>JAVXUO010001132.1:0-394108 GCA_033065855.1 Escallonia rubra | reverse complement strand
AAGTAAAATGCGAGAAAGCCTTTTGGCGTTCATCTTACTATCCCTACACCCTACAATGGTAGCAGACTCATTATTAGCCTTAAAGAAAGGACAAAGAGGGGTTACATAGATATAAACTAGATGAGAAAAATACGAACAAAAGATCCCAAAGCACGTATATCTTTTCATTCCCCGCGACTCACAAACTTTAGTTACTTTTAAGGTACTTCTTTTAAATATTCGTTGTATTCATGTTGTCATTACATGATAGTTCTTTTAGATATCCGTTGTATTCATGTTGTCATTACATATTATATAATTATCAAATGACAGGTCAATTAGAAAATAGTGTATGGAAGGGAATTCTAGGTGCATGCCATGTATGTAATCCTTGAAAAGAAGATTTTGTTGCAGCAGAGAACCATCACTTGTTGGGATGCTGCCAAACTAAGTTAAATGACACATAGTAGCTTAAGGGAAGGACCTGTGAAAATGTGTCTTTAGTTGAAAGTTTTTAACACCATGTGGAGTTACATATCATAAGCCAATAGTATAAACAATGAAGGAAAGAAAAGGAATGCACTATCTGAAAGGGCATTTATTTTCTTAACAATAATTGATGCCAAAGTGGTATTCATTGTAGTTTTAATCCTTTCATCAGTTACTTTAAGATACTGATTTTTTTGGTTAGTTCATTAACTGTTACTTAAAATTTCTTTTATATTAGTTCTACTTAGTCATACCATTGAATGAATGGTATATATATATATATATATATATATATATATATAGGGGTTCGATACACATCGACCGGTGGGAAAAAAAAATTTTCCCACCCAATCGCTGCTCAGTCATGTGATTGGCCCAAAAAGGAAAAACCCAATCGCAAGACTTTCTTGCGATTGGAATTATTGAAAAAAATTCCAATCGCAAGAAAGTCTTGCGATTGGAATTTTTAGGGCAAAAATCCCAATCGCAAGAAAGTCTTGCGATTGGGTTTGTCCTTTTTTTGTCCTTTTTTTCTCCCCCTTCTCCCCCCGGTCAACAATCACGGCCTCATGGCCCCCACCCATCCTCCCTCCCCCCCCACCCCTCCTCCGGTCAACCTTCCCCCCCCCCCCCTTGGCCCCCACCCCTCCTTTCTTTATTAAATTGTCACTTAATTAGACAGTTTTTCACGAATTTATAAAAATATCTAGAGCTAGATTTTCCCAAAGTGCAAAAAAGAGACCCTAGTTATTTTTAAAAGATCTGTATCAGGTAAAAATTTCAGATTTTTCCAAATACTGGAGACGGGTAAACTGATACGCGCAACCTTGTAACTTTACAGTGTAATTTAAAATATCAAGCTAACGCGATTTCGCGCGAAACTTTTTTGAGAACCCTAGGATGTTGGGAAGTTCCATTTCCCAGGAATTCGGGCCATTCCGAAGCCGTTAGCAATTTTTTTGCCGAACGGGCTTTTAAGCGCTCGATCCGGACACCGGTTCGGGATTTTTGGGCGAAAAATCCGTAAAATACTTTTTAGATCAAGAATGAACTCAGGAAGCTTAAAATAACATTTTAAAGCAATTTTGAGATTTTTCCTGATGCCAGGGGTATTTTGGTAATTTGTCACCCCGAGAGGGGTATTTTGGTAATTTTACGGTGTCAAGTTTTTCGAAGGACTTCTCAGTCCATAAATGTAAGCACAGCACCTGAAAGGCTGATTTGAAGCCGATTCGCGGGGATTAAATGTCGCTAAAGGTGAAAACTTAATTAGACAGTTTTTCACAAATTTATAAAAAATAGCTAGAGCTAGATTTTGCCAAAGTGCAAACAAGAGACCCTGGTTATTTCTAAAAGCTCCGTATCAGGTAAAAATTTCAGATTTTTCCAAACTCTGGAAACGGGTTAACTGATACGCGCAATCTTGTAACTTCGCAGTGTAATTTAAAATATCAAGCTAGCGCGATTTCGCGCGAAACTTTTTTGAGAACCCTAGGATGTTGGGAAGTTCCATTTCCCAGGAATTCGGGCCATTCCGAAGCCGTTACCAATTTTTTTGCCGAACGGGCTTTTAAGCGCTCGATCCGGACACCGGTTCGGGATTTTTGGGCGAAAAATCCAGTAAATACTTTTTAGATCAAGAATGAACTCAGGAAGCTTAAAATAACATTTTAAAGCAATTTTGAGATTTTTCCTGATGCCAGGGGCATTTTGGTAATTTGTCACCCCGAGAGGGGTATTTTGGTAATTTTACGGTGTCAAGTTTTTCGAAGGACTTCTCAGTCCATAAATGTAAGCACAGCACCTGAAAGGCTGATTTGAAGCCGATTCGCGGGGATTAAATGTCGCTAAAGGTGAAAACTTAATTAGACAGTTTTTCACGAATTTATAAAAAATAGCTAGAGCTAGATTTTGCCAAAGTGCAAACAAGAGATAATGAACCCCTGAAAGGTTGTTTTTCAAATGACTGCTTAGTCCAGAAATGTAAGCAAAGCACCTGAAAGGTTGTTTCGAAGCTGATTTGGGGCGTTAGGGTGATAATGAACCCCCGGGGGCATTTCGGTAATTTGCCGCTCATCGGAGGCTATTTTGGTAATTTTACATTATACAAAATTTCCAACAATTACACTGCAAATAATTTTTATTCTTCTTTTATTTAATTCTATGCCTTGTTGAGAATTATATTTTTGGAAGGGCCTATTCGCGCACACTTTAGCGCCCAATTCATAGCTTCCGAAAAATCTTGTAAATTTTTTGGTTCATTGCACCTCAGGCACGCTAGTTAGCCCATTCGTAAGAATTTCGGCGAAAAACGAGACACGTTATTTTTTGGGTTTTCCTATGAAGGGCCTATTCGGGTACACTTTAGGGCCGAATTCATAGCTTCCGAAAAATCTTGTAATTTTTTTTGTCACTTTTTTTTCGCTCATTGCACCTCAGGCACGCTAGTTAGCCCATTCGTAAGAATTTCGGCGAAAAACGAGACACGTTATTTTTTGGGTTTTCCTATGAAGGGCCTATTCGGGCACACTTTAGGGCCCAATTCATAGCTTCCGAAAAATCTTGTAATTTTTTTTTTCACTTTTTTTCGCTCATTGCACCTCAGGCACGCTAGTTAGCCCATTCGTAAGAATTTTGGCGAAAAACGAGACACGTTATTTTTTGGGTTTTCCTATGAAGGGCCTATTCGGGCACACTTTAGGGCCCAATTCATAACTTCCGAAAAATCTTGTAATTTTTTTTGTCACTTTTTTTCGCTCATTGCATCTCAGGCACGCTAGTTAGCCCATTCGTAAGAATTTCGGCGAAAAACGAGACACGTTATTTTTTGGGTTTTCCTATGAAGGGCCTATTCGGGCACACTTTAGGGCCCAATTCATAACTTCCGAAAAATCTTGTAATTTTTTTTGTCACTTTTTTTCGCTCATTGCACCTCAGGCACGCTAGTTAGCCCATTCGTAAGAATTTCGGCGAAAAACGAGACACGTTATTTTTTGGGTTTTCCTATGAAGGGCCTATTCGTGCACACTTTAGGGCCCAATTCATAACTTCCGAAAAATCTTGTAATTTTTTTTGTCACTTTTTTTCGCTCATTGCACCTCAGGCACGCTAGTTAGCCCATTCGTAAGAATTTCGGCGAAAATGGAGACAAATAATATATTTGGTTTTCCTATAAAAGGCATATTCGCGCACACTTTATCGCCAAATTCATAGCTTACGAAAATACATGTACATTTTGTTTAAGGGGTTCTTTTCTCATTGCACCTTAGTCACGCTAGTTAGGATAATGGTAATGAAGGCATCTAGCTTCATTCTTTTTCAGCTCCCAGGCTATCCTATACCTAAACGTCAAGGCAGCCTTCCTAGTCCACGACGTATATCTGAGCACCTCCGAGCGAGCAATGTAGTCCATGTACTTGAGGACGTAAATCCCGCAATCGTGACTGTTATATTGCTTTGGTCGGTCCTGTATCATCACGACCGTCCAAGGCTCTACCGTCGAATTCCTGGTGATGGATTCCCCCGAATAATCTCGGCACGCTAGCGAGAAGATAGTAGTCTGCATCCAACAATTAAAAAGGTCATCAAGCCTATGTTACAATAAGAATATACTATGAGCCAAGGTCAACCGATAAAAACTAACCACTGCAGTGATGTACTCGCTATACATCTGTGCCAGCGACCGCCCAGGAGAGTCCTCCCTTAGGCTATCGTATATGTTGACATGTTTGTTCGCTGGATGGAGAACTAATAGGAACCAGTGGTTTTCATGATGGCAAGGTATCATGACAAGGTTCGCATGAGCAGCGTGACATTGATAGTCTGCGTTCAACAGGCCTAATACGTTTCCAGATGGTTTCCACTTACCCTTGCCTGCCCCTCGCCTCCTCCATTCTGTTAACTCCCTCATGCTGGTCACCATTAATGTGACAAAGTAAGTGGGATGCATGTTAAGCTTCAAATCTTCGCACTGGTTATAACGTAGCTCTCTAATCCGGAGCAGATCTATATAAGCGTTCATGAAGAAATTTGAAATATATGTCTCCGGTGCCAACATTCTCACATCCGCGTGACCTAGCAATGTTCCAAGAGGAAAGTCTGTTGAATCGACAGGCTCAGGCCCGAAGTAGTGCCGGTCGATCCAATCCCGCTTGTTCGGCCTCAATGGCTTTGTCGCTTGTCCTTTATCCGACCGGATACTTGGGCGCGAGGCCTGGATTCCTACTTGGGTCACCTGACTCTGGCGCTGAGAGTCGTACGTGTCAGGAGGCAAGCGACTAGACGGCTCCCAGAATTCCCTCTGGGGCAAAGACGCGTCAGGAGGCAAGCGACTTGACAGCTCCCACACCACACTCTGGGGCACAGAATCGTACGCGTCAGGAGGCAAGCGACTAGACGGCTCCCCCAGGCCCTGACTCTGGGGCTGAGAGCCGTACGCGTCAGGAGGCAAGCGACTAGACGGCTCCCCTTGGTAACCCCGGTACGCAACACTAAAGTTGTGAAGATCAGTCTTGTACCTCTCAATGGAGCTCTTGAGACTGTCAGGCGCATGCGCGACATACCAGTCAAACCGCTCGAGCTGCTTGAACACCTCAGTGCCCTGGTCAACCTAAAAAACATGCATAGAAAAATCACCGTCATCATTTCAGGCATGGTCGAGAAGGTGCGCAAATAAATATTGAAACAACACTAGGTTGACTTACAATGCTCAATGCCCAGAACTGGTCATAGACCTCGCGTGGCGCATACGATTTGGTCCTCACTTGGGAAGGGCGATTCACCCTCGTGCGCGTCACCTTGAGAAACCACTGCAGGTACTCCTCAGTACTGGTGCCGTCGTCCTTGAGCGATACAAGGCTACCATACATTTCTTGCCAAGTATTCCACTGTTGCACCTCGTCGCTCAGCAAATTTAAGGCATCAGGCACCTCAAAATTCGGACCTCGACCGCTCCTGTATGGCCGCATGTCTACAGCGGGTTTTGGTATCCCTTGTAGACAGCCAGCTTGTTTCATAGCTCGATCGGGCATCTGAAACTCACATACTTCGAAGTGAATAAGTGGCACCCGAACAAAACATGCCAGCACGTACGACACCGGAAGTTGCCAACACAACTCATCCAACCGATGCATCACCTTCCCATATGGCTGCCACGTCACCTGGGATGCATCCATCATATCTAGTTCCCCCCGATAGAACATTAGATGGTGGTGAGGGTCTACCCGTCTCCTCCGTTTGGTCGTAGGCCCCCAGGCCCACACCCTAGGCCACGTCTCATCGGAATCAGCTACGGGCTGTGGACGACCCGTGGGTAGCCTCTCGTAAGACCAAACCTGTGAACGCAAACATTATATGGAATTAGTAATTAATCACGAATATATTGACACGTCAACCAAGAATATAAATGCTCAAACCTGTAACAGAGTGATGCAGGCGGCAATGGACTTGGCAGCCTTTCTCGTAGCTTTGTGCAATGCTCGATATAGGTGCGCAAGGACAGCTGAACCCCACGAATACGAGTATACCTCCTCAAGATCCTCCAAGAACACCATATACTTCGGATGCACCGTGTTTTTTTTTTGCGTCGGAAGTAATATAGATCCAGTAATATACAAAAGGAATGCCTTCGTATACGTCACCAAATCATGAGGAGTGTATTCATCCGGTAGCTCGCCGTACTGCTCTCTCAGCCATTTAAGTTTTATGCCGTTGGTTGTAAGAGCGTCCCTCGGAATTCCCGGAAAATACTGCATAGCCATCTTCGCTATGGATGCAGACGTTTTACTCGAAGTAATGGGTCTGCCGTGACATGGGATTCCAAGTATAAATCCGACGTCCTCTAATGTAATAGTCATTTCACCAAACCGGAAGTGAAATGAGTTCGTCTCGCCCCTCCATCGTTCAACTAGAGCGGATATAAGGCAATCGTCGTGCCAAGACCAAATCCCGCAATCGGTGAACACGGTCAAATTTTGACGGTGTAATAGTTGTATTTGTTCCTCGTTCAGTACCCACTCGTCGAGGTGACTTGTGCTTTGAATTGTTTCCAAAACACTCCTATCGACACCGTCAAATACGTGCCTCGCGACGTACGTGGTCATCGTCATCGTATAGGATTGATGTATCATGAGGTCCAGGGTTGAAATCCATATCTGTAAGAACAAAATATAATCGTAAACCAACTTAGCGTCCATAATATTTACATTCCAAAACTGTAACTGAATCGTTAACCTAGCTTACCAACGCATTAGCAATAGTCATTAAATCATTATTTTAATGTATTAAAATCATTCCTCACTTCCCACCACTTCGAACGCTTAATAACGCTAGTTCCCTAAAATTTAGCACCAACGTGGTTATTTAGCAATATCCCCCCCCCCCCCGATTTACTGGATTTTTCGCCCAAAAATCCCGAACCGGTGTCCGGATCGAGCGCTTAAAAGCCCGTTCGGCAAAAAAATTGGTAACGGCTTCGGAATGGCCCGAATTCCTGGGAAATGGAACTTCCCAACATCCTAGGGTTCTCAAAAAAGTTTCGCGCGAAATCGCGCTAGCTTGATATTTTAAATTACACTGCGAAGTTACAAGATTGTGCGTATCAGTTAACCCGTTTCCAGAGTTTGGAAAAATCTGAAATTTTTACCTGATACGGATCTTTTAGAAATAACCAGGGTCTCTTGTTTGTACTTTGGCAAAATCTAGCTCTAGCTATTTTTTATAAATTCGTGAAAAACTGTCTAATTAAGTTTTCACCTTTAGCGACATTTAATCCCCGCGAATCGGCTTCAAATCAGCCTTTCAGGTGCTGTGCTTACACTTATGGACTGAGAAGTCCTTCGAAAAACTTGACACCGTAAAATTACCAAAATACCCCTCTCGGGGTGACAAATTACCAAAATGCCCCTGGCTGTTGTGGAGTGAAGGCAAAGCATTGGAGCTTCTGGATTCCTGTCTGAAAGATACATATGTCGAATCTCAAGTGGTGAGATGTGTCCAAGTTGGTCTATTGTGCGTTCAAAAATTTCCAAAAGAAAGGCCAACAATGTCATCAGTACTTTTCATGTTGATCAACGAGGGTGTGAGGTTGGTTCAACCTAAGCAGCCTGGGTTCTTTGGAGAAAGAAGCTCTGCTGAAATAGAAACATTAAGAGGTGACTCTGGTCAATGCCCAGAACTGGTCATAGACCTCGCGTGGCGCATACGATTTGGTCCTCACTTGGGAAGGGCGATTCACCCTCGTGCGCGTCACCTTGAGAAACCACTGCAGGTACTCCTCAGTACTGGTGCCGTCGTCCTTGAGCGATACAAGGCTACCATACATTTCTTGCCAAGTATTCCACTGTTGCACCTCGTCGCTCAGCAAATTTAAGGCATCAGGCACCTCAAAATTCGGACCTCGACCGCTCCTGTATGGCCGCATGTCTACAGCGGGTTTTGGTATCCCTTGTAGACAGCCAGCTTGTTTCTCAAAAAAGTTTCGCGCGAAATCGCGCTAGCTTGATATTTTAAATTACACTGCGAAGTTACAAGATTGTGCGTATCAGTTAACCCGTTTCCAGAGTTTGGAAAAATCTGAAATTTTTACCTGATACGGATCTTTTAGAAATAACCAGGGTCTCTTGTTTGCACTTTGGCAAAATCTAGCTCTAGCTATTTTTTATAAATTCGTGAAAAACTGTCTAATTAAGTTTTCACCTTTAGCGACATTTAATCCCCGCGAATCGGCTTCAAATCAGCCTTTCAGGTGCTGTGCTTACATTTATGGACTGAGAAGTCCTTCGAAAAACTTGACACCGTAAAATTACCAAAATACCCCTCTCGGGGTGACAAATTACCAAAATGCCCCTGGCATCAGGAAAAATCTCAAAATTGCTTTAAAATGTTATTTTAAGCTTCCTGAGTTCATTCTTGATCTAAAAAGTATTTTACGGATTTTTCGCCCAAAAATCCCGAACCGGTGTCCGGATCGAGCGCTTAAAAGCCCGTTCGGCAAAAAAATTGCTAACGGCTTTGGAATGGCCCGAATTCCTGGGAAATGGAACTTCCCAACATCCTAGGGTTCTCAAAAAAGTTTTGCGCGAAATCGCGTTAGCTTGATATTTTAAATTACACTGCAAAGTTACAAGGTTGCGTGTATCAGTTTACCCGTCTCCAGTATTTGGAAAAATCTGAAATTTTTACCTGATACAGATCTTTTAAAAATAACTAGGGTCTCTTTTTTGTACTTTGGGAAAATCTAGCTCTAGATATTTTTTATAAATTCGTGAAAAACTGTCTAATTAAGTGACAAATAAATAAAGAAAGGAGGGGTGGGGGCCAGGGGGGGGGGAGGAAGGTTGACCGGAGGAGGGGTGGGGGGGGGGGGAGGAGGGGTGGGGGCCATGAGGCCGTGATTGTTGACCTGGGGGAGAAGGGGGAGAAAAAAAAGGACAAAAAAAGGACAAACCCAATCGCAAGACTTTCTTGCGATTGGGATTTTTGCCCTAAAAATTCCAATGCAAGACTTTCTTGCGATGGGAATTTTTTTCAATAATTCCAACCGCAAGAAAGTCTTGCGATTGGGTTTTTCCGTTTTGGGCCAATCGCATGGGTGGGAACTTTTTTTTCTCCCACCGGTCGATGTGTGTATATATATATATATATATATATATATATATATATATATATATATATATATATATATAATGAAGCACTAATTGTAAGTGCATGCCATGTAACACTTAGAAAGCGAGGTTATGAATTTTGTGCCTTTTTTGCTTACTTTTTCCATAACTATTGTTCAACCTTATGGCATCACTACGACTATAGGATACTGAGTTCATTGGAGGATACTTTGCTGCATGATCATTTTCGTCATTCAAAACTTGTATATGCATCTGTATACGCATGTGTGGGTGCAACTGCATGGATGCTGTATTTGAACTAAGATGATATGCATATTGCTTGTGCACTTGACGACAGTGGCTGGTCTTCGTGGGGGATTTGGTAGTTTAGATTCTGAGATAAGTGACAGTAGGATGACCAAATCTACAGGTCATTTGGTTAGTTGAATGATGCTTTTGATGTACAGGAGATTATGACATTAGGTGTTTTGGTGGAGGTGGTTATATTTTGTTGAACTCAATCACTAAGATTCGCGAGAGAGCTCTCCAAGAAACCATAGTTCATAAATGATATGTAAAGAAATGATAATGATTTAGTAAGAAAGTAGAAACCTTTGACTTGCTGTTATGGTGAAATAGAATGAAGCCATTGAGTTACTACTATTAAGAGTATTCTATGTGATACACACGCATAAACTCTTTTGAGTTTCCTTAGAGATGGATTTTAAATGTTTAGAGATTAAGAGAATCAATTGAAGAGCCAGTGAGGGGTTAGTGTATCACTCAACTGTCATTAGAGTTTGTCCTTAAGCTATTCTATCTGTTTATGAATTTCCTTTTTGGCGGTTAAACAAAAGAGTATGTACCGACATAATGTCAAGCTCGCTGAAGATATCTTCAGCCAAGGACAGAAAGGTGATATGTCCCTTTTCAATTCTCTTGCTTCCCGTTTAAAAGAATATATGCTTCATGTTTATAGTGTTCCTCCTTTGAGATGCATTTGTAGAATAAGGCATAACAACAATCGCAAGCTTTTTCCAAGGTGGTAGTAACGGCGGGGTTGAGGCGTAAGGTGAGTGACTGAGTTTAGGTATGATGCTCTTGAAAATAGTGGTTGCTCTTATGTGGGGGTTAAGGCAGTGAAAATTCTGATATATGTGATTGCAGTGTGAGCCAATCGGTATGCAAATGGCTGTTGTACCACATCAATCGTTTGGCTTTGGGAGGTAATATATAGCCGAACTAAATCTAAGAGCTCCAAGAAATGTAAATATATTAGTAAGAAAGGGTAACTAAACACGCATAAGGATAAAGTGGAAGTAAAAAGTATTGAATCTCTTTTATAGTTAATTCCTAATGTTAATTTTTTATAATAAGAGGAATCCATATAGATAATCTGGCCAACAATGACAAGTTCAGCGCTATGATTTACAGAAAAATAAATGTAACAAGCTGCACAATGAAAAAGGAAGACATAACAGAAGTTATACAGCCAAAGATTTTTTTTTTTGAAATCTTTGCCCACAGTGATACCAACGATGTCCTTTGTAGATTCTGAAGATACCACTGAGTTTATCGGGGAAAAAGTAAGAGAGGACTATGTAAGAGTTGCTACCAGAGGTTTCAAGCATTCTTAGTAATCTTAAGGAAGCTGAGGGAGTCAAATCTGCAAAGAAGAGATGGTCTCTAGTGGCAACTATTGACTAGCTTTGATATTGAATCGGTAACAAGCTCCTATGTGATTGTGAGGGATGAGAAAAGCTCTTCCACGCAAAGGATGAAGTAAGTGTTTGCCTTTCGTTATTTACTTATTACGTTGAGGTTTTTTACTCTAATTTATGGACCAACACTTTGATAGCAATATCTTGAGTGTTTGACTTAAGTTAATACAGTATAATGAAAGACTTAGTCAACTTGATGAAGCATGAACCCAGATTACCAATTCCTGGATCTCAGACTTCTCTATATAGCAACGTATTTTATTGAGTTTTCTATCAATCACCAATATTTTGTTATGAATCACCAATATTTTGAGACAATTTTTATATTTGATAAATTGCTTACCAATTACTTTAGAAACCATCCACGTGCAACGCACGTGAACAACCACTAGTATATATAAAAAAACACACTTGCCTATCATCTTACACACACAGGGCATATCATATAAGGAATCCTATACACATGGTCTTATACTTAGAACCAAAATTAAGATTGATCCCGTTTCAATAGACCTTATCAAACCATCTTCTCCTACACCATACCAGCTCAGGAACTAATTGAATAACAAAATCCAAATTTCAATAACCATGACAGTAACAACCTGTAAAATTCGTACAAAGAAAAACAGAGAGGAGGACTCACGTTGCTAAATTGGGAGAATCCACAGATGTTGCTTGACTGGACCTCCCAAATTTTGCCCTAATTGCGCAATGAGCTTGAACTTTTGCCCTAATCCGAAAATCGGAATACCCAGCACTGATGTTAATGGAAGACGCAGAAGCAAAAAGTAAATTGGAAGAAAACAGAAAGAAAGGATAGAGAAGAGAACTCACAGGTGTGGCCCAGCCGCGAGCAAGGGCTGATGAAGGAGGAACAAGGAAGGAAGACGAAGGAGGGAAAAAGAGAAGAGAACTCACAGCGCGCCTGTTTTTTTAACCGTTTGTTTTATTTTGTTAAGTTTTGTTGGATTTTCAGAAATGAGGCTAAAACGGAAAAAATTTCAATTTGAAAACGTGTTTTCAAAGAACGTTTTCAACTTAGAAGGCGCGGTTTGGAACCATGATTTCCCAAAATGTGGTATGCGGGTAAATAAGTTTGAAAATGGGGTAAACATGTTATTAAGTTTTTAATTTATATTATTTAGGGAAAAAACTCAGACAACAAACCTGTATATAAAAAAGTATCTGTATATAAAACAAAAAGTATCTGTAGATAGGCCATTTTTTGATGGGACCTCATGACAAGAAAAGTGCTATAGTTTTGTGATCAATTATATTTGCAAGACTAATAAAATACTTAATCCTATAGTTACCTCAAAGGATCTAAAGTAATAAAGTAAACATATAAATGTCTCTAAAGGTCTCCAATTATTATTTTGGATGGGTCCTTAGTTTGAGATTTTGTTGAATTTGCAAGAATAACAAGCACTATATTATAAGTAAGCCTTATGTAAATCTGAAAACTAATTTATATTATTCTGAAACTCTACCCAACCGATACACTAACTTTTGAAGAGTTAGTTTTGTCTATTTTAACCTTAAAATCACACTCTTGAAAATAAACATAAATCTTGAAAAAATTAACATAGAAGCTTTGGAAAGGAAAATGGTGTTATGACTGAAATATATTTGCTATAATTAGTCAATTAATTCGTAACAGAACATAAATTTTCATTGTTGTATAGCAAAGAAAATAGAGGCCACATTTTTTTTGATGGGACCCACGACAAAAGCTAAATTGACGACAATAACGAGGTCAATTAGTAAGTGCTATAGTATAATTTAGAAAGTAATTGTAAACATTAAAACTTAAGTGTAACTATTATATTCCATTCATAAAATTTAGAAGATATAATAAAAACCTTATAATGTTTGAGAACAACTATAGCTTTCTCAATGCAGAAAAGTATACATCTAACATGTAAATTTTATAAAACTTATGTTAAACAAATAGAACCAACACTTTTTTCTATGCGCACCTGCGGAATATAATCAATTAAATTCAAAAGAATGATACGATTAACTATTAAACCTTGTAGTAATTATTAGCATTACAATTTAATTTTGACCATTATATCTATAAAAATAGTTTTTACAAAGTGGCATGTTATAAGCATTGTGGTTATTTGCACAAAAGAGTTGTTTGCTATCAAACCAATATATGTTCTCATGTAATATTTGAAGGAGATGCGACAGTGATCATCGATTGGATGAAGAACACAAATTCTACCCCAAGCTGGACTAGCTTTGCTGCTGTTGAAGAAACAAAGGAGAAGCTGAAATCTCTTGAGTACTGGACCTTTGCTAAAGTTTCTAGAATTGAAAACATATGGGCACTTAATTTGGTTAGATGGGCTGATGTAAATAATTATTTTGGCCTAGTTCCTCCTTCATCCTCCTTCCCCTTTTTGTCTTTGGAAGAAGAAAGGAACTAGCTCTCTGTAACCTTCTCTTTCTTTATATATATATATTTTATACGAGTTGCTTAAGAAAAAATAAAAATGTGCATCAAAGTGCCATCACCGACGGTTTCCCGCCAGTGCAGTACTCTAAATGCCTCCCATTTTATTGTCTACTTCTTCCGGAAGATGAAAAAAGATAAAAGGCTTGATGATCGGTGACAAAAAAATCTGGATAAAAGCACAACATTCTAGTCTGGCAAAGCAAACTCAAAAGACAAAAAATTGGTCTCCCTCTCTTTTGCATGGGAAATGGCCACAGACGTAGACTTAGGAACAAGACATGAAGATCATATTCAAAGCATGCCATTTGGGAGTAGCCAGTAGTCCTCAAATAAGACAATCCAATTCATCAAACAAACACTCGCTAACGATAATAAGCAATATTACAATGCAGGGGTACATGAAAACTCACCACTCGAACTAATACAAGCAATAACAATCAATCTAGAGAAATGATAAAACCCTGGAAATGATGTGAATACATGGAATCGCTGGCATCTCATGGGCTGGTGGTTGACGGAGGTGGAGAGAAGAACGGAATATTGGGCAGGGTAGTCGGAATGCTTGGAATCGAAGGGATGATGGTTGGGATGGTGGGCATGGTTGGCAGTGTTGGATTTGGCAGAGACGGAATTTGGGTGCTTGGCAAAGGTGGCAATGTTGGCATTGGCAAAGTCGCTGGAATAGTTGGCAGCGTTGGCAAAGAAGTAGCTGGCAACGGTGGCAGTACGGCTGTGGGCAGTGTTGGCATGGCCGGTAATGGAGGTAACGTGGCCTTAGGAATGGCTGGAATGATGGGAAGTGTTGGCAGCGGGGGAGAACCGGCAATCTGCAGAAGTTGACGAGCTGCAAAGCTCATATGAACGCTTGTAAGTGATAAAAACACGATCAAAGCAAGGACGGAAGAATGGGAGTATAAGGCCATCTTTCCTTGTTGACAAGAGTGTGACAAAATCTTGCGTTTGCTGTGGAAGAACAAGAAGTGCCATATGGCTATTTATTGGGAATAACAAGGTAAAGGTTCCAAGGGATTGATGGGTTGTGGTTGGTTTGAAGTCTGGAGGAGAACTTGTTAGTTCATCTGCTCAACTAGACGTCCTGAAGGATAGGCTTTACCAATTTTCTGATTAGAAATTTGGAGGCATTGATGCCGTCATGCGAAAAGGCATCAAGACGATGGTCAAGATTTGTTTTCAACCACGCCTATATTTCAGCTACCGAGCGTCAAGGGCTCATTCCTGCAGCTGCCCTGAAATAAACCCATGATGTTACCCGATAATATTGGGCCAAGTTGCCAATGTTGAACAAACCCTTCTGCACTTCCTAACTACCGATTTAAATGTTTAAAGATTGCAGGAGTATCATGCTAGCTATCAGTGAACACTTTCTTTAATTTATTGATAACAAAAAGTAGTCGGTCGCAAAAGATATTCCCTACCGTCGAGTTTTTTGGCACGTTTTGTTTATTCATAGTCCGTAGGGAGGCCAAGCACTAGGTAATCAATTAAGAAGTAGCAAACGAACCCTCTATCATTAAAGCGTTGCTAAATGTGCTTTGTCGCTATAAATTTTAGTAAGAGTAATAAAACACTTCAAGCGACATTTCCCCCCTCTAAACTGCTACAGCAGTACTAGTAGCAATGCAATCCCTTGTAACGAAAGCATACGTCCCTTACCACCATATTTCCATTTTATTCTTAGTGGTAAAGTCTAAAATTCATCACGATTGTGGACTTTAATTTACTTATTGTTTTCAACACTATATTAACACTGAAATGCGCAAAACTAAATGACAAAGATATTGTGGCGAAAAATCAACTCTTTTAATATGCAAAAATGTCACTATCTCTAATTAGTGATGTTATTTTCTCGCTAAACGAGGAGTTGCAACTTTGCCACAACCTTGATTTGAGCAACACGTATTTTGTTTACCAAAACGATAATGAAAACTAATATATTCTGTTGATAATCTATTCACTAGTCATAATAGATTTATACAAACACAACAAATGAGACAAATTTATATCAATTATGACATCGTTTTTCTTTCTAAATCTTTTGCTGCTAAAAATATTTTTCGAAACCCTAGCCGAGAATGATGATTTGCAAGACAGAAAATGAGTAACCGCCAGATGAGGTTCCAGGAGGAGAACTCTCCGATACTTAAGTCAGAGTACAACTACAGGGTAGAACTTTGAGAAAGCAGGAAAAGATTGTGTGTCTGTGTGTGTAGTTGTTTGCGTACCTTGGGTAGTCTTTTTATATAGCTGTAGGTAGGAGAATCCTAGTAGGTCTAAGATTCTGACGACTGAGCCTTGAGGCCAGATCGTTAGGATCGCGTTAGGATTCTTGAGGATCACGTCAACATCTTTGAGGATCCCGTTAGGGTCCTTTGAGAATCCTATTTCTCAATAAGGTAATTACCAACTTTGTAATTTGACCCAGCTTGATTGGGAATGCCGGGTATCCCCTAATTATTGGGAGTTTATGTTTGAGCTATATCATAAGCCCCCTACTTTCTTAGCCAAAATGTTTGGCTGATGAAGTTATACCAGGTATCTTGAGACACACATCAAATTCATAAGGGATCTTTCATCCGCTTGTAGGGATAAATAATATTTTTCTACTGCATGAGCTCGGACCTTAACTCTTGGGAGCTTAATCCATGGAACTTTGTGCAAGTAGGGTGGTAGAACTTATAGCTGTTGAGAGCTACGTCTTAGAATTTTGCCCAAGCATGCTATTTAGAATCGTTTTTGAGAAGACGAATCATGGGATCTTGAGATCCTTTAGAGGGTGTGCCCATGGTAGCCTCTCTGGGGAGAGGACACAAAGCTGTGCATGCAAGTTGTTACATGTGCTTATACATATTTGCCTAACTGTTTGAATGACCCCTTGAGGGGTTTCATTTGACATTGTAGTTTTCACCTATTCGTTGGAGGGTGTTTGTTTTGTGTAAGTGTGTGTTCTTTAGCTTGGGCTGACCACAACATGCTTGCATTTTATTTTGATGCTAACTCTTATTGTTAGCTAAGAGCTGACAAAGAAGCCTTGCACTCACGCTTGGCTGGGATTTGAATTGACGACGAGTGGTGGGGTGATGAAGTCCCACATAGTGCTTTGTCGTTTCACGGGTTAGAGCTGTAGCTATACTGTTGGACAGAACTTGAGCTCTATCCTGTCACCCTTGGAGGTGTTCATTGTTTGAGGGACCGCTCTTGGAGGCTAGTGGAATGTATAGTTCTAGTAAGTGCCTTTGAGGGCTGAGTAAGCACGAAGCTCATGTAAATGCCCTTGGGGGTTTGATGGAACTTAGAGTTCTCGCAAGCGCCCTTAAGGGCTAATGGAGCACAAAGATCGTGTAAATACCCTTGGGGGTTTGATGAAACTTAGAGTTCTCGTACGTGCCCTTGAGGGCTAATGGAACACAAAGCTCATGTAAGTACCCTTGAGGGTTTGATGGAACTTAGAATTTTTGTACGCGCCCGTGAGGGCTAATGGAGCGTAAAACTCACATAAATGCCCTTGGGGGTTGCGGTCGAAGTAATGAGTACTTGTTGTCATGATGCTAAATGAGAAGGTGCGGGGCATTGAGCCCGTAATATGGCTGCTGTTATGAAGCCCCCTTGTCTGAGAGGGCACATGGCATTAAGCCCGTAATATTGATGATGTCATAAGATATAAAGCCCCCCTGTCCGAGAAAACATGAATATAAAGATGGCTTCTCGGCCTATATGTAAGGCATGGTCACAAGAAGACTTGTGTGAGCAATATAAATGTAAAGGACCATAATCTGTCCGCTCAACTGGACAAGCATATGGAGTTAGAGTACGAGGAGTGAGCTTGAGCTTGTAGTTGTACCAGACATATTATCAAGTCTATCAGCAGAGGTTGGTGTTCTGATTCACTAGTTATTGGCAGCGCGCATGCCTCCGTCGCTATAGACTTAGCGCTCAATATGTTGTGTGAATACTTCACAACTGATAGAGATCACTGTATGACCAAAGTACCATCAGATTTGTAAGGTCAAGTTGGTAGGATGCTGTAACAGAAACCGTAGGTATGACTTCAAGTTGCAGGGTGCTATGAATTTGTTCCTCGCTTATGACGCGGTTTATACATCAGTGTTGATGCTTATGGGCGCAGTTTAAGCCCTTCAACAAGAAAAATACGTGATTGAACATATATCTTTTAAAGTAATGAAGCATATGAACATACAAGTGCAACTATATTTTTAACATAAAAATAGAAGCAATGTTCATACTCCATGGCTTCATTAGGGCTTTTGTCGGTTAGACGACGGGAGCATGTTGCACTGCATGACGCGAGTTAGCTCAAAAAAGTCGTAGCACTTGAAAGACCCGACATGTAACGTGCTTGCCCCAATTAACGTAACTGCATAATGCTAGACAAAAAATTAAACAGATCGTATATGCAATAAAGGTGCAGA
The DNA here is from genome assembly GCA_033065855.1 of Escallonia rubra. NCBI lineage: Eukaryota > Viridiplantae > Streptophyta > Magnoliopsida > Escalloniales > Escalloniaceae > Escallonia > Escallonia rubra. The sequence continues at coordinate 376,404 of JAVXUO010001132.1, read as the reverse complement.
AGAAACAACATTTGGAAGGCTTGATAGCGTTTAAAATTGTAGTCGCTTAATTTTTTAGTGAAAAATGTGCGACTACAATTTTAAACGGTTGGGCCACTGCTGGTTGTGCGGGAGTGGGGCTGCCCATGTAAGTGCTGTTGATGGCGGTTGGGCCACTGCTGTTTAGGGTTTTGCCCATGGGAGTGGAGAGGCGCTGTGGTGCCTTCTTCCACTAAGTTTTTGTGTGATCGGATTGTTGACCTGTGGCAATTTTGGGCGTGGAAGCGGAAACTAGTGCCTCTATCAAGATGATGAATCAAGACCTCATCAATTCGATGGTAGCAATTTTGGCCGTTGGCAAGACAAAGTCAAATTCTTACTCACGGCGTTAAGGATCGTCTACATTTTAAATTGCGAGCCACTTTCGGAGCCCGGTGATAATGCTAGTGAGAATGAAAAGAAGGAATGGCAAAGGAGGAACGATGACGAAGTTATGTGTCGCGGCCATATTCTCAACGCACTTTCGGATCGTCTTTACAACTTCTACAAATCATTTGATTCCGCTAAAGAAATTTGGAAGGCGTTGGAGTACAAATATGAAGTTCAAGAAGAAGGTACGAATAAGTTCTTAATTTCTAAGTATAATGATTTTACCATGGTAGATGGCATACCAATTCTCCACCAAGTTCATGAATTGCAAGATATTGCAAATAAAATTTGGGAACTTAATGGAAAACTTCCATAATCTTTTCAAGTTGGTATGATAATTGCAAAGTTACCACCATCATGGAAAGATTATAGGAAGAAATTGTTGCATAGAGAGAAGAAGTTTACTTTGGAGAAAATTCATAAACATCTTCGTATAGAAGAGGAATCTTGTAATAGAGATAAAAAGGAAAAAGCTGAATTTAATTCCAAAGTGAATTACGTTGATGCCGCTAATGGAAAATCATTTCATGCTCTTCAAGTTAAGAAAGAAGACAACATGATTAAGAGGAACACCAATCACAATAAGAACAAAAAGATCGAAGAGTAAATGTCATGTTTGCGGAAAGAAGGGGCATTATGCACGAGAATGCCGACATCGAAAGAGTGGAAAAGGAGCCACCGGTGAGTCCGCAAACATGGTCGAGGAGAATCTAGTAGCCATGGTTACTGAAATCAATATGGCCGATTCATCTTCTAGTTCCGGATGGTGGTTTGATTCGGGAGCCACCAACCACATTTGCAAGGACAGATCTCTTTTCAAGACCTACGAAGAATTGCCAAATAATCAAAAGGTCTAAATGAGAAATCTAGCAAGGGCAAAGGTTGTTGGCAAAGGCAGCGTGGAGTTAAACTTCACATCCGGAAAGACGTTGACTCTTCTTAATGTTCTTCATGTCCCTGATATTAGAAAGAATTTAGTTTCCGTTAACCTTGTTTGTAAGAAAGGTTTTCGTGTTCTTTTTGAGTCCGACAAGTTAATTTTGTCTACGAACAGAAACTTTGTTGGAAAGGGATATGGTTGTGATGGATGTTCAAACTCAGTCTTAATGAAATAAATGTTGCTTCTTCTTATATTGTTGAGCCTTTTAATCTTTGGCATAGTAGACTAGCACATTTAAATTACAAGTACATTAGAAACATGATGCATCTAGGTTTAATTTCTTGTTCTCATGTTAGTACTGATAAATGTGAAGTATGTATTAAATCTAAAATGACGAAGAAACCTTTTAAAAGTGTTGAAAGGAAATCCAAACTTTTAGATTTGGTACATTCAGATATATGTGAATTAAATGGTTTAATAACTAGAGGTGGTATGAGGTATTTCATCAGGTTTATTGATGATTGCTCTAGATATACTTACGTGTATCTTATGAGAACTAAAGATGAGGCGTTTAGTATGTTCAAAACCTATAAGTCGGAGGTAAAAAATCAACTCAATAAAAAGATTAAGATTTTCCGAACTGATAGAGGTTTAGAATATTTTCCAAATGAGTTTAATGCCTACTGTGAAGAGCACGGCATTATACATCAAAAGACTGCCTTTTATACACCTCAACAGAATGGTTTAACTGAAAGGAAAAATCGTACGCTAGTTGAAATGACTAATTGTATGATTATGAATGCGGGCTTACCAAGACTCCCTATGAATTTTGGAAAGGTAGAAAACCTAATCTAGAATATCTAAAAGTGTGGGGGTGCTTAGCATACTATAGAGTTCCGGATCCTAAAAGAACTAAATTAGGACCGAGAGCTCTTAAAGGAGTGTTTGTTGGATATGCACAACACAGTAAAGCCTTTAGGATTCTTGATTGGGAATCTAATGTGATAGTTGAATCTAGATATGTAACATTCTTTAAATGTAAGTTCATCACAGATTTTAGAGGTGAAAGTTCTAAATCAGATTTAGTATCTAATTCAAGAACTGAACCTAACGTTGACGTAGATTTTTCAATGGTTCCTACTGAGGAACCTAGGAGGAGTCAAAGGCATAAGAAAGGAAAAGATTTAGGTAAAGATTTTATCTCACCTGATTCTATAGTTTTCCTAGTTGAAGGAAGTCGAGAAATAGTTTTAAATCAGACTCCTATTGTCCTTAATGTTGACAGTGATCCAATGACCTATACGGAAGCAGTAACTTCAAGAGATGCTGCATTCTGGAAAGAGGCCATTAACGATGAAATGGACTCTATCACGTCGAATGGAACTTGGACACTAGTTGACTTACCTCCAGGGTCAAAGCCTATAGGTTGTAAATGGGTATTTAGAAGGAAGTATAATTATGATGGTTCTGTACAAACCTTCAAAGCTAGATTATTAGTAGCTAAAGGTTTTAAGCAGAAAGAAGAAGTAGACTATTTTGATACGTATGCTCCTGTAGCTAGAATTACTTCTATTAGAATTTTGTTTGCCTTATCATCTATATATCATCTTTACATCCATCAAATGGATGTTAAAACTGCATTTTAAATGGTAATTTAGGTGAAGAGATTTATATGGAACAACCAGAAGGGTTCGTTCTACCAGGCAATAAAAATAAAGTATGCAAGTTAGTGAAATCCTTGTATGGCTTAAAACAAGCACCTAAGAAGTGGCACGAGAAGTTTGACTCATGTGTGTTGTCATATGGTTTTAAGCATAATAGTGCAGATAAGTGCATCTATTCTAAATTTATTAAGGATTATGGTGTTATTGTATGTTTGTATGTTGACGACATGCTTATTATTGGGACTAATATGATTGACATAAATGAGACTAAGCAGTATCTTTCTTCTAAGTTTAAAATGAAAGATTTAGGAGAGGTTGATACTATCTTAGGTATTAGAGTGACAAAACATAGTTGGGGTTTTGCTCTTTGCCAATCACATTATGTTGAGAAAATTCTATCTAAATTCCAACATCTTGGTTTCAAAGATTTTAGTACTCCTTATGATTCTAGCATTAAGTTGACTAAAAATGTTGGAAGACCGGTGGCACAACTAGAGTATGCTAGTGCTATAGGTTGTTTAATGTATTTAATGCATTGCACACGACCTGAAATAGCATTTGCTGTTTGTAAATTGAGTAGATTTACAAGTAACCCTAGTGTAGAGCACTGGAAATGAATTAGTAGAATTTTCGGATACATAAAGAGAACTATAGAACTTGGTTTGTTTTATAGTGAAGAACCGAGTACACTTAAGGGGTACACCGATGCTAGTTGGATTACAAGTACAGGGGATAGCAAGTCCACATCAGGGTGGGTTTTTACCCTTGGCGGCGGAGCTGTTTCATGGGCTTCTAAGAAACAGACTTGTATATCTCACTCTACTATGGAATCCGAATTTTTAGCACTAGTAGCTACAGGCAAGGAGGTTGAATGGATAAGGAATCTGTTGTTAGATATAGATTTGTGGCCTAATCCTATGCCGCCTATCACAATATATTGTGATAGTGAAGCTACTTTATCAATGGCTTATAGTAGTACTTACAATGGTAAGTCCAGACATATCAGACATATCAGTCTGAGGCATGACTTTGAAAGACAACTAATTAAAGATGATATCATTACTATCATCTATGTGAAGTCAAATAAAAATTTGGCTGACCCTCTAACCAAGAGTTTATCTCAAGAGTTGGTTAGAATAACTTTTAGAGAGATGGGATTAAAACCCATTCATTAGTCACCAATAATGGTATCCCAACTCATTACTAGTCCAAAGCTAATCCCTGAGTTTTAATGGATAAGAACAAGTTATTGAATGTGACTGTTAGCACTAATTTTGCGTGTCTCTCTAGAATAATTAATAAATTAGTGTTGTCCGTTATGCTAAACAAGGTTGAGTACATCTCTTAATGAAGTTGTTTAAATGCGTTCTTAGTAACGGAGACGCAAGAGAACTTCACCTATATGAATGTAAAAGTGGTGCCGCTTCTTAAGAGAGTTATTTGGGTTTACTCTCGAGAGCATTCATGAATCTAGGATCGAGCACATGGCCATAAACGTGCCGAGCGAGTTTATATAATTCTTTACCGAAACAAGATTTTATTATGCGCATGGTAATTCTGGAATTATCTCTAGAGTACCCTAAATTCATTTGCTATAAAAAGTTACTTATACTTTGAGTTACTTATACTTATTGAAGGTTTAAGTTGAAAAACACCTTCTTGAAAACATAATAAGATCGAATAATAGACTTTGAGGAGACTTGTGATTAAATAATCAAAGTGGGGGATTGTTGAGATTTATACATAAATCTCAAGGGTTGTTTGATTATTTAATCAAATAGAGAGCCTAAATGTTTAACATATTAGCCATTGTCTTCTTCTTTGGCAGAACATGTACATGAGTGGCCTTTCCATCTTAATACAAACGCATGAGTCGATGGTGCTTGCTTGCATCCGCCAACTTTGTATTTGAGGCGGTGGTTTTTGTTCTTCAATGTATTGCCAACGTTTTGGCGGTATACGGCTACAAGAACAACGGTTAACTACCGTTGTGACATGGAACGGTGCTATGCCGTTTCACTTAAATTACAGTACCGCGCGAGAGGCCGAACAGGGAGTTCATGACCGTTGTTGTGCAACGGTCACTGCAGTGCATCTACCTCTTAGAAGAGGTGTTATCTCTTGTCGTGCCTGTGGTATCTGTACATATCTCATGTTTGGCCAAGAAGAAGAAGTTTTTGCTAAAGCCTTTTGCTGAAAAAAAAAATTCACTTTGCTCTCATAATCTCCAAAAAGTCTATCTACTATTGTTTCCAAAAGATTTTTCGGAGATCTTCGATATTGCTAATCGCAGTTCTTCTCAGGCTTTGTCGTATCCTGGGAACGAATTTGCCTGCAACCCATTAGCAAACTCTATCTTGAGTGGGTGCAACAAACGTTATAAAGAAAATGTCTTTAGATACGCCTCAAAGCCTTTTCTGTTTTCATTTCCCGACAATTTTCCCAACATGGACTTCCCACAAGACTATCCGAGCAGCCCTCCAACTGTTAGGTTCACCTCCGAGATGTGGCATCCCAACGTTTACCCTACCGATGGAAGAGTCTGCATTTCGATCCTTCACCCACCCGGTGATGATCCTATGGGCTATGGGCACTCGAGTGAGCGCTGGATGCCGGTTCACACCGTGGAGAGCATAATCTTGAGCATTATATCGATGCTTTCGTGTCCCAACGACGAGTCTCCTGCCAATGTGGATGCCGCCATAGAATGGCGAGACAAGAGGGACGAGTCCAAGATGAAAGTTGTTCGTTGCGTGAGGCGTTCACAAGAGTGTGCATAGGAGTTGAGCTGGCCGGGTGTCTCTTTTAATTGGCAGTGAGAGTTTTAATATCAAAAGAGACAGTATAGTTCTAGCGCATACAGGTTTATAAGAAGTCCTAGATTTGTTATCCGGAGTTGATAGAACAAGAGAAGAAAATAAAAGAGGATCTGTTTCCCTTCTGCAGCCTTGTATTTAAGCTTTCATTTTGAGACTGGATCTGAAGAAGAATTACTTGGCATATCTGCAATTTGGTTCAAATTATAACCACAGATAGAGCATATTGAATGGTCCAAATTTTTTGGAGCATTCGTCAAATTAGCGCCTTCAGGGTGTTGGGCCAGGTAGAATTTTACCGATACATAAAAGTGCACACATTTTTGGTAGCAAAATAAAATAAAACTGCACTTAAAAAAAAGTAGATTTGCAAAAATCAACGGATAGTTTCGCAGATGAAATACTTGTGAACGATTATCAAAAGAAAATAGCGTCGTGAATTACACGAGTGATGCCAATAACTATAATTAACTTAAATTACACAATTATTACGAATCTTATATGACATGATTAGTCAACAAATTGATTGGGATCAATATTGGCATACTCCGCCCATATGGCCGCCATGTTATCCATGCTACTCTGCTCCGGCCCTGCTCATGGTGGCATATTAGCGACAGCATCTTAGTGATCCAAACAATGTCCGGGAAATCGTTAGGCGAATAAAATTGTGCGATTAATACTATGATCACCTTATTCATTCATCTATATCTATATCTATATCTATATCTATACATATATAAAAGCACGTATGGGCTTAAATGACTAATCTTTTCTTTCCTTAAAGTACCCTTTTCTAATTGATATTTTCATATTAGATTAAGGGTGAGTAAGGGTGTTTTTGACTTATAACATTTCTTTCCCATTAAATACCCTTTCTAAATTAGAGTTTTATTTAAAAAGGAGCTAATCTTTTCTTTCCATAAAGTACCCTTTTCTAATTGATATTTTCATATTAGATTAAGGGTGAGTAAGGGTGTTTTTGACTTATAACATTTCTTTCCCATTAAATACCCTTTCTAAATTAGAGTTTTATTTAAAAAGGAGGGTGTTTTGGACTTCTAAATGACTAATTTTTTCTTTCCTTAAAGTACCCTTTTCTAATTGATATTTCCATAAAAGATTAAGGGTGAGTAAGGGTGTTTTTGACTTATAACATTTCTTTCCCATCAAATACCCTTTCTAAATCGAAACTGATGGAGAAGATGTAGTAGTTTGAGGTAGTTTAGCTTTAACGTGAATGGAAGCAGTAGGTTTTGATAGAAATTTTTTCGGTGATAAAAAAACACGCAGGAGTTCAAGGGTGGGTTTATAGGTTTTCATAATATTTTTTTTTCTAAAAGACAAAAGAACCCTTCGCTTTAACTAAAGCAAATATTCCTATAAGGATACTAGCCCAGAATCCCGTGCCAAGCACGGGACTGTTTATTAACATTAACTTATTTTAGTAGTTTTAAAATGCATAATAAAATATATTGCACAATTTTATTATTTTATTATGGTTATTTCATCAAAGATGGTTACTTCAATTTTTGTCTTGAACTCTCTTGTAATAAAATAAATTAATCCTTATGGTGAAATATCATTAAGCAATGTCCTTGTGCATATTTCTTAATTCTGATTTGGTAATTATGTAGTTGAACAAAAATTAAAAGTTCACTTAATAAACAAAAAAGTAAAAGTAAATTCTCTAGTGATAAATATATGCGGAGAACATATTGAAATCAATTTACTATTGCCCAAGACATTTTTATTATTTTCTAAGAACTTTTTAAAAATAATTTGTACCTTGAATGTGTTACCCATAACGTTAATTACATATTAGTTTAATTTTGATAGAGAAGAATTTGGTCCATATATTTGTTTATAGCATAAACTAATTAAGTAAGGATGATGTGCCACTTTCAAAAGTAAATGTAATCTACCAACAAAGTATACAGAGAATATAGTAATAACTGCATGAGGTAATTATATAAGTTTAACTAACATGACTACATAGGATAGCTCAAAAACCTCGTAGTAAGAAAATTGTTGAATAAAATTTAACCAAGATTTCACAAAGCATACAATAAGCATGCTTACTAAATAAGATTTCTCTTCAGAGATAATAAGGTTTTTAATCTAAGTTTTAATTTACATTCATCACAACATAACTAATATCTTTTTAGATTTTATATGTAATTCTATTCAAAAGTATAAAAGTTAACATAAAATCATAAATGGTATTATGCTAATATAGAATTTAGAATGCTTAAGAGTTTAATTACTCACAATAAAAGTACCATAGAAAAAAATTGGTTCAAAACTTTTCCAACATAAAATTAGTTGAATTTAAGAAATGCTCACATAATTAATGTTTTAAATTTAGGACTATTTATTTAATTTATCTCGTATAGAATCTGCATATTATGGTAAATATGCATTTAACCATTGTGACAAAATAGGATAGCGCAAAACCTTAGAGTAAGAAAATTATTGACCAAAACTTTTAACCAACATATTTAGTTATATTCATATTTGAATTTACGGGAAACTTAGATATGAATTTGAAATAGTACCTATTTTTTCTTATTAAATATTTAAAGTAATTTTTGTTTTGCAGGTTAATATTTCATGCTAGAGAGCTTTCGATATATAATATTTAAATAAAGTCATAATAGTTTACTATATTGGTTAGAATATTTTGAATGTTTTTGAATTGTTTTTTCGAATTGCATAAGGCTTATTATTTAAATGTTTACTATATTTGCCGATTTAATTAATTGCAAAATTAAGAATCAGTTTAAAGTAATGTTTGGAGATCTTTCGTAACATTAATATGTTTAAGCTTAGTTTTTATAACTCTTATTATATTAGAAACACAATGCAAAGACGTGTCATGAGCTATAATTGCATTTCTCGCCTCATTTATGAGATATTATAATTTGGGATCCTGAATCTAGTTCGAGTAAATTAATAAAATATTTTAAAAGTTACAAAAAGTGTATCAATGCATACCACATTCAAGAAACAAAAAGAGATTATCTTATACTTTTACTAAAACTATAATTGTTAGTAAGAAGTTTTTAATACTTCATTTGTAAAAGTTTTAAGTAACTTGTTAAGACTATATTTATTAAGCTCTTTTAGTGGTTCAACATGTAACATCTTAAAACCAAGTCTCTTAACTTCAAAAGTTAGGTTAAGAGTTCTTAATCTTTGGAATCATAAATGTCAAGGTTCGATCTTATCTTTTTCATGAATCATTGCTTCAAAAAAATTACCAATTTATTAAGATACAAACATGATATCCAGTAGAATATTTTTTCGTCTCATACACTTCTAAAATTATAGTCTTGATTAATTAAATGGTCATGCAATTGTTGCAAAATATTTTCTAGGTATATATGTTTGCTTTAGTTCCTCTGAACTGTAAGTTTAAAGAATAATAAGTAGATTGTGTTACAATGTCATGGCTAGATTTTTACGTTCTTTAAGTTTTTTTTTTACATCATCAGGCAGTTCTGTAACACAATTTACTCATTTTTGTTTCAACTTACAGTTCAAAGGAACCAAATCAAATATGTATGCGTTTGCAAATATTACACAAGAATTGCATAACAATCTAATCAAGGTTTTAATAGTCAAAATCAGAGCCTAATACGTAAATATGTCTGTAGCATAGAGTTTAAATGTTTTACAATTGATATTTATAAGGTTTACAAATATCGCGACAATTAGACCACGAATTTTTCAACAATAAATCGTAGTAAAGAGTTTTATTTGTTTTCTAAATTCTTAAATATGGGATATAATCAGTTTGGTGGTCGTGAGGTCTTATTTAAAAATACTTACTTATAACTCATTTATTAAATCTATATATATCACATTATTAAAGATGACTATCTTATGTGTGTGTGTGTGCGCGCGCGCGTGTGTGTGTTATATAGAACATTTGACTTAATTAGAACGTCATTTTCCCCTCTTCCAGATCTAATATGTTATTTTCATCTTTTTTCGATATATGAATTTTTATATTCACATTAAAGAGTAATTTTAAAAATACAATAGTTAAAATTAAGTCATAATAAGTTAGTGTATGGATTAAGTTGAGTTCTAACATATTTAGAATTAAATTTTAAATTATACAACCCTTATTATTCTTGCAAAATTAATCAAATTTAAATTGAAAGGCACCTATCAAAATTATGTTTAGATCATTTTTTTCTTAAGTCTCGTAAGTTGTTTAATCTTAAGTGTAACATTATTTTTTTTTCTAAATCAAAAGTATTATTTTCGTTTTTTTACATATATGAATTTTTATATTTATATTAGAGAGTAGTTTTAAAGATACAATTGTCAATGTTAAGTCGTAATAAGNTAATATAATGATAAGGTTAAGTTTTAAAATAAATAGAATTAGTTTTGAATTTTAAGCACATAGTTGTTAGAAAGAAGCCTTAATAGATTAGGTAGAATTTTAGAATGATTGATCATGTTTTTTATTCTAAATCTCATAAGTCATTTTTTGGGTCTATGAATTTTAATTTTCATATTAGAAAACACTTTTAAGGACATAATTGTCAAAATTAAGTCTTAATAGATTAGTATATTGATTAGGTAGAGTTTTAAAATGTTTAGAATTAGTTTTTAAATTAATTTTTTTCTTCTAAATCGAAAGTATTATTTTCGTTTTTTTATATATATGAGTTATTATATTCATATTAGATAGTAGATTTAAAGATATAATAGTCAATATTAACTCCTAATAAGTTAGTATAATGATAATGTAGAGTTTTAGAATGATTAAAATTATTATTCGAATTTTAAGGACATAATTATCAAAAAGAACTCTTAATAGATTAGTATGTTGATTAGGTTGAGTTTTAGAATGATTAAAATTGCTTTTAAATTAAAAAAGACTTACTTTGATAGAAGTTAATTAATTTTAAAATAAGAATCTGATGACGTGTCATATAAAGAAGCGATGATGTGTCGCGCAAAGAAGCTATCAATGTCTTTCTCGCTTCGCTTATTATATATTATATAGATTCTAAGGAAAGATGCTTGATGCCCTAAAAGAAGCCAAATACACTCTTATTTTTTAACAACACTCTAATTCAAAATGAGTATTTGATAGGAAAAAAAGTTTTAAGTGAAGATTTCAGTTTAAAAAGGGCATCTTAAGGAAAAAAAAAAGGAATTAGCCATTTAACCCCAGTCAAGATTACATATGCATTTAGAAAATCTTAAAAAACCTCTAACTTTATGATACCTTCCTTACGTCAATATGTCCGTATTAAATATCTAGAATCAAACTTAATTCAGGTTTACGACAGTTTCAATGTATTAATATGTTTCTATCGAAATCTATGTACATGCTAAATAATTTAAATCTGTGGCATACACATCAACATATGCATCTGAAATACAAAATTAAAAAGGATTGAATTTCTGACAAAATATTGAATTTTGCTTAGGTATATTATATGTTTTTCAAAAAAGGCTTTAGAAACTATGTTCTCTACAAGTTGTTTTCTTTAATCAAATTTGACGGAGAAGATATAGTAACTCTATTGTAGTTTAAGTCAAAACATCCATTTATCCTGATAAAAACATATATTTTTAAAATACTTATTAAAAATAGATATTTAATGAAAAGAAAAGATTTTAATCAAAAGTCAAAACAATCCTTCACTCTAACAAAAACATATATTCCAATAATAATATTTTAAGGAAAGATGCTTGATATTCTATGAGAAGTCCAAAACACACTCCTTTTTAAAATAAAACTCTAATTTAGAAACTGTCGTAAACCTGAATTAAGTTTGATTCTAGATATTTAATACAGACATATTGACGTAAGGAAGGTATCATAAAGCTAGAGGTTTTTTAGGATTTTCTAAATGCATATGTAATCTTGACTGGGGTTAAATGGCTAATTCTTTTTTTTTTTCCCTTAAGATGCCATTTTTAAACTGAAATCTTCACTTAAAACTTTTTTTCCTATCAAATACTCATTTTGAATTAGAGTGTTGTTAAAAAATAAGAGTGTATTTGGCTTCTTTTAGGGCATCAAGCATCTTTCCTTAGAATATCCTTATAGGAATATATTCTTTAGTTAAAGTGAAGGGTTCTTTTGTCTTTTAGAAAAAGAAATATTATGAAAACCTATAAAACCACCCTTGAACTCATGCGTGTTTTTTTATCACCGAAAAAATTTCTATCAAAACCTACTGCTTCCATTCACGTTAAAGCTAAACTACCTCAAACTACTACATCTTCTCCATCAGTTTCGATTAATGAAAATAACTTGTAGAGAACAATGCTTTCTATTGCTTTCAAAAATATAAACATAATCTACTTAAACTAGATTGAATATTTTATCAGAAACAAATTTTTTTTTAGAAATTTGTATTTCAGATTTGTATGTTGATGTGTATGCTACAAATTTTAATTATTGTGCATGTATATATATTTCAATGTAAACATTTTTGTACATTGAAACTATCATCAAATTGAAATTTAATTCTAGATTTCAATTACAGACATATTGGTGTGAGAAAACTATAGTAAAATTGGAGTTTCTTTAAAAAACATTAAATGCACAAGAATTGATTTTATCATACAATTTTGTTCCTAATTATAATTTGAGTTCATGTAATATCAAGTCTCTTTTGTTAAATTATATTTATTGGAATATATGTTTTTATCAAAGTAAATGGATGTTTTGACTTAAACTACAATAGAGTTACTATATCTTCTCCGTCAAATTTGATTAAAGAAAACAACTTGTAGAGAACATAGTTTCTAAAGCCTTTTTTGAAAAAAATATAATATACCTAAGCAAAATTCAATATTTTGTCAGAAATTCAATCCTTTTTAATTTTGTATTTCATATGTATATGTTGATGTGTATGCCACAGATTTAAATTATTTAGCATGTACATAGATTTCGATAGAAACATATTAATACATTGAAACTGTCGTAAACCTGAATTAAGTTTGATTCTAGATATTTAATACGGACATATTGACGTAAGGAAGGTATCATAAAGTTAGATAAAGTTAGAGGTTTTTTAAGATTTTCTAAATGCATATGTAATCTTGACTGGGGTTAAATGGCTAATTCTTTTTTTTCCCTTAAGATGCCCTTTTTAAACTGAAATCTTCACTTAAAACTTTTTTTCCTATCAAATACTCATTTTGAATTAGAGTGTTGTTAAAAAATAAGAGTGTATTTGGCTTCTTTTAGGGCATCAAGCATCTTTCCTTAGAATATCCTTATAGGAATATTTGCTTTAGTTAAAGCGAAGGGTTCTTTTGTCTTTTAGAAAAAAAAACATTATGAAAACCTATAAAACCACCCTTGAACTCCTGCGTGTTTTTTTATCACCGAAAAAATTTCTATCAAAACCTACTGCTTTCATTCACGTTAAAGCTAAACTACCTCAAACTACTACATCTTCTCCATCAGTTTCGATTAATGAAAACAACTTGCAGAGAACAATGCTTTCTATTGCTTTAAAAAATATAAACATAATCTACTTAAACTAGATTGAATATTTTATCAGAAACAAATTTTTTTTTTAAAAATTTAGTATTTCAGATTTGTATGTTGATGTGTATGCTACAAATTTTAATTATTGTGCATGTATATATATTTCAATGTAAACATTTTTGTACATTGAAACTATCATCAAATTGAAATTTAATTCTAGATTTCAATTACAGACATATTGGTGTGAGAAAACTATAGTAAAATTGGAGTTTCTTTAAAAAAATTTAAATGCACAAGAATTGATTTTATCATACAATTTTGTTCCTAATTATAATTTGAGTTCATGGCAAGTACATAATCCTATATTCGTATTAGAGTTATTGGAATATTCTTATTTCATGACAACATATCTTTATATATGGTTATTGTCTTTCTATGATGTGTTGTATCCCGATGTATCATATATTTACATGATAACATGTTTTAGATGGCTATTGTCTTCACATATTTCACTCTTATAAAGTGATAGGATTAGATGAACCCCAATTAATAACGACTCCAATTTTATTTCGGCTCAAATGATTAATAACTTTTTATAGCTTGAAAACTCTCAAGTTTTTATATGCAAGGGGTTAAATAACTAATTATTTTTTCTGAAAAAATTATATTTAAGTTAAAAAGTTCTCTACATATTTTGACTTTTTAGAAGGTGAGGCTAAATTACTACTGTTTTGGCTAACTTTAAATATTTTGATGCTGAAGAGGTTCATTAATGCATCATTTGAAGAATTACATTCTTAAATGACGGGCATTTTGATCTTTACATCCTTTCAGTATTTTCGTTCAATCAATGGATAGAAGTGTTATTTGTTCCAACTAATGGGTATACTTGTAATTTTACCCTAACCTCAAGGTCATGGATGTAATTAGCCTTATAATTTTCTTAACTCTCAAAACCTTATGCCATAGGTAATATGTTTTTTTTTCTTTTTATTTTGTTCATACATGTCTTTATTTAATGAACGATTTGGGTTACAAATTATTCTTGATGAACTTTTGTTGAATTTGTTTCTATATTAAAACTGTAATGCGTATATATAAATGCAGGGTGAAAATGTAGGTTTGTGAACATTATCGAAGTTACTTAGTTCATTACCACTATCTGATATCAATTTCGCACATACATTTTGTAGTATGGATTTCAAAAGGACACCCACTGACACATGTATATATACTTTTTAGATGAGTAGGTAAAGTCTGTGTTAAAAATAAAAATCGTAAGGTAAATATATGTTAAATTACATCTACAACTGAATCAATAACTTTATTTTACTACTACGGTGAACAAGGTCATAAATTACATCTACAACTAAATTAAACAGTTCAGTTTCTCTATGTGTCCTGATAGATCTCTTGAGCTTGATTAATTTTTGACTTTAAAGATGCAACATTTAAGCTCCTACCCCATTTCATCTTACAAACGTTGTTATACATTTATCAATAATCACTTCTTCATGTTAGACACTTTATTTTCGACAATCCTTATCGGGTTGATTATTGAACTTTCTAATACAACTTAATTATAATTCAAACTTCTTCTCAATTTCACTTGTTAGAAAAATATATGCCATAAAAACATAATACATGACAATAGACAACTCTAATACAGGACTACAGAATTCTGTTTAGTGGCAACTTGATGTGACGAAAGAAATAAGTATGATAAATAGTGAAAAATATTGGTGATAATTGGAGTGAAAAATTCGGGTTTGAAAGTAAGACCATGTTTTGGGTAATGAACTTTTCATATTTTGAGTATTTGATTAGTAGTTAATAACTGATTTGTTATAATCGTTTAATAATAATAGTCGTATATATTGATTAATTTTAAGATTTAGAATATTTTTATTTCAAATCACTATATATCGTGCAAAGCACGTGATCCTTACTAGTCCAAACAAACGCACCTACTCGCTTAGACTTCCACTTGAGACTCGAGATTAGACACACAAACACTTGGGCAGGTTCTTTAGTTGCTTGTTGCAGATCGTCCTCTTCTATGACCATGTGAATTCTTATGCAAAAGACAAAAGGTCATATAAACTTGAACTGATGATTACTATGCCGGCATTGTTGTTTTCTGGACAATCTGGAATCTTTGCACAATTGGATGATATCTACTAGGTAGCTTGTATGTAGGGGAAACAACAGGGACTGCTTTCTTTATTGTAACTTCTTCTTTCTTCATGACCGGTTCACCACTAGTTGTTAAATTTACCAAGTGTAAATCAGAGTGGTGTTGTAGTCTCCGTATTTTGTATTGTGCTCATCACTTCATGCTTATTAAAACATGTATTGTGCTCGATCATCAGTTCATATTTACTAAAGCATGCCCATCTTCAAGCACCGATCCGTAGCGCAAGGTAGGAGAAGGTCATTCAAGAAGTGGTATGGATTTACCTCGTGATATCGTCCATAACATACTGTCAAGGTTACCAATAACATCTCTGATCCAATTTGGATGTGTATGCCGAGGCTGGCACACTTTGTCACAAGATTCATACCTCTCCCGCCCAAAAGAATCCAATCGTTGCCTCGTTTTTGCCTGTGACGAGCTCTACTTTATAGAATTTCCTGATGACAATGGAGGAGGGAGGGTGAGAAAGTTTCATCCACCTTTTTGCGCTTCCATGCCCAAGTATAAAGTGGTATGCTCGTGTGATGGCTTGCTATGCATAGCGGACTCCTCCAGCAAAAAGTCTGCGTACATATACAACCCTTTCACTAGTAACTACAAGGAACTGCCAACACCAGAGCCGTCTCAAAACGGAGAAACTATCGTTGGTTTTGGATTCCATCCGATTATCAATGAATACAAGGTGGTTAAAATGGTCTACCGTACAAAGAATGATGGATGTAGACTTTCTAATGGAGCCGCTTCACTAGGTTCCTTCCATTGTGAAATTCAAGTATTCGGTCTTGGTGGCAATACGTGGAGAAGCGCTGGGAAAGTACCTTATCTTCTTGACCTGCAATCATCAGAATCTCCTTTGGTCGATGGGAGGCTTCATTGGGTTACGGCCCCTTTTTTTGGTGGCCGGAAGTTCATTTCTTTTGACCTAGCAGATGAACAGTTTCGAGAGGTCCCAAAACCTGATGATTGTGCAGCCATAGGGTATCATCGGTATCCTTTGGCAGTTCTAAGAGGGTGTCTTGCTGCAGCAGCTTATTGCAGCAATGGGGATTCTGAGATTTGGGTTATGAAAGAATACAATGTGAAGGAGTCTTGGATGAAGGAGTTCAACATTCGAGGATACGCACCAAACTTAGAGAGTCCTAGCTTGGAGCAATCCTACTTCCGAGGACCAGTTCGAATTATATGCCTTCTGAAGAATGACGAGATTTTGGTAGAGTACGAAGGTACAACATTAGCTTCATATGATCCAAAGAGCAGATATTTTAAGAATCTGAGTTTTCAGGGGATGCCTAATCTGTTCCGAACGATTCTCCACACGGGAAGCTTCAATTGGATTGATATCCCAGTTTAGGGTAAGTGGCTAATAGACTCAAATTTGAGCTTGCTTCTTAATGAACTCACTTTTTGTGCTCATGTTCTTCTGCATTTCCCTGTAACAGTTGGATGTTAACACTTCAAGTTTTAAATTTGTCCTCCATGCATGAAAATTTGAATCATTAGCAAGACTTTTGAGAATGTGTGCTCTGCCCTTGCCAAATATAATACACTTGGTGTGATTTCTGTGTGTCCTTGGACAGAGTATTCCCTTTGAGATTGCACTATTTCATAATTCAAATCTCCAGACACCCTCATAGAACAGCAAGTCACGCCTACAAAGGGATTGTCATCTGATCGTGAATACTTACGAGTGCCCAGGGATCCATTGTTCTATGTAGTCATTGATCAGAGTAATATGCAACTATGAGAAAAAGCGTTAGTGTAAGGAACGCGACAAAAACTTAGGGTCTGTGTGAAATCACTTATAGTTTTGGTTTTCATCAGTTTTCAGAAAACAAAAACCAGTTTAGTTTTTATTCTTTACAAAAACAAATGGGTGTTTGATTACCCAGTTTTTATTTTGAGTTTTTCCTTTGGTGGTGGTGGCGGCGGCGGCGGCGAGTGGCGGGTGGCGAGGGTGGCAGCGGCAAGTGGAGGTAGCAGTGGGGGGGGGGGGGGGGGGGGTTGGTGGTTGTGTTGATCTCAAAATAAAAATCAAAACTGGAAACCCAAAACTCCAAAATGAGAGTTTTCATTAAGTGATTTCAAATGCTACCTTAATCTTGCAGAATTAGGTTTTCTACGTTAGGCCAGCAAAATTTTAAAATATTACAAGAGGAGTGCAGAAGAAAATAAAAGCACAATTCTTGAGAATACTTTTTCTTTCCTGTTAACAAGTAGAAAAATCCGTGGATCCAAAAAACACAAAGAACCTTCGTGATTTAGAAGACAACAAACCTGTATATAAAAAGTATCTGTAGATAGGCCATTTTTTGATGGGACCTTATGACAAGAAAAGTGCTATAGTTTTGTGATCAATTATATTTGCAAGACTAATAAAATACTTAATCCTATAGTTACCTCAAAGGATCTAAAGTAATAAAGTAAACATATAAGTGTCTCTAAAGGTCTCCAATTATTATTTTGGATGGGTCCGTAGTTTGAGATTTTGTTGAATTTGCAAGAATAATAAGCACTATATTATAAGTAAGCCTTATGTAAATCTAAAAACTAATTTATATTATTCTGAAACTCTACCCAACCGATACACTAACTTTTTAAGAGTTAGTTTTGTTTATTTTAACCTTAAAATCACACTCTTGAAAATAAACATAAATCTTGAAAAAATTAACATAGAAGCTTTGGAAAGGAAAATGGTGTTATGACTGATATATATTTGCTATAATTAGTCAATTAATTCGTAATAGAACATAAATTTTCATTGTCGTATAGCAAAGAAAATAGAGGCCACATTTTTTTTGATGGGACCCACGACAAAAGCTAAATTGACGACAATAACGAGGTCAATTAGTAAGTGCTATAGTATAATTTAGAAAGTAATTGTAAAACATTAAAACTTAAGTGTAACTATTATATTCCATTCATAAAATTTAGAAGATATAATAAAAACCTTATAATGTTTGAGAACAACTATAGCTTTCTCAATGCAGAAAAGTATACATCTAACATGTAAATTTTATAAAACTTATGTTAAACAAATAGAACCAATACTTTTTTCTATGCGCACCTGCGGAATATAATCAATTAAATTCAAAAGAATGATACGATTAACAATTAAACCTTGTAGTAATTATTAGCATTACAATTTAATTTTGACCATTATATCTATAAAAATAGTTTTTACAAAGTGGCATTTTATAAGCATCGTGGTTATTTGCACAAAAGAGTTGTTTGCTATCAAACCAATATATGTTCTCATGTAATATTTGAAGGAGATGCGGCAGTGATCATCGATTGGATGAAGAACACAAATTCTACCCCAAGCTGGACTAGCTTTGTTGCTGTTGAAGAAACAAAGGAGAAGCTGAAATCTCTTGAGTACTGGACCTTTGCTAAAGTTTCTAGAATTAAAAACATATGGGCACTTAATTTGGTTAGATGGGCTGATGTAAATAATTATTTTAGCCTAGTTCCTCCTTCATCCTCCTTCCCCTTTTTGTCTTTGGAAGAAGAAAGGAACTAGCTCTCTGTAACCCTCTCTTTCTTTATATATATATATATATATATATTATACGAGTTGCTTAAGAAGAAAAAAAAATGTGCATAAAAGTGCCATCACCGACGGTTTCCCGCCAGTGCAGTACTCTAAATGCCTTCCATTTTATTGTCTACTTCTTCCGGAAGATGAAAAAAGATAAAAGGCTTGATGATCGGTGACAAAAAAATCTGGATAAAAGCACAACATTCTAGTCTGGCAAAGCAAACTCAAAAGACTAAAAATTGGTCTCCCTCTCTTTTGCATGGGAAATGGCCACAGACGTAGACTTAGGAACAAGACATGAAGATCATATTCAAAGCATGCCATTTGGGAGTAGCCAGTAGTCCTCAAATAAGACAATCCAATTCATCAAACAAACACTCGCTAACGATAATAAGCAATATTACAATGCAGGGGTACATGAAAACTCACCACTCGAACTAATACAAGCAATAACAATCAATCTAGAGAAATGATAAAACCCTGGAAATGATGTGAATACATGGAATCGCTGGCATCTCATGGGCTGGTGGTTGACGGAGGTGGAGAGAAGAACGGAATATTGGGCAGGGTAGTCGGAATGCTTGGAATCGAAGGGATGATGGTTGGGATGGTGGGCATGGTTGGCAGTGTTGGATTTGGCAGAGACGGAATTTGGGTGCTTGGCAAAGGTGGCAATGTTGGCTTTATCAAAGTCGCTGGAATAGTTGGCAGCGTTGGCAAAGAAGTAGCTGGCAACGGTGGCAGTACGGCTGTGGGCAGTGTTGGCATGGCCGGTAATGGAGGTAACGTGGCCTTAGGCATGGCTGGAATGATGGGAAATGTTGGCAGCGGGGGAGAACCGGCAATCTGCAGAAGTTGACGAGCTGCAAAGCTCATATGAACGCTTGTAAGTGATAAAAACACGATCAAAGCAAGGACGGAAGAATGGGAGTATAAGGCCATCTTTCCTTGTTGACAAGAGTGTGACAAAATCTTGTGTTTGCTGTGGAAGAACAAGAAGTGCCATATGGCTATTTATTGGGAATAACAAGGTAAAGGTTCCAAGGGATTGATGGGTTGTGGTTGGTTTGAAGTCTGGAGGAGAACTTGTTAGTTCATCTGCTCAACTAGACATCCTGAAGGATAGGCTTTACCAATTTCTCATTAGGAATTTGGAGGCATTGATGCCGTCATGCGAAAAGGCATCAAGACGATGGTCAAGATTTGTTTTCAACCACGCCTATATTTCAGCTACCGAGCGTCAAGGTCTCATTCCTGCAGCTGCCCTGAAATAAACCCATGATGTTACCCGATAATATTGGGCCAAGTTGCCAATGTTGAACAAACCCTTCTGCACTTCCTAACTACCGATTTAAATGTTTAAAGATTGCAGGAGTATCATGCTAGCTATCAGTTAACACTTTCTTTAATTTATTGATAACAAAAAGTAGTCGGTCGCAAAAGATATTCCTTACCGTCGAGTTTTTTGGCACGTTTTGTTTATTCATAGTCCGTAGGGAGGCCAAGCACTAGGTAATCAATTAAGAAGTAGCAAACGAACCCTCTATCATTAAAGCGTTGCTAAATGTGCTTTGTCGCTATAAATTTTAGTAAGAGTAATTTAACACTTCAAGCGACATTTCCCCCCTCTAAACTGCTACAGCAGTACTAGTAGCAATGCAATCCCTTGTAACGAAAGCATACGTCCCTTACCACCATATTTCCATTTTATTCTTAGTGGTAAAGTCTAAAATTCATCACGATTGTGGACTTTAATTTACTTATTGTTTTCAACACTATATTAGCACTGAAATGCGCAAAACTAAATGACAAAGATATTGTGGCGAAAAATCAACGCTTTTAATATGCAAAAATGTCACTATCTCTAATTAGTGATGTTATTTTCTCGCTAAACGAGGAGTTGCAACTTTGCCACAACCTTGATTTGAGCAACACGTATTTTGTTTACCAAAACGATAATGAAAACTAATATATTCTGTTGATAATCTATTCACTAGTCATAATAGATTTATACAAACACAACAAATGAGACAAATTTATATCAATTATGACATCGTTTTTCTTTCTAAATCTTTTGCTGCTAAAAATATTTTTCGAAACCCTAGCCGAGAATGATGATTTGCAAGACAGAAAATGAGTAACCGCTAGATGAGGTTTCAGGAGGAGAACTCTCCGATACTTAAGTCAGAGTACAACTACAGGGTAGAACTTTGAGAAAGTAGGAAAAGATTGTGTGTCTGTGTGTGTAGTTGTTTGCGTACCTTGGGTAGTCTTTTTATATAGCTGTAGGTAGGAGAATCCTAGTAGGTCTAAGATTCTGACGACTGAGCCTTGAGGCCAGATCGTTAGGATCGCGTTAGGATTCTTGAGGATCACGTCAACATCTTTGAGGATCCCGTTAGGGTCCTTTGAGAATCCCGTTAGGGTCCTTTGAGAATCCTATTCTCAATAAGGTAATTACCAACTTTGTAATTTGACCCAGCTTGACTGGGAATGCCGGGTATCCCCTAATTATTGGGAGTTTATGTTTGAGCTATATCATAAGCCCCCCACTTTCTTAGCCAAAATGTTTGGCTGATGAAGTTATACTAGGTATCTTGAGACACGCATCAAATTCATAAGGGATCTTTCATCCGTTTGTAGGGATAAATAATAATTTTCTACTGCATGAGCTCGGACCTTAACTCTTGGGAGCTTAATCCATGGAACTTTGTGCAAGTAGGGTGGTAGAACTTATAACTGTTGAGAGCTACGTCTTAGAATTTTGCCCAAGCATGCTATTTAGAATCGTTTTTGAGAAGACGAATCATGGGATCTTGAGATCCTTTAGAGGGTGTGCCCATGGTAGCCTCTCTGGGGAGAGGACACAAAGCTGTGCATGCAAGTTGTTACATGTGCTTATACATATTTGCCTAATTGTTTGAATGACCCTTTGAGGGGTTTCACTTGACAGCGTAGTTTTCACCTATTCGTTGGAGGGTGTTTGATTTGTGTAAGTGTGTGTTCTTTAGCTTGGGCTGACCACAACATGCTTGTATTTTATTTTGATGCTAACTCTCATTGTTAGCTAAGAGCTGACAAAGAAGCCTTGCACTCACGCTTGGCTGGGATTTGAATTGACGACGAGTGGTGGGGTGATGAAGTCCCACATAGTGCTTTGTCGTTCCACGGGTTAGAGCTGTAGCTAAACTGTTGGACAGAACTTGAGCTCTATCCTGTCACCCTTGGAGGTGTTCATTGTTTGAGGGACCGCTCTTGGAGGCTAGTGGAATGTATAGTTCTAGTAAGTGCCTTTGAGGGCTGAGGGAGCACGAAGCTCATGTAAATGCCCTTGGGGGTTTGATGGAACTTAGAGTTCTCGCAAGCGCCCTTAAGGGCTAATGGAGCACAAAGATCGTGTAAATACCCTTGGGGGTTTGATGAAACTTAGATTTCTCGTACGTGCCCTTGAGGGCTAATGGAACACAAAGCTCATGTAAGTACCCTTGAGGGTTTGATGGAACTTAGAATTCTTGTACGCGCCCTTGAGGGCTAATGGAGCGTAAAACTCACATAAATGCCCTTGGGGGTTGCGGTCGAAGTAATGAGTACTTGTTGTCGTGATGCTAAATGAGAAGGTGCGGGGCATTGAGCCCGTAATATGGCTGCTGTTATGAAGCCCCCTTGTCTGAGAGGGCACATGGCATTAAGCCCGTAATATTGATGATGTCATAAGATATAAAGCCCCCATGTCCGAGAAAACATGAATATAAAGATGGCTTCTCGGCCTATATGTAAGGCATGGTCACAAGAAGACTTATGTGAGCAATATAAATGTAAAGGACCATAATCTGTCTGCTCAACTGGACAAGCATATGGAGTTAGAGTACGAGGAGTGAGCTTGAGCATGTAGTTGTACTAGACATATTAACAAGTCTATCAGCAGAGGTTGGTGTTCCGATTCACTAGTTATTGGCAGCGCGCATGCCTCCGTCGCTATAGACTTAGCGCTCAATATGTTGTGTGAATACTTCACAACTGATAGAGACCACTGTATGACCAAAGTACCATCAGATTTGTAAGGTCAAGTTGGTAGGATGCTGTAACAGAAACCGTAGGTATTACTTCAAGTTGCAGGGTGCTATGAATTTGTTCCTCGCTTATGACGCGGTTTATACATCAGTGTTGATGCTTATGGGCGCAGTTTAAGCCCTTCAACAAGAAAAATACGTGATTGAACATATATCTTTTAAAGTAATGAAGCATATGAACATACAAGTGCAACTATATTTTTAACATAAAAATAGAAGCAATGTTCATACTCCATGGCTTCATTAGGGCTTTTGTCGGTTAGACGACGGGAGCATGTTGCACTGCGTGACGCGAGTTAGCTGAAAAAAGTCGTAGCACTTGAAAGACCCGACATGTAACGTGCTTGCGCCAATTAACGTAACTGCATAATGCTAGACAAAAAATTAAACAGATCGTATATGCAATAAAGGTGCAGAAGAAACAACATTTGGGAGGCTTGATAGCGTTTAAAATTGCAGTCGCTTAATTTTTTAGTGAAAAATGTGCGATGAAATTTACGCAAATTTTAAAGTATGTATGGCATATGCTAAATAAATGAGACCCTGCGGGTCTTGAACTTAAATTGGCATTTTTTTGGGGTTGAAAGCTTAATGCTTTAAAGTGTTTGTGGCATATGTCAAATAAATAAGACCTGCGGGTCTAATATACAAATATGCATTTGCATGGGGTGAAAATTCTAATGCTTTAAAAAGCGTATGACCTATGTCGAATAAGGGATACCTTTTGGGTCTTAAGTATAAATATGCATTTTTCATAGGTGCAAAGTCTAATGATTTTTAAAAAATATGGCATATGTTGCATAAAGAAGATCTTTTAGGTCTAAAATATGAATATGCAATTTTAAGGGGGCATTTTAGAATTTTCTAAAAAGAAGGAATGCACCTTGTTTCCATTCTGCGCATTCCTCTCAACCCGAATGAAGATGAGGGAGCGTCGGTGCCGCCACTCGATGCGACTCTGGCTAATGGAAGGTGAGGTTGTGGCCATAGAAAAGCTATTGCGGTTAAAATCTAGACCAAAGGCGGCGCCAATCATCAGGATGTCGGGGCTTTTGATGACTATACGGCTGCCGCCGGCCGCCGTGGAGCAGATTCGAACAGATGGTAGTGGCCTGCCATCGATTGCATGTGCCTGATCGGGATTGTGGCGGTAGCATTGCTACGGGCCGTGACGACAAGCTTTGTCAGGACTGGTGGCGTTGCGTGGATTTGGCAAGGTGGCTACTGATGGTGGAGGACGACAACAGTGTTCTTACCAATTATTCTTGGCAATGGTGGTTCTGCTCCTGTCTAAGATGTTCTTTTTTTTGTTTTGTTGATATGGCATCACGCCATGGCTGTGCAGCTGATCGTGGAGGCCATGGTTGCAATGTTCGCGGTGTTTTTTTGTCGTCGCAGTGGTGTAGATTTGGATAGGGATGTCCTTGGTGGTGCAGATCAGGACAGGAGAGCGGCGATGGCATTCGTAATCTGTTGCGAACTTTGAGCAGCAGCAGTTGTGATGGCGCCTTCTTGTGCTAGCAACGGTTGAGCCGATTGGGACTGGCGTTCTAGCGGCGTTGTTACTTCTTCCTCTTTTTTTCTTTTCTTTTCTTTATTTTTTTGGGTTATTATCGCTGCTCCAGCAGCTTTGCAGCGGCGGTTTGTGTCTCCAGTGGCTTGATGGTTGTGCGGGAGTGAGGCTGCCCATGTAAGTGCCGTTGATGGCGGTTGGGCCACTGCTGTTTAGGGTTTTGCCCATGGGAGTGGAGAGGCGCTGTGGTGCCTTCTTCCACTAAGTTTTTGTGTGATCGGATTGTTGACCTGTGGCGGCAGTAAATTGTTAGGTTACTGCATGCAAAGCCATCCCACTTGCCAATTCCTTGTTGACGTCCCATAGTTACGATTGATTAAAATTTTTACGGCAATTGAATTGTTCTCTCAGTGGTTCCGAAGCGCTGCTGCCGATAGCTTGTGATATGACTGTTGAGTTTTGTTAAGGTCAATCGGCTAGACTGACAGGTCACATGGATGTCATCAATCTGTTGCTGCTAGAAATATTCTCCGGAACCTTACCCGAAAACAATGACCTGTAAGACAGAAAACGAGTGACTGCCGGGTAGGGTTCCCGGTGAAGACTCTCCGATGCTTAAGTCAGAGCGCAGTTACATGGTAGAAGTCTGAGAAAGCAGGAGAAGACTGTGTGTCCGCGCATGTAGTTATTTGCGTACCTAGGGTAGTCAGTGTAGACGGGCGGATCCAGGAAGTTCAACCGGGGGGGGACCAAAAAGTTATAAAAAAAATTGACGGCTAACATAAACGAATTCGCGTCACGATTGAATATGTTAAATGCAAAATAGATTGCTCAATTTGACTAATAATCATATAATATCACTATTCGTAGTGATTTATTTAACTTGATAAAGTTAGTCAACAACAAACCACTAATCTTGCATGAAAGAAACTTAACTTTTATTGTATATATATGTATTACTAGTGCGATTACCAATTGTATGATGACAATAGTCACGTATAACATATTATAAGAATTTAAACTAAAAAAGAAAAAAAATAACTAACCTTGATCTATTAGTGTTTTCTTTATAATCTGGAGATTTATAATTTGAAAGAATGAAGATGGACAAAGGAACGGTGAAGATAAAGACTACGTCGGCCGGTGGCATAAAAAGTAAAAAATATAACAAAATGAAATTCTATTACATTCATTTATAATATAGTGTCATTTTAGTAAATATTTTAAACATAATTACCCATATTTTAAAACAACAAAAAAAAAATCTCAATTTTTTTTTTTGGGGGGGGGTGGGGGGGGGTGCCATGGCCCCCCTGGTCATGCTTGTGCTCCTCCCCTGAGTGTAGATAGGATAATAATAGTATGTCTAAGATTCTGACGACTGGGCCTTGGGGCCATATCCAGGAGGATCGTGTTGGGATCCTTGAAGACCACATTAAGATCTTTGAGGATCCCATTAGGGTCCTTTGAGAATCCTATTTTCCAATAAGGTAATTACGAACTTTGTAATTTGACCCGGTTTGATTGAGAATGCCGGGTGTCCCCTAATTATTGAGAGTTTCTATTTGAGTTATATCAAATTCTTATATGTTAATTTTGTTTTTTTCTATATATGGAATTTTATCTTTATGTTAGAAATAATTATTTTAAGGTTACAATAGTCAAAATTAACTCTTAAAAGTAAGTAAATTGGTTAGGTAGATTAACATATTGTTTTGAATTAGTTTTCAACTTTCATAAGGGTTACTACTTACTAGCATGCTTAATTATATATAACTTTGCGACAACTACTGGGGTGATTTGTCAACTATAAGCGTTTTGCCATCTTAGTTTTTAAACATTTTTTTTGGTCATATTAGTCCTTAAACACTTTGTCGTTTGCTATCGTGATCCTTTTCTCCATTTTCGTCCAAAAAAAAAAAAAATGCTTGTGGACCCTACAAGAGGGGCAGTAGAGTCATTTCACAATACTCAAGAAGAGAAGTCCCCTTAAGGTCCTTGAACTATTAACATGTTTTTAATTTAATCCCTTAACTAATTCTCGCACTCTTGGTCCTTTAACATTGCATCATTAGCCAATTTTGTCATTTTGATAACTTTAATTAGGTTTTGTACGATGATTAAAAAGTCATTGTGTACCCCATCAAAATAAGTCGCCACTATGAATATGGATCTTTATATGAGGTGGCGTTGTCTTTGCTATGCACCATCTACATCCTCTCCCCCCGCCACCGAAACACAACAAACACCACGACATCTCGTCCCCAGCTCCACTTCGCCGTTGCCTCAACTGTCAGCGTGCCATTACCTGCCACCATCAATAGCTGACTGTAGCCTGGTTGCCACCAGCCCCAAACCTCCAACTGCCACCACTCTACCATAAACTAGCGATCGACTGTAATCTCCCCTGCCTCCGGCAGTCCATTGCTAATTGACGGAAGGGTGGTGGCGGCTGGAGGTTAGGGGCTGGCGGCAGTCGGCGGTAGTGGTTGCGATCGATGGTCGGTAGTTGTAACTACCAAAAGTGGCAACCGACGACTGTAACTACCAAAAGTCGTCTACAACGTAGAGCTAGGGATTGCCTGCAACGAGCATCGATTGTGGTGGTTGGAAGATGACGGTGCCAAGTAGTGACCACTATGAGTGTGTTATGATGCCAAATCCAACATAACCTACTATAATATTGAGTAAACTCATACTAACCCATTTAATTAAGTGGACTGGACTAGGTAAAAGTCAACATTTTCTTGAATTTAATTGGTTAAACCCATAAAAACTAAATCCAACTTACATCCCTAGATAGTGGGTGTTGGTAGTGTATCGCAAGAAAAAAGTCACCTTGTTAAGAGATTTGTGGTTACGACAATAAAATACCATGGTCATGGTGGTGACTTATTGACTTTCTTCATTAATGTACGAAACCGTTGTTGAAGCGATTAAAATGATGAAATTGGCTAATGATGCAATGTTAAAAGACCAAAAGTACAAAAATTAGTTAAGTGACGAATTTAGCAACATGTTATTAATAGTTCATTAATAGTTCAGGGACCATAAAGGAGCTTTTGCTTCTTGAGGATTGTGAAATGACTCCAGTGCTCCTCTTGTGGGGTTCACAAACGGATTTTTTTGGACGGAAATAGAGAAAAGGATCACGATGGCAAACGGCGTAGTGTTTAAGGACTAAATTGGCAAGAACAATGAGATTAATTAGTAAGCGCTATATTCCGTCTCTGGTTTGCCGATCGAGTTTCTTTGGGCTGGGTTAAGAAACATAGTTCCCGAGTGAAGTCTTACGTTGAGATGCCGATCAAAGTCTATAGTTTAGTAAGCATTAAAACTTAAATTTAACTATATTGATTATATCCTAGTTTATAGATTTAGAAGAAATATTTTAAATTTCGAGCAGAAGGAAAATCTTATAATATTTGAGAACAACTATAGCTTCCTCAATGCAGAAAAATATATATTTAACATGTACATCTTACAAAACTTGTGGTAAACAAATATGAACCAACACTTTTCTTTATGTGCATCGGCCGAAAATAAAGTGTTCCTTGCTTCCACAATCAATGAGATTCACAGGAATGATAAGATTAATGGGCACACATGCTCAAATATTGACGCACCAAGACCCAACTCTGGTACAAAAGGAAAAAAAGTTCCGTAGACAGTATTATCACTTGATTCAAGCAAATGAGGCATTTTACTATCAAATGAAAGGATACAAAATATAAGCCTTGGAGACAGCAATACAAAAATATAGGCATTTTTCATAAGAAAATGGAACTGCATAGAGCAAATAACAGACTCATTGCCATAAATAATGAAGATGGAATGCAAGTGAATGGAGCAACGGAGGTACATCGAGTTGCAATCAAACACTTTTATGAATTCTTGGGAAATTCATGTTCCCTCACAACCACAAGGGATAGACTACAAGGGGGTAATCACTAAACTTGTCTTAGTGGAGGATCAATTGATGCTATGTTCCCCTGTAAAAAAGAGGAATAAGTAAAAGAAGTTATGTTTGCAATCAAACCTAACAAAGCCCCTGGGCATGATGGATACAGTGCTGATTTTGTTTTTTGAAGAAATGGTATATAGTAGGCATATCTGTGAATGCAGCAGTGCTGGAAATGCTAAATAAAATCAAAGGTATCAAAATTTTCTACTGTACTGTCCTCACACTAATACCAAAGATACATTGTCCTAACAACAATGAAGGACTTCAGACCTATATCATGTTGTAATGTAATATACAAATGTGTTTCTAAGATCTTGTGTGCTAGAATCAAGAAAATACTGCCAATCTTGATCAGCTGGAATCAGCCAGCCTTTGTGGCTACAAAAACATAGTTGATAACATACTCCTAATGCAGGATTAGTTAAAAACTATCACAGAGAGGGAGGTCCACCTAGATGTGTCATTGACTTACAAAAAGCTTATGACTTTGTTGGTTGGGATTTACCAAGGATTGTTATGGAAACCATGAATTTCCTCCTATCTTTGTGGCATGGATTAGGCAGTGCATGTCAACTGCTAGGTTGTAATAGACCTCAATGGGAGTATGGATGACTATTTTGCAAGCTCCAAGGGATTAAGACAAAAAGATCCTATCTCTCCATATCTTTTCTTATTTTTAATGGAAGCTTTCTCTTACCTGATGGCTAGCTATGCTCAACATCAGGAAGTGCAAGGATTTGCAAAAAACAACATTTATATCTTGTAGATGATTTGTTCTTGTTGGCCCAAGCTGATCAATCCACTATCAGGTTGGTTAAACATGCTTTGGATGTGTTTCAAGTGCTATCAGATTTATCTCCTAACTTGACTAAGAGCTCAATTTTTTTGGCTGGTAAAAGCACAACAACTGCTGTGACTTTGGCAGAGATAGTAGGCATTCAAGTGGGTAAATTTCCAGTAACCTACCTTAGTTTGCCTCTAATATCAACAAAGTCGGAATTTAAAGATTGTGAAGGCCTAGTTGAGAGAATCACCAAGAAAATTGCAAGTTGGACTACAAAGGTCCTTTCATATGCTGGGAGATTGTAGCTGGCTCTCTCTGTACTATGCAGTATGAAATTATACTGGTGCTCTATTTCCATCCTTGCTAAAAGGATCATAAAACAACTTGGAAGGAAAATAAGGGCTTTTATTTGGCATGGCGATGATGGGAGATTCACTTGAGCAAAAGTAGCTTGGAAAGATGTATGTATTCCAAAAAACAGAGGGTGGTTGGGCATTAAAAAGACTGAAGGAATGGAACAAAGCAGTAATATGCAAGCATCTGTGGGACTTGGCTCATAAGAGAGATTTACTTTGGGTTAAATGGTGTCATGTCTACATAATTAAAGAGCAACACCTGTGGACATTCAAACCATGGTCATGGCTGAATAGATGGTTGAATGGGAGATCTATAGTTGGGTAGTTTGGTCTGAGAGTCATATATGATTTAGGGTTGGATAACAATGCTAAAGTTATTGAAATTATTCAGGTGAGTGAATGGACTAGGCTATTGAACAGACCTAGTGACTTAAGAGCAGTTAACTTATGTTGACAACTGTACCTCAACCTAACACAGAGGTACCTGATAAAGTCATTTGGACTCTGCATCCAAGTGATAATTTCACTATAAAAAGTGCATGGGAAGGGATAAGAACCAGAGTCACCACTGATCCTGTGTGGAAGCTAATCTGGTTGAATCGGCATATTCACAGGTGCTCGCTGATATTATGGCTTTTGTGCAAAGGGGTACTATGAAAAGGGTAAAACTTAAGGCATGGAATATAATCCAAGAGGACAATTGTGTCATTTGCTCTAATAAGCCAGAAACTGAGAATAATTTGTTTAGACAATGTCCTTTTGCAAATGAAATTTGAAGATTAACTTTGGATAGAATGAAGGTGATAATACCTGGCATCAAGTGTGTAATCAAGCTCTGCAAGGCAATTCAGACGTAAGAGGTTTAGAGCTAGACTTGGTAAACTTATTATGGCTGCAGTCATCTATGCAATATGGCAAGAAAGGAATACTAGGATTTTTTCATAAGAAACAAACAAATGCTTAAGGATGCATGTATGTGATACAACAGTGGATAAGGTTTAGAGTTAGAAGAGGATTCCTCCTTCAAGAATGAGTTAAGATCTCTGCCAAGCCTGGGGAATTGATACCAAAGTGATGCTTATAGGAGAGGTAGATAGAATAGCATAAGCAATAGCTACGGATTCAATTGTACTTTCTAGGATTTGTACATAATCATTGAGATTGTATATGTTTGCACTTTATGGAATAAAATGGACTTTCGAAAAAAATAAAAATTGTAGTAATTATTAGCATCATGACTTAATTTTGATTATTATATCCTCAAAAATAGTTCTTAGAATGGTAACAAAACCAATATTATAAGAAAAAGAAATGAAAGTTAAATCTGGGGTTTAGGATATAAATTAATTGACTAGTTATTTTTATTGATCCATTCCAAAAAGATGGAACTCAACCCCAAGGGGTGGTGGAATGGCAAACGGTCTTAAGGTTTCGAATTCGAATTTCCGTACCGACGTGTCATATAAATTATAATTCTGACTATTTAAAATAAAATAAAATAAAATAATGGAACTCTTCTATGGCACAATCCTGAAGTAAGTGTTTGCTAATGAATATGTACCTTCAATTCCATGAACTCATCAGAGTTTGGTGATTGCTGCTGTTAGATTGGATGCTGTGACTGCGTGAAATGAAATCATTCTTTTGTGACGGGAGAGTACCATAATTTGCAGATGGTGGTGCACCGCACGACGGCTCTAACGAGGTAAGTTCAACATCACTGTATACTAGCTTCCACTGTATCTAGGGGAAGTTTCGACCAAACTTCCATGGACATCGAGGTTTTTAAGAGTTTCTGTTTGTAATTGTCTGTGTCTCATTTGCAAAACTTAAGATGGTCAGTTATATGTTCGGAATGGCAAGTTAGCATTGTGGTTATTTGCAGAAAAGAATTGTTTGCTATCAAACCAAAATATGTTCATCAAGGTGTTGGTTTCTCGACAGTGCGCAGTACTCTATTTGTCTCCCATTTTCTTACCTACTTCCTCGGAAGATAAAAACGATAAAAGGTTTGATGATCGGTGACCAAAATATCTGGATAAAGAAAGCCTTCTAGTCTGGCAAAGCAAACTCAAAGACTAGAAATTTTGTCTCCATCTTTTCCATGGGAAATAGCGAGAGACTTGGACCCGTGAATAAGACATAATGATCAATCCAATTCATCAAATAAAGCATGGCATTTGGCAGTACCAGTACCTCAAATAAGACAATCCAATTCATCAAATAAACACTCAGTAAGCAATATTACAATGCAGCGATACATGAATATTAAGCACTCGAACTAATCGAATACAATCAATAACAACCGATCTAAAAAAATGATGAAACCCTGGATATGATGTGAATAGATGGAATCGCTGGCATCTCATGGGCTGGTGGTTGACGGAGGTGGAGAGAAGAATGGAATCTTGGGCAGGGTAGTCGGAATGCTTGGAATCGAAGGGATTGTGGTTGGGATGGTGGGCATGGTTGGCAGTGTTGGATTTGGCAGAGACGGAATTTGGGTGCTTGGCAGAGGTGGCAATGTTGGCTTTGGCAAAGTCGCTGGAGTAGTTGGCAGCGTTGGCAAAGAAGTAGCTGGCAACGGTGGCAATACGGCTGTAGGCAGTGTTGGCATGGCCGGTAATGGAGGCAACGTGGCCTTAGGCAAGGCTGGAATGATGGGAAGTGTTGGCAGCGGGGGAGAACCCGCAATCTGCAGAAGTTGACGAGCTGCAAAGCTCATATGAACGCTCGTAAGTGATAAAAACACGATCAAAGCAAGGACGGAAGAATGGGAGTATAAGGCCATCTTTCCTTGTTGACAAGAGTGTGACAAAATCTTGTGTTTGCTGTGGAAGAACAAGAAGTGCCATATGGCTATTTATTGGGAATAACAAGGTAAAGGTTCCAAGGGATTGATGGGTTGTGGTTGGTTTGAAGTCTGGAGAAGTACTTGTTAGTTCATCTGCTCAACTAGACATCCTGAAGGATAGGTTTTACCAATTTTCTGATTAGAAATTTGGAGGCATTGATGCCGTCATGCGAAAAGGCATCAAGACGATGGTCAAGATATGTTTTCAACCACGCCTATATTTCAGCTACCGAGCGTCAAGGTCTCATTCCTGCAGCTGCCCTGAAATAAACCCATGATGTTACCCGATGATATTGGGCCAAGTTGCCAATGTTGAACAAACCCTTCTGCACTTCCTAACTACCGATTTAAATGTTTAAAGATTGCAGGAGTATCATGCTAGCTATCAGTGAACACTTTCTTTAATTTATTGATAACATAAAGTAGTCGGTCGCCGAAAGATATTCCCTACCGTCGAGTTTTTTGGCACGTTTTGTTTATTCATAGTCCGTAGGGAGGTCAAGCACTAGGTAATCAATTAAGAAGTAGCAAATGAACCCTCTATCATTAAAGCGTTGCTAAATGTGCTTCGTCGCTATAAATTTTAGTAAGAGTAATAAAACACTTCAAGCGACATTTCCCCCCCTCTAAAACTGCTACATCAGTACTAGTAGCAATGCAATCCCTAAAGCATACGTTCCTTACCACCATATTTCCATTTTATTCTTAGTGGTAAAGTCTAAAATTCATCACGATTGTGGACTTTAATTTACTTATTGTTTTCAACACTATATTAACACTGAAATGCGCAAAACTAAATGACAAAGATATTGTTAGTGATGAAATATTGTGGCGAAAAATCAACCCTTTTAATATGCAAAAATGTCACTATCTCTAATTAGTGATGTTATTTTCTCGCTAAACGAGGAGTTGCAACTTTGCCACAACCTTGATTTGAGCAACACGTATTTTGTTTACCAAAACGATAATGAAAACTAATATATTCTGTTGATAATCTATTCACTAGTCATAATAGATTTATACAAACACAACAAATGAGACAAATTTATATCAATTATGACATCGTTTTTCTTTCTAAATCTTTTGCCGCTAAAAATATTTTTCGAAACCCTAGTCGAGAATGATGACCTGGAAGACAGAAAACGAGTGACCGCCGGATGAGGTTCTAGGAGGAGAACTCTCCGATACTTAAGTCAAAATGGTCGAACTCTGAGAAAGTAGGAAAAGATTGTGTGTCTGTGTGTAGTTGTTTGCGTACCTTGGGTAGTCCTTTTATATAGCTGTAGGTAGGAGAATCCTAGTAGGTCTAAGATTCTGACGACTGAGCCTTGGGCGAGATCGTTATGATTGCGTTAGGATCCTTGAGAATCACATCAACATCTTTAAGGATCCCGTTAGGGTCCTTTGAGAAACCTATTTCTCAATAAGATAATTACTAACTTTTTAATTTGACCCAGCTTGACTGGGAATGCCGGGTATCCCCAAATTATTGGGAGTTTATGTTTGAGCTATATCATAAGCCCCTCACTTTCTTAGTCAAAATGTTTGGCTGAAGAAGTTATACAAGGTGTCTTGAGACACGCATCAGATTCATAAGGGATCTTTCATCCGCTTGTAGGGATAAATAATATTTTTCTACTGCATGTGCTCAGACCTTAACTCTTGGGAGCTTAATCCATGGAACTTTGTGCAAGTAGCGTGTTAAAACTTATAGCTCTTGAGAGCTACGTCTTAGAATTTTGCCCAAGCAGGCTATTCAGAATCGTTTTTGAGAAGACGAATCATGGAATCTTGAGATCCTTTAGAGGGTGTGCCCATGGTAGCCTCTCTGGGGAGAGGACACAAAGCCGTGCATGCAAGTTGTTGCATGTGCTTATACATATTTGCCTAACTGTTTAAATGACCCCTTGAGCGGTTTCACTTGACATTGTAGTTTTCACCTATCCGTTGGAGGGTGTTTGTTTTGTGCAAGTGTGTGTTCTATAGCTTGGGCTGACCAGTACATGCTTGCATTTTATTTTGATGCTAACTCTCATTGTCAGCTAAGAGCTGGCAAATAACCCTTGCACTCACGCTTGGCTGGGATTTGAATTGACAAAGAGTGGTGGGGTGATGAAGTCCCACATAGTGCTTTGCCGTTTCAAGGGTTAGAACTGTAGCTAAACTGTTGGGGAGAGAACTTGGGTTCTATCCTGTCACCTTTGGGGCTGTTCATCTTTTGAGGTACCGCTCTTGGAGGCTAGTGAAATATATAATTCTAGTAAGGGCCTTTGAGGGCTGAGGGAGCACGAAGCTCATGTAAATGCCCTTGGGGGTTTGATGGAAGTTAAAGTTCTCGCATGTGCCTTTAAGGGCTAATGGAGCACAAAGCTCATGTAAATACCCTTGGGGGTTTGATGGAACTTGGAGTTGTCGTACGCGCCCTTGAGGGCTTATGGAGCGCAAAGCTCATGTAAGTACCCTTGAGGGTTTGATGGAACTTAGAGTTCTCGTATGCGCCCTTGAGGGCTAATGGAGCATAAAACTCACATAAATGCCCTTGGGGGTTGCGGTCGAAGTAATGAGTACTTGTTGTCGTGATGCTAAATAAGAAGGTGCGGGGCATTGAGCCCGTAATATGGCCGCTGTTATGAAGCCCCCATGTCTGAGAGGGCACAAGGCATTAAGCCCGTAATATTGATGATGTCATAAGATATAAAGTCCCCCTGTCTGAGAAAATAAGAAAATAAAGATGGCTTCTCAGCCTATATGTAAGGCATGGTCACAAGAAGACTTGTGTGAGCAATATAAATGTAAAGGACCATAATCTGTCCGCTCGATTGGACGAGCATATGGAGCTAAAGTACGAGGAGCCTGTTTGAGCAAGATGTCAGTTGGAAATAAAAGATGTTGCTGCCATTTGTCGATATACTGTATAGGAACTAAATTCGATTTGTTGGTTGCATGAGCTTGAGCTTGTAGTTGTACCAGACATACTAGTGATCCTATCAGCAGAGGCTGGTGTTATGATTCACTAGTTACTGGCAGCGCGCATGCCTCCGTCTCTATAGACTTAGCGCTCAATGTGTTGTGTGAATACTTCACAACTGATAGAGACCACTGTATGACCAAAGTACCACCAGATATGTAAGGCCAAGTTGGTAGAATGCTGTAACAGAAATTGTAGGTATGAGTTCAAGTTGCAGGGTGCTATGAATTTGTTCCTCGCTTATGACGCGGTTTATACATTAGTGTTGATGCATGGTTTAAGCCCTTCAACAAGAAAAACACGTGATTGAACATATATCTTTAAGAGTAATGAAGCATATGAACATACAAGTGCAACTATGTTTTTAACATAAAAATAGGAGCAATGTTCATACTCCGTGGCTTCATTAGGGCTTTTGTCGGTTAGACAACGGGAGCGTGTTGCACTGCGTGACGCGAGTTAGCTCAAAAAAAGCACTTGAAAGACCCGACAGGTAATGTGCTTGTGCCAATTAACGTAATTGCATAATGCTAGACCAAAAATTAAATAGATCTACGCAATAAAGGTGCAGATGAAACAACATTTGGGAGGCTTAATAGCGTCTAAAATTGTACTCCCTCCGTCCCTTTTTAAGTGATCACGTTTGACTTGCACAAATTTGAAGGAAAAAGTCCAATAAACTCTTCTTTCCAAAGTTACCCTCAGTTACAAATAATCCCTTTACCATTATATCCACTATTTTTATTTTATTTTATCTTTTCCTTTTCCTATTATTTTCCTCACTGGCTTCTTGACTTAGTCATATCTCCTGTCCTCTCCTTTCTCTCGCCACTGTTTTCTTTTTCTTTTCCTTCTCCATCCATGGCTATCCTCTTCTCAAACAAAGACCGGAGAAATAGCAAACTTTCACTCCACAGCTGGACATAGCAGTCTCATTAGGAGAGGTAAATCACGCACCCACCGCCATTTTACGCTAAATCAATTCTCACCGTCCCCATCCTCTTTCTCCAAATCTGCCATCTCCTCGTATGTTTCGTAAATTGAAAAAAAAATTCCTTGAAGTTCCTGAAATTTTGTCAAACTAATTGCCCAAACAAGTTCAGTTTGCAAATTAGGGCAAGATGGAACTTATGAGAACAGAGAGAACAAAAGCTTGGGCTCCGAAACAGATCAACAAGCTTCTCCAGGTTAGTTTGAACTTTATGTTTCTTCTCATTTTTTATTCATTTATCCTTTTCGATCCTCTACTAGTTTGAGCTTTTTAATTTGTTCGTTCACCGTTCCAGTTCGGGCTTCTCTGGTTAAGGCTGCTTATGCCTTTTCGATCCTAAGGCGTAAGTCGTTGAATGGCGATGGGTGAGACATAAGGCGCATGGTGTCAAACACCCTTTTTAAGGCTAATAGATTTTGCCAATTTGATCGCCTTATGCTTTACGCCTTATGCTGCCTTATGCTTATGCAAAATCGTCCCTTCTGCACCGACTAGGCGTCGCCAATCACCGACTAGGCGTCACCTGTTCACCCTGTTCACCAACTAAGCATTTATGCTTATCTTTCATTCTTTTCAATTGTTTGTTTCCCTCTTTGTTATTGGCGGTAGATTTTAGAAACAATAGTTTTTTTTTTCAAACTTCCTTTGTTCTCCCGAGTATTAAGAGCATTTTAGCCATGAAAGGGCTCTGTATTTCCACCTTGCTTCTTTTCCAGTATATTGAGCCAATGACCATATGAGGGAAAAACTTGACCAATGACCAACGACAAGCCATTTTTGAAACCTTATTGGAGCAAAGTCAAAATGGAAAGCTGAACAATGCAGTAGTTCGTGCTATTGCAACAGTTTTCTCCGTGTCAAGCTGCACTATCTGAAGAATATGGCGGCAAGGAAAATCAAGTTCTTCTATTGGGTTTGCAACTGATGTTTCATCTAAGAAGAAGGGAAGAGTAGGACGTAAACAAATTGAAATCGATATAAGTCATGTCTCAGATGTTACACTGCGTAAACGAACAAATATCAGGTCCTTGGCAGAAGCTTTAAGCGTGCCAAAGTCCTGTTTACATAGGTTGGTAAAGGCTGGACAGATTCGGCGGCATTCAAATGCCATTAAACCGTATTTGACCGAGGAAAATAAGAAATCAAGGTTAGAGTTCTCTATCAATATGCTTGACGCAGCTAGCCTTGATAGTAGTCCAGCTTTTCGGGATATGCTTGATTTTGTACATGTAGATGAAAAATGGTTTTACATGTCTAAAGTTGCAGAAAAGTATTACCTTCTCCCTCATGAAATTGGGCCTGAACGTTCATGCAAAAGCAAAAAATTTATCACGAAAATCATGTTTCTAGCTGCAGTAGCTCGCCCTCGATTTGATGCATCACATAACGAAGAAGTCTTTGAAAAAATTGGCATCTTTCCTTTTATCTTTAAGGAGCTTGCTAAGCGTGGTAGTAAGAATCGTGAGGCGGGAACAATGGAAACTAAACCAATTCTATCAGTCAATAAAGATACATACCGCTCGTTTTTAATTGAGAAAGTCTTGCCTGCAATTCGCTGTAAATGGCCTAGTTCTAGTTCACGTACAATTTTTATTCAGCAAGACAATGCTAAGCCACATATCGAACCTCATGACTCCGATTTTCTGGAAGCAGCATCTAAGGATGGATTTGATAGACAACTTACTTATCAACCTCCAAACAGCCCGGACTTCAACGTGTTAGATCTTGGTTTCTTTCGAGCAATTCAATCACTTCAATATCAAGAGGCTCCTAATACTG
This sequence comes from Escallonia rubra, assembly GCA_033065855.1. Classification (NCBI taxonomy): domain Eukaryota; kingdom Viridiplantae; phylum Streptophyta; class Magnoliopsida; order Escalloniales; family Escalloniaceae; genus Escallonia; species Escallonia rubra. Next base: position 338,142 of record JAVXUO010001132.1, on the reverse strand, counting down.
TTGATGAGTTAATTGATGCTGTACATAAATCGTTTGATAAGTTGCTACCCCATAGCCTCAGTCATGTTTTCTTAACATTACAACTATGCATGTTGGAGACAATGAAAGTTTGTGGAAGCAATCGTTATAAGATACCACATATTGGTAAGGATAGTTTGGAGAGACGAGGAGTCCTGCCTTTCCAGATTTCATGTGAACCGGATCTTCTTAATCAAGCGATTCATCACCTGAATCATTTGATAGAGACCTAAGATCAGCTGCTACCCTCTACTTTTGTTCCCTTCTTTTTGGATATAGTGGTGTAGGTAGATACTTTTGCAAGGTATGCTTTTGAACTCTAATTTTTTTTACCAGTTCTATGTATGTATGTTTGTGGTCTTAGTTTCATTTCTCAATTTCTCTAACTTATATATTTTGATAGGGCTCTTGCTTTTTTTCACTCCTGTCTTTTAGAAACTGCTGGAGTGGTATCTATAAACAACTACAAAAGTATTCGACTAAATTTTATCTTTATTGTGCAACCTTTGATAGTTGTGTATTTGTTGGATCTTGGTTGTATAGCGCACAAGGGCATTACGTTAGTATCTTAAAGGTTTCAAAATAAATGAAACTTCATTTAGTACTCACAAACTTCCTTTAGGCTTCCTCATGAGACAAAATATGGAAAGAAAGTAATAGAAGGTAATTGAGTATGTGGAGTAGGATTTGATATGCTGGGACAAGTATATATGTTGAGTCTATTTTTCAGGTATATATGTGGGACAATTATATGTATCCATTTTCATGCCTTGAACAATTTTCAGATTGTTTTCATGGCATATAACACTGATGATGTGTTCTGGTTTGAAACTTGAATTAGTTTGATGGCATTAATAACTCTGAATTCAATGCTTATTAAGCTGCGGAAACCCAAGCTTGTTACCGGTGTTCCCAAAAATCTTTGTTCTCCCCCTTCTCCTTTTGCCCCTCTTTGCTCATGGAATGTTATGTGACAATGTGACAGGACCTAAGCTTGAGCCTTTCCTTACTTTTGTGCTTCTCTTTTGCTAAAGAAGATCAAGATTAAGAACAAGGTAATTTTTCATCTTTATGTTATCTTCGATCAACCTCTTCTTTATGTTCTAGTTTCAAAAAAGACCACACAAACTAGGTTGCAAGTTTAGATATGTAGACATTGACTTTAAGTTTTGATTCACATATTGGTTGTATAGCGCACAAGGGCACTACGTTAGTATCCTAAAGGTTTCAAAATAATTGAAACTTCATTTAGTACTCACAAAGTTCATATGCTTACATGTCTAATTTAATTATGTAGGTTGTCTGATCAAACACCTTATGGATGACTGCTTAGATGCTGTCAAGATTTAGCAAATGCCAAAGTCTCCTTTTGTTGTCACAAGGCAGATGTGTAGCGGGTTGCTTGCCGAGATTTAGAAAATTTCAGCTCTCAACCTGTGTTTTGTTCACCATTTTAACGAAATGCCTTCTTTTTCTCATGTAATATGTGCAAATGCATACCAACTAGAAATTGTGAACATGTTCTATTGCAAGTGACTACATATTTTTTTGCAATATAAACCGTTGTTATTTCTGGAATGCTTCTTTTTTTGCTCTGCAATATACTCCTGGTTGGTGAGGGAAATGAACACTCCAGGTGGTTGTTATTTATGGACTAAATGAACACTTGAAAAAGTTGTCCAAGCCGATGTACATGAGATACTCTATTTACCAGCAAAAGTGAGCAAAAATGAACATTTCTAAATTTTAAGAGATGCTTCCTTTTTTTCTTTATGATATACTCAAGGTTGGTGAGGGAAATGAACACTCCAGGTTGTTATTTATGGAGTAAATGAACACTTGAAAGAGTATGTCCAAGCCACTGTATAGGAACTCTACTTACCAACAAAAATGAGCAAAAGTAAATGTTTTTAAACTTTAAGAACTACAATTTGGTGAGGGAAGTTACAAACACCAATTGCCATCATCAAATTTCTCCAGTATTGTTAAGGACAAAGTATATGTTGTCAACATTATCCGACAAGATTAAGGGGAAAAAGAGGAAAGTAGTTGTCATTACTAGCAAAAGTAATTGTTCCAAAACGAAATACAGTAGAACATATTTGTATACGCAAATGACAACTTGTTAAAGTACTCAATTGGATCTCAGTTTAGAAACAATCGTAAACAAGGTCATCAAGTGGGATAAAGTTCAAATCCTCGTCCAACAATTGCGCACCAGCAAGCCCATCACCAGCTGTGGCAAACACTAACTCAACACCACTTTCTCCATAAGAGAAGTCTTCCTCATTAATGTCACTGTCCTGATTTAGTTCAGCAAATTCTGCTTCTGCTTCCTTACATGATTCCGGATCCGGGGGTTGAGTTTTATCGTCATCAAAGATTGCATATCTGTCTCCGGTCTTGTTCCTTAAACAAGTTGCCAAGGACCCTGACTCCTCAAATTGTGAGTTAACTTCGGACCATCGAAGGTTTCTAAGAAAATGAAACTTATCTTCAGCAGGCACTAATCCAGTCAGCCATTCACTCGATTCATTGACCTCATCATATGATATAGCGTCATAAGCCCCCGGGCTTGACTGTCTTATTAGAAACCTTTCATGGAGACGTTGGTTATACTGGACAAACACAAGATCATTCAACCTCTTTTGCTCAAGTCGGTTAATATTCTTTGAGTGAATCTGAATGTGGCAAGTAAATTAGGTTAGGCCAGTGTTATTAAAGGCGCAGGCGCACCTAAGGCGCAAAAGGTCCCTGGAGCCTAGGCGCAAGGCGCAGGCGCGCGCCTTTTCGAAGCAAGGCGCAATATTAAAATAAATAAATAATAGTGCATTAAAACAATAAAATTAAGTAAAATAAATCATGATGGGTCAGAATTGTTGATATTTGGGAAGTGGAGTACTTATTTGGAAAGGGGAAGATGATAATATTTATGCTCTTTTTTGTCTCTAAAAGTTGTACATGTGATTTTTAAGATTTTTAGCGATAAAAGAGAAATTCAAATATCACTTCCCCTTTTATTTACCTCTTTTTGAGTAGGGCTTTTGTTTAGAAAATATGTTATGTCACTCATAACCAATACTTTGAGGCTAAGTTTTTTGCAAGACTGCTACAACTTTTGTTTATATTGTTTTCAAAAACGATAAACAAAAAAATTACAGTTACAAATTTCGGAAACAAAATTAATGGTATTCCGGTTAACTCCCGTTAAATATGACCGTTAATATTTGGTTTTGTGCATGATAACAGTGCAGTATTCGGACAAAGCAAACGTCACGAAAGACCAAGAGTCTTTTGTAGACCAACTTCCAAACCTCAAACAACCAAGTACCGACCTTACAGTCCACAGTCCACACCACACCACCGCCGGCTTATGGCTCAAGACGCCACGACCGACCGCCACCTCAAGCTCATAGCCAGAGCAGACAGCTTCCGCACGGCCGTCAAGGACGCCACCGTCGCCCACCTCCGCTCCCTCCGCATCGACATCGAGGATCTCGGCACCGACAAGTACTACTTGGTCGCTGAGGAGATCGGCGGCCGCGTAAGCTCCGCCGCCGGCACCGCCGCAGCCTCTCGCCGCGTAAGCTCCATCGCCTGCGGCACCGGAGGATATGGGAGATGCGACGGCGAGCGGAGATAAGAGATACGACGGCGATGGAAGGTCGGGACTCGCGAGGTGACTGTGAGAGATTGAGAGCTTGGGTCTTGCCGTCTTGGGTCGTGACTCGTGAATCAGGAACTGATTTGGGGGTTTTGACTTGGTAAAGACAAAAAGGAAAAGGAAAATCAACGGCCCATCCCCATGTGAAGAAAATCGAATGGCAACAGTCAAGAAGCGCTCATCCTTGTGCCTCCACCGCCGCTTCACTAGGCGCTCTTGGGCGCCTAGGCGCAAGAGGCGCTCGCCTTCTTGAACGCGCTGAGCCTAGCCTATGCGAGGCGCGTTGTGTGAGCCTATCTGCACCTTGCGCCTAGGCGCGCTTTTCATAACACTGGGTTAGGCATAATCATAAGCCATATATTAGCACATGTGCAGTTAAGATAAGTTGTGACTGTAATACTTCATGCATATAACAAGGTTCTTCCGGTTAGCGTGCATGTAGAATCTAATGTCATATGAAGGTTACAGAGTCGAAGGATGAAATATGCAGATTTGAGCAACAAGCCGAAGAACATGAAACAAGTTTTCAGTTGAAAAAACAAAAAGAAACAAGTACTCCATTATGTATCGAGCAAATAATTTGCAATATGCAGGCAGCAGCGCGCATCAGGCAGTGTACAGGAAAATCATGCATAGTTTTGCAATATATCCTACTCATCAGGGACATTCCTTGGTAAACTTAAATACCAATATGCGTAGTTAAGCAGCATAAGACATTATACAGTATACAGGAGCACTTAATAGGCGATTTGGGCAACCCCTACTCACAGGGAACACAAATAAGATGCAAAAAGGAGTCTATAGTACTCGAGTATAGAAATAACAATGCTAAGGCAAAAATTAATCTTCAATTTGAAAGCATAGAGATAGGATAGAAAGTTGTCGCAAATTAACAAATTTTACCAGGCAACTTAACGATTGAAGAACCTTTGAAGAACCTTTTATGAGAATATTTTGTGCTTATTTCCATGAGGATGAATGTGGTAGAAGGATAAATGAAATTGCATGCCTACAATTTCAATAAGATTAAAACATAAAAATTTGAAAGGCTTTGAGCTTACAAGTTCAAAATCGACCCATTTTCTATCACCGGCTGATGAACTGCAACAAAGGCCCAAAATACGCAATGCCATGCGTTTCAATTCTGGAGTTCCATTGCCAAAGGTGTCCCACCATTCAGCTATTAAGGACAAAGTGCAATATAGATAGGGTAAGACATTTCATAGTAACGTGAAATTCAGAATATGACAAAAAATCAAGTTAGATGATTACTTGGCTGCTTCTTTGATCTCAATCTTATTGCTGAACCTTTCCCAAACAAATCTTTAGCATTCTTGTCAGAATCTACCTGTGTAAGAATCTCATCTTCCTCATTTGGACTCCTCGTCATAATTTCGACACAAGCAAGGAATGCAACTTCATAATCGCACTCAACTTCTTTCCTATCATAGTAATAGCCTGGGTTAAGGAAGTAGCCAGCACCATGAAGAGGTTGATTACACTGTTCAGCCCATCTCTTAGAGACTACCTTCAAGACATTTTCACAATAGTTGTGCTTATCACCAAAAAAAGAGCGAATCTCCTCCGTTGCATATCTAATGGCAGCATAGACGTAGCCCATTGGAGGCTTTTCGTCGCCATGAACTAACCTCAACACTTGAAGCAATGGTTGCCCAACCCTGAGACCATGACAAATGCCTCTCCAGAAGTTAGAACTTAAGATCAAATTTGAAACTCTTTGTCCAAAAGATTTTCTTGACAATGGATTCTGGGTCCATTTTTCTGAGACAAACCATGCCTTAAGGCTTTGCTTATGTGTGTAAAGCCTTTGAAGAGTTAAGAATGCAGATACAGATTGAGTCAAACCAGCCCTTACCAATTCTTTACCCCCCGTTTCTTTCCTAATGAAAACAAGGATAAGTTTATGGCTATAAATAAATGAAGTGACTTCTCTTGCATCCATAATAACGGATTTTGTCACTGGCGTTTCTGAAAAGTCTGTTAAGATAAGGTTGATGCTATGGCTAACACACGGTGCATAGATCAAGCATTTTCTATTTTCCATCAGCAATTTGCCAGCTTTCATATAAGCCTCTCCATTCTGGGAAACAACTTGAACCACATGTTCTTCTCCTACTTCTTCCACCACTTTATCCAACTCCGAATAAATAAAATCATGATCATGAATCTTACAAGACGCATCAATAGACTTCAAGAAAAAAGTTCCACCAGGGCAATTAGCTAAAAAGATTATTATTCTCTTGCCATTAACGTTACCCAAGTCGTCCAACATAATAGTACAACCATACTTCCTCCATGAGGTTTGTTGTAATAAGAACAAATCCTTCGTGTTTTCAACTTCTTTTATAAGGCATAGATCCCTCACCTCGTGATAGGTCGGAGGGCTCAAACCCACCCCATAACATCCAACAACTTCTAGTGCTTGGGCAAAGCTCCTCAATTTAACTGCATTAAAAGATATCCCTGCTTGGTACATCCATTTTGCAAAGTGTTGGATAGCTATATTTCTTTCCTCAATCTTTTCGAGGTTATGATCATCAACATTAGTTTGACACTGCACCTTGGCAGGAGAAAAAAACAACATTTGCATCTACTGAAATCCCTACGCGTGGCAATTTTTTGGAGGAAGCCCCACTTGACAATGAATCATCATCCTTCTCAAGTCCTTTCCTTTTTTTCTTTTTCATGTACTCTATAATTTCATATTGTATATCATTAGTGGCTAATCCACACTTTCTTGCATCAGTTCCAATCCCAGTAAGATGTACCTTCATTCTCCTTATCCCACCATTATATCGATGGCCACATAATTTACATTCAAGACATTTCTTATCGTTTGTCTTTGGCCAAAATGAATACTTCCAAGCGGGATCACTTGAATCAGGCCGGCTGTAAGACATTTCAACACGGCCTGTCAAAGCCTGTCAAAAACCAAAGTTTTTATCTTTTACAGCATTAAGTTAAGCCATGTTATTTATAACTATGAAAACAAAGATGACAGTTTAAGCATACTGTACAAACCACATTTTCAATCGTATCTCAGTGTGAATACACTCAAAAATCATAGGTCTAATACTCCCTTCAATTATGTGCAATATCATTGACATACCAGCTTACATATATGCAGCATAATCTTCACTTTTCCCTTCAATTAAAAAGGAAATCATTGAAAAAAGAAATCCACTCCCTTAAATGTATGTAAACACCAATTGCAGAAACCAACGTAAGAATCCCTAAAAGAAAGCCTAAAGATAAATCAAAGAGAAGGACAGCTGGACATGGTGATAAGAAGAATAGAGAGGAGAACCTCACCTGGAAAAGATCATGAAGGGGAAAAAACTAATAGCCACGCAACAATGTTCGAAGTAGCAGTTCTGCAATTGTGGGTTCTGAATTTTTTAGTCGGCACCACAGGTTCTACTTCCACCAAAATTGGAATGGTACAACTGGGTTAATTTGCAGGTTTGTGGTAGATGCTACAAAGTGAAAGGTAATCTTGCCATTAGTGATGACGAAGAAGAAAGACGGTGGTGGGTGCTTTGCCGTTGGCGATGATGAAGAAGAAAGATTATAGTGGGGGATGCTCTTGCCATTGGCGATGACGAAGAAGAAAGACTACGGTGGTGGGTGCTCTTTATAGTCCTTCATGGTTGACGGCATTTCCTTGATACTCCGGTTGGCGGTGCAAAATTGCAGATGACGTTGCTGTCGCCGGTGACGAGGTAGAAAGACTGAAAAAGTTTGGAGTATCTGATTTTCATACTTATTTATTTGGCTTTGTTAAATGATAAATAAAGGTTGTGAATTGATTTTACATAAATGAATGAAAGGGCAAAGTTGGAAGATTAAGAAAATTTATATCTCAAAATAGAAATTATCATTTTTTATGGGACACCCAAAAAAGGAAATCTGATCACTTAAAAAGGGACGGAGGGAGTAGTTGCTTAATTTTTTAGTGACAAATGTGTGATGAAATTTTCGTAGTTTTTAAAGTATGTATGGCATATGCTAAATAAATGAGACCCTGCGGGTCTCACTACAACAGAATTGCTCTGTGGTGACGAAAAGGCCCACGGTGTACAAGGAACCGTAGGTACAAGTTCTGTACACCTACGGTTTTTATTACACCGTGGCCATTTGTGCTGCTTCAAATTGGAAACAGATCGAATCGCGACTCTCTCTCTCTCTCTCTCTCTCTGCGACTGAGTGAATCTCGCAGAAATTAACATTTCACCATGTCTGGGTCTGCGACTTGTCTCTCACAGGCTCACCCCCCAAACAGCAGATGGTCGACGGCAGACACCAGCTCCTCCAGTCGACTCTCTCTGTTGAGAAGAGCTCAGATCTGGAATTAGTGGCCGGAGTGGAGCCGTGGAAGGAGACGGCGAGTGGACCGGCAAGGACGTCTTCTTCTGTTCAGATCTGGAAGGATCAGTGACCGGCGATTGACGACGGCGAGGCGAGGACTCCACCGGCCAAGAACCCACTGCAGGCGATGACCGTGACCAGGGATTGACGACGGCGAGGTGAGGACGTCTTCTTCTGTTCAGATCTGGAAGGATCTGCTGCTTCAAATAAGTTGCAGGTTTCTTCTCTTCCGGCTACCTCTGAGATTGAACCTCTGGTTTTGGAGCCTCCATCCGATTTGAAGAGATTGATTGATAAAATAGGCCGAGTTTAGCAGTAGTTACTTCTTCTTTGAATGCGATCTAGTGTAGCTTGGTGTTTGAACCAGAGCCACAATCTGCAGCGAAAAGGTGCAAGTTCCGTAAAAAGTGCAATTCTTGGTGCAAAGAAAGTTCCTCTGTACGAACGGAACCTCACTTTTGCCTGCTTTGATCTCTCTACTTTCTGAGGTCTCTGTGCATTACAAGAGATATATCTGGATCAAGTTGATGATACTGGACCACTCAAAAGCGTTCACTGATTACAGCTTTTAGAGTTGGACATTGACATTACAGTCTCATCATGTTACTGAACATGGTGTGGGTATCTTTAAGTATGCTTTTTTAAGTTCCCCGGCGTGGAGGTAACGCAAATACAGAGAGATGATCTGCCGCCAAAAAGGGAAAAGCTTGCTTGAAACTTGATGATAGTTCGTGTTTGTCAAATGATACAGCGGACTTCAATGCTGATTGAAGAATGGGAAGCAGTTTGAGGCAGTGCTAGCTGAACAGGACAGTGCCCATGGGAGATTTCCGTTTCTTCTGCCATTTAGTTGAGTTCAATCTTGTTAAGTGTCATTCTGCTTACCTCTAGTATTTGGCATATTTGAGTGGTTGTTCGTATCGTCCTTTGTCTTATTTTTCCTATTTTTACTTAAACCAACCACACATGAAGGGTATCGCCTTTGTATATCATCTCACCATGACATCTTGCTATTAATTGCCCAGAGAGTAAATGATCTGCTCATCACTGATCATTCTCAGTTGACTTATTTTTCAATGCCATGTGAAGAGTAAATATTCTGTCTTCTACTTTACTGATATTTGTTGCACAAACCTGTACCGGATTCTGCTATTCTATCATCCAGATTACAGAACTGAAACTCTCAGTGTTTCTCGCTTGCATAATATGGTTACTGATGTTTATTGGCCACACAACTTGTTAGAGTACGCTGTTGTATAAGTCGAAATATACTGGAATTTTGTGACTTTTTTGGAGAGGGAGGAAACTATGTGACTGATATGGTGATGGACTGTTAAGGAGAAGAGTGGGGAGGGTAAGGGTTAGAGGTTAGAGAATATGGTTTGGTGGAGGCTAACAGGTCCAGATGTGCTTCACTGACTATTTGGACTGCTGAATGTATAAATTAATGATTACAACGTTTAAGGGTAAGACGAGGGGATTGGGGTGGGTGCTTGAATGTTTAGGCCATTAGAAGTTACAACTGCACAGTGTCATCTGAACTTCATTTTCTGTTTGCACCACTAACAACTAGTTAGATAGAGTTATAGCTTAAATGTTTTATGCATACAATGTAAAATTTTAGAACTTCATGTGAACTAAATCAGATATTACACTTTGTATGTTGCTTACCCTTGTTTTATCCTAAGTTGTATTTTGGTACTGTTATTTTTAATTGGCATACGTCTGCAGTCTCACTTTTATGGTTCTTCATGCTAGTGGGTTCAATCTCATTTACGTTGCTTCCTTGAAATTTTTAAATGACCATTTTGCTAGTAGCTGGCCATTCGTGTCAGGAAGCATAAATCAAGAAGTTCAACCATTTTACGTCAATTGTTGTTCTTTTAAGAATGTTTTGGTGACCATTTTGTTATTGAACTTCTAATACATATACACAATCAAATAATGAGTATATGTTTGCATTTGCCGGTGGAATTAGAAAGCGTTGATGAAATGTGATCGGTGCCTTAAATGGTGACGAGATAACTACATTTTGCTTTTGGTTGGACATTGGATAGTTTGGTAGTCACAAGGCCTTTTGTGGTTGTTATCATTCTAGGCACTTAGAACTAGTGGTTATCTCTAATTTTGGAGTTAATGTAAATTATTCATTTGAGACGTTTGGATGATATGAGGATTTTGGATGTTATACTTCAATTCACTTTTGTTTTTATCTTCTTATGGTTGCAATGTGTATGAACTAATGAAAGAGGCTTTACAGAATGGTACGCTATTGAAGTTTAATACTTGTATCGCATGCTTTTTGTTATTACATATCTTAACCTTCTTCCACGAGATTGTTATGCATTTGGCTAAACTATAGAGTTAAGTCCCTAAAGCATTGTGATTTTAGTTAATTTGATTGGCATGATTATGGTTCCCTTACTGGTGCATCTATTGATCTTGCAGTAGCGGTTCTATAAGTTGGTGCTTGGCAGGGGTGTAGTGATAGCATGGAAATGATTTTGTAAATATTTTTTTTGACAAATAAGGAGCTATGCCTACGGTATGTACCGTAGGCATAGGTTGGGAATAAAAATAAGAATACAGCTATGCCTACGGTAGTACCGTAGGCATAGCTATAAAAATAATAATACAGCTATGCCTACGGTAATACCGTAGGCATAGCTGGGAATAAGTGGCCTACGGTATAACCGTAGGCATAACCTTCAACCCCCGTAGGCATAGATCTAGGGCATCGCCACTTCTGGCTACGGTATAGTACCGTAGGGATAGGCTATGCCTACGGGACATGGCACCTATACCTACGGTACTGTACCATAGGCATAAGCTGGTTTTCTTGTAGTGTCTTAAACTTAAATTGGCATTTTTTTCGGGTTGAAAGATTAATGCTTTAAAGAGTTTGAGGCATATGTCAATAAATAAGACCCTACGGGTCTAATAAACAAATATGCATTTGCATGGGGTGAAAGTTCTAATGCTTTAAAAAGCGTATGGCCTATGTCGAATAAGGGATACCTTTTGGGTCTTAAGTATAAATATGCATTTTCATAGGTGCAAAGTCTAATGCTTTTTAAAAAATATGGCATATGTTGCATAAAGAAGATCTTTTAGGTCTAAAATATGGATATGCAATTTTAAGGGGGCATTTTAGAATTTTCTAAAAAGAAGGAATACACCTTGTTTCCATGCTGCGCATTCTTCTCAACCCGAATGAAGATGAGGGAGCGTCGGTGCCGCCACTTGACGCGACTCTGGCTAATGGAAGGCGAGGTTGTGGCCATATAGGAGCTCTTGTGGTTAAAATCTAGACCAAAGGCGGCGCCAATCATCAGGACGTCGGGGATTTGGACGACTCTACGGTTGCCACCGGTCGCCGTGGAGCGGATTCGAACAGATGGTAGTGGTCGGCCATCGATTGCATGTGCCTGATCGGGAATTGTGGCGGTGGCACTACTACTGGCCGTGACGACAAGCTTTGTCAGGACTTGTGGCGTTGCGTGGATTTGGCACGGGCGGCCACTGATGGTGGCGGACGACAACAGTGTTCTTACCAATTATTCTTGGCGATGGTGGTGCTGCTCCTGTCTAAGATGTTATTTTTTTTGTTTGTTGATATGGCATCACGCTATGGCTGTGCGGCTGATCGTGATGGCCATGGTTGCAATGTTGGCGGTGTTTTTTCGTCGCCGTAGTGGTGTAGATTTGGATAGGGATGTCCTTGGTGGTGCAGATCTGGACAGGAGAGCGGCGATGGCATTCGTAATCTATTACAGACTTTGAGCAGCAGTAGTTGTGATGGCGCCTTCTTGTGCTAGCAACGGTTGAGCCGGTTAGGACTGGCATTCTGGCGGCGCTGTTACTTCTTCCTCTTCTTTTTCTTTTCTTTTCTCTATTTTTTGGGTTATAATCGCTGCTCCAGCAGCTTTGCAGCGGCGGTTTGTGACTCTGGTGGCTTGATGGTTGTGCGAGCGTGGGGCTGCCCATGTATGTGCTATTGATGGCGGTTGCGCCACTGCTGTTTAGGGTTTTGCTCATGGGAGTGGATCGAGCGGCGCTGTGGTGCCTTCTTCCACTCATTTTTTGTGTGATCGGATAGTTGACTTGTGGTAGCAGTAAATTATTAGGTTACTGCATGCAAGGCCATCCCACTTGCCAATTCCTTGTTGACGTCCCGTAGTTGCATTTGGTGAAATTTTTTACGGTAGTTGAATTATTCTCTCAGTGGTTTTGAAGCGTTGCAGCCGATAGCTTGTGATATGACTGTTGCGTTTTGTTAAGGTCAATCGGCTAGGTTGACGGGTTGCATGGATGACATCAATCTGTTGCTGTTAAAAATATTCTCCGGAACCCTAGCCGAAAACAATGACCTAATGAAAGACAGAAAACGAGTGACTGCCAGGTATTCTCCGGAACCCTAGCCGAAAACAATGACCTGATGAAAGACAGAAAACGAGTGACTGCCAGGTAGGGTTCCCAGTGGAGACTCTCCGATACTTAAGTCAAAGCGCAGTTAGCCAGTTACATGGTAGAAGTCTGAGAGAGCAGGAGAAGACTGTGTTTGTGCATGTAGTTATTTGCGTACCTAGGGGTAGTCACTGTAGGTAGGAGAATCATAGTATGTCTAAGATTCTGATGACTGGGCCTTGGGGCCATATCCATGAGGATCGTGTTAGGAACCTTGAGGACCACATTAAGATCTTTGAGGATCCCATTAGGGTCCTTTGAGAATCCTATTTCCCAATAAGGTAATTACCAACTTTGTAATTTGACCCAGTTTGATTGGGAATGTCGGGTGTCCCCCAATTATTGGGAGTTTCTATTTGAGTTATATCAAATTCTTATATGTTTATTTTGTTTTTTAGATATATGGAATTTTATCTTTATGTTAGAGATAATTATTTTATGGTTACAATAGTCAAAATTAACTCTTAAAAGTAAGTAAATTGGATAGGTAGATTAACAGATTGTTTTGAATTAGTTTTCAACTTACATAAGGGTTACTAGTATAATGCTTAATTATATATAACTTTGCGACAACTACTGGGGTGATCCCTCAACTATAAGCGTTTTGCCATCTTAGTCCTTAAACAAGATTTTGTCATATTAGTCTTGAAACACTATACCGTTTGCCATCGTGATCTCTTTCTCCATTTCTGTCCCAAAAAAAAAAGTTTGTGGACCCCACAAGCGGGGCAGTAAAGTCATTTCACAATACTCAAGAAGAGAAGCCCACTTATGGTCCTTGAACTATTAACATGTTGCTAAATTAGTCCCTTAACTAATTCTCGCACTCTTGATCCTTTAACATTGCATCATTAGCCAAGTTTGTCCTTTTGATCACTTTAATTAGGTTTCGTACGATGATTAAAAAGTCATTGTATACCTCATCAAAATAAGTCGCCACTATGAATATGGAGCTTTATATGAGGTGGCTTTGTTTTTGCTATGCACCACCCTCTCCCCCTGCCACCGAAACCCAACAAACACCACGACATCTCGTCCCCAGCTCCACTTCGCCGCTGCCTCAACTGTCAGCGTGCCATTGCCTGCCACCATCAGCAACTGACTGTAGCCTGGTTGCCACCAGCCCCAAACCTCCAACTGTAACCACTCTACCATAAACTAGCGATCGACTGTAGCCTCCCCCTGCCTCCGGCAATCCATCGCCAATTGACGGAAGGGTGGTGGCGACTGGAGGTTGGGGGCAGGTGGCAGGCGGCAGGCGGCAGTCGGCGGTAATGGTTGCGATCGATGGTCGGTAGTTGTAACTACCAAAAGTGGCAACCGACGACTGACTGCCTACAGCGTAGAGCTAAGGATTGCCTGCAACGAGCAGCGATTGTGGTGGTTGGAAGATGACGGTGCCAAGTAGTGAGCACTATGAGTGTGTTATGATGCCAAATCCAACATAACCTACTATAATATTGAGTAAACTCATACTAACCCATTTAATTAAGTGGACTGGACTAGGTAAAAGTCAACATTTTCTTGAATTTAATTGGTTAAACCCATAAAAACTAAATCCAACTTACACCCCTAGATAGTGGGTGTTGGTAGTGTATCGCAAGAAAAAAGTCACCTTGTTAAGAGATTTGTGGTTACGGTAATAAAATACCATGGTCATGGTGGCGACTTATTGACTTTCTTCATTAATGTACGAAACCGTTGTTGAAGTGATTAAAATGATGAAATTGGCTAATGATGCAATGTTAAAAGACCAGAAGTACAAAAATTAGTTAAGGGACGAATTTAGCAACACGTTATTAATAGTTCAGGGACCATAAGGGAGCTTTTGCTTCTTGAGGATTGTGAAATGACTCTAGTGCTCCTCTTGTGGGGTTCACAAACGGATTTTTTTGGACGGAAATAGAGAAAAGGATCACGATGGCAAACGGCGTAGTGTTTAAGGACTAAATTGGCAAGAACAATGAGATTAATTAGTAAGCGCTATATTCCGTCTCTGGTTTGCCGATCGAGTTTCTTTGGGCTGGGTTAAGAAACATAGTTCCCGAGTGAAGTCTTACGTTGAGATGCCGATCAAAGTCTATAGTTTAGTAAGCATTAAAACTTAAATTTAACTATATTGATTATATCCTAGTTTATAGATTTAGAAGAAATATTTTAAATTTCGAGCAGAAGGAAATCTTATAATATTTGAGAACAACTATAGCTTCCTCAATGCAGAAAAATATATATTTAACATGTACATCTTACAAAACTTGTGGTAAACAAATATGAACCAACACTTTTCTTTATGTGCATCGGCCGAAAATAAAGTGTTCCTTGCTTCCACAATCAATGAGATTCACAGGAATGATAAGATTAATGGGCACACATGCTCAAATATTGACGCACCAAGACCCAACTCTGGTACAAAAGGAAAAAAAGTTCCGTAGACAGTATTATCACTTGATTCAAGCAAATGAGGCATTTTACTATCAAATGAAAGGATACAAAATATAAGCCTTGGAGACAGCAATACAAAAATATAGGCATTTTTCATAAGAAAATGGAACTGCATAGAGCAAATAACAGACTCATTGCCATAAATAATGAAGATGGAATGCAAGTGAATGGAGCAACGGAGGTACATCAAGTTGCAATCAAACACTTTTATGAATACTTGGGAAATTCATGTTCCCTCACAACCACAAGGGATAGACTACAAGGGGGTAATCACTAAACTTGTCTTAGTGGAGGATCAATTGATGCTATGTTCCCCTGTAAAAAAGAGGAATAAGTAAAAGAAGTTATGTTTGCAATCAAACCTAACAAAGCCCCTGGGCATGATGGATACATTGCTGATTTTGTTTTTTGAAGAAATGGTATATAGTAGGCAAATCTGTGAATGCAGCAGTGCTGGAAATGCTAAATAAAATCAAAGGTATCAAAATTTTCTACTGTACTGTCCTCACAACAATACCAAAGATACATTGTCCTAACAACAATGAAGGACTTTAGACCTATATCATGCTGTAATGTAATATACAAATGTGTTTCGAAGATCTTGTGTGCTAGAATCAAGAAAATATTGCATATCTTGATCGGCTGGAATCAGCCGCCTTTGTGGCTACAAAAACATAGTTGATAACATACTCCTAATGCAGGATTAGTTAAAAACTATCACAGAATGAGAGTATGCAGTGCATGTCAACTGCTAGGTTGTAATAGACCTCAATGGGAGTATGGATGGCTATTTTGCAAGCTCCAAGGGATTAAGACAAGAAGATCTTATCTCTCCATATCTTTTCTTATTTTTAATGGAAACTTAATTTCTCTTACCTAATGGCTAGCTATCACTACAAGAAAAAAGGCTTTTAGCGACGGAGAAATCCGTCGCTAAAAACCTTTATTCCGTCGCTAAACAATTAGCGACGGATTCACCGTCGCTAAAAGTCCCTCGTATAAAAGCTCGTCAGTAATAGTTTAGCGACGGAATTTTGAACTCCGTCGCTAAATATGTAATTTTTTGCGACGGATTGATTTTTAATTAGCGACAGATATTCCGTCGCTAATTATATTTTTAGTATTTTAATTTATTTTCTTTTTTATAAAATTAGCGACAGAATAAAGTTTTAGCGACGGAATATTCCGTCGCTAAAAACCTTATTTAGCGACGGATTCAATCCGTCGCCAAAAATCAAATTTTTTTTGAATTTTTTTTTATTTTTCAATTACCCAGACCTGTAATACAATTTTCATTTCTCAACAACAACGCGCAATAATCAATACAGAAAGAAATATATATAATCAATTATAAAAAATATTTTAATATAAAAAAGACTCATATGTACAAGCCGGGAACCGAATACAGCCGGTTAGGGGAGGGGAGAAGAGTACAAGCCGGGCGCGGGGGGCAGGGGGGGGGAAAGCTAGGAACGGGCCCGGGAAGGGGCTCATCAGGGGTCGCCGAGTCCCGGATCTGGATCCAGCTGATTCGGGGCCGGCTCGGCATGTCCAGCAATGCCCTGCTCCCTGATCATCCTCACCACCACTGTAGCAATGCGCTGGATCTCCTCGTCGTCCAACTGACGTTGAGGAGCCGGTGTCTGTGGAGGGGCAGCAGGGGGTGAGGACGCTCCTATCACGGCATGAGCAGTCGTGCTAGGCAGGTCGCGTATGCGGCCTTTCGGCCGATTCACAACCTCCGGCGTATCCAGCCATCGCTTCAACCCCCCAGTACCCGCAGCCGTACTAGTGGACGCTGATGGCTGTACAGACTGCTGCTCGAACCCCCTTAGCTGTTCTTACGAGGCCTGCAAAAACAATGGTTTAACGATATATTAGGTCATTAATTAACGAAACGGACATTGAGGATAGAAAAACAAAACATTAACAACTTAAATAAATTGACTCACATCGATCCACCGGGCAATATATGAAATATAGTCGCCCGCCCGGTGCGCCTCGTCCTTGTCCTTCTTCTGCACGTGCGTCTGACTATAGGTCAGAGCTATGACCTCATCCTCCTCCAGATCCGGGTGCTCGACCGCGTTCATGTGTCGGACGATGTCGTGTGGCACCGACCCCCCCGTGTGTGTCGGATCTCTGTTCTGTCTGTTCTCGGCCCCGCTCTTACTCTTGGCGTTCCAGCTTGGATCCGCAGCCCACCGATCTATCATCTCCCCCCATACACGGTGAGATATATCTCGTCATCTCCGTCACCGGGGCACCCTCGGGCAGCAGCTTTTTTGCCCGGTCCCGTGCGTCGTGGAGCCATCGGCGGTAATTCTTGCCGATGTAGGCAAAGAAGGCCTGTTGCCTCAGTGCCTGCTGCTGAGGCATGTCAAACGTAAACCCCTCCTGTAAGGCATTCAATAACACAAATTATGACCAGAAAACAAACTGTAATTAAACATTTACTAACGCTGAAAAAAATACTTCACCGTACCAGCCACTCCTCCCATAGGGCCTCCCTCGCAGCGATACCCCAGTCCTTCCAGTATAGGCGTGGCTCGAAGAATCAGCCTTCACAAAAACGCCGATCTTCGTCCTCGCCAGATTCTCCAGGATCCTGCCAAAGAAGTAAATAAATAAATTAATACAGTTCAAATATAAATTAACACCCCAAAATTTTAAATTTAAGGCATGAGGTGATATTTTTAGTACTTACACGCCCTCCGGACACGTGTCCGACGCCTCTGGACACGTGTCCGACGCCTCCGGACAGGGTGTCCGACGCCTCCGAACACGTGTCCGACGCCTTCAACATGTGTCGGACGCCCACCGGACACGTGTCCGACGCCCACCGACACGCACTCCAGACACATCGGCATACGTTAATTTGGTCTGTGTCTGCGCTAACTAACAGGTATCTCAATCCAATTGGGTCCCATCCTCTGTCAACAATCTCAATTCTCAATTCTCAAATGCTCAATGCAATAAAAATTAACAAAAATCACACATTCAATCCAATTGGGTCCCATCCTCCGTCAATAATCTCAATATCTCAAATGCTCAATGCATAATTAACAATCTAAAATCATCAATTAACAACCTAAAATCATCAATTAATAATCGCAATTACTTCAAATGCACAGCTAATAACCTAAAATCATCAATTAACAACCTAAAATCATCGATCAATAATCACAATTCTCAAATGCATAATTAACAACCTAAACTTATCAAACAAATTATCAATGTTCAAATGTAAAAAAATTGTTCAAAATACACATATCCGATGCGCTTGAATTATTTCAATTTAGGGTTCGATTGTATCAGGACATTCAATTTAGGGTTCAATTAGGGGATAAATTAGTTTAATTTAGGATTCGATTCGATTAGGGCTCAATTTAGGATTTAACTATGGTTTAATTACTTCAATTTAGGGTTCTATTAGTTCAATTTAGGGTTCGGTTGAATTAGGGCATTAAATTTAGGGTTCAATTAGGGGGTTCAATTAGTTCAATTTAGGGTTCGATTGGATTAGGGCATTCAATTAGTTTAATTTGGGGTTCGATTCGATTAGGGCATTCAATTTAGGGTTTAATTAGGGTTCAATTACTTCAATTTAGGGTTTAATTATGGTTCAATTACTTCAATTTAGTGGTCGGTTGAATTGGGATATTCAATTAGGGGGTTCAATAAGTTCAATTTAGGGTTCGGTTAGATTAGGGCATTTAATTAGGGGTTCTATAGTTTACTTTAGGGTTCGATTCGATTAAGACATTCAATTTAGGGTTTAAAGAGAAATACTATGAACTTTCAAGACCGTCTTCGTTGATGTTCGGGTTGTACGATAAGTGCTATATCATGTAGGATTGTAGTGAAATTAGAAATGAAGTTCATATCTAAAGTTGTACATAATTTAGTTTTCGCTGTAATTTGTATTGATTTTACCAATTACGACCTGACACTCAGTGCCCGTAAGAGATTGTCAAATGTGCCTGGGCCAGTGACCTTCGAGCCCATTACAGTTACCTCATTGAAAAGACACTTTAATCCTACTCCTAATTCAAATGCAACCATTCAAGCATTGCTTAGAACAATAAGGTCCAATGCAACGGAATATAAATTGTAAAATTACTTTGGAACCACTTAAACTAAGATAAAATTTGAATAAAACCCAACACTTCTCATTTGACTCATTGAGTCACACAAAATTTGAATGGATGACTCAATTAGCGACGAAGAACACCACATTTGAGCCAACCCCGTGATGGTTGGATGCTAAGATTAAGCACAAACCACTCCATGATTGCAAACTTGGATCTTCAGATCCATAATTCGAAAGCAAATAATCGTGACTTGGATCAAAACATCCGCAATACTGAAACTAAAATCATCGCATGCTGTCACAAAATCATCGCATGAAATTACGACGTTAAGGTTAGATGTACCATACCTCTAGTTTTTTAAGATAGGCGGCGCGGCAGTGGTGGCGGCGGTGGCAGGCTCTATTCCGTCGGGGGCTAGGTTGCCGGGGATGGCGACGGAAGAAATATCGCCGGTGAGAGAGAGAGATAGAGCAACGGGAGAAAGAAAAGCAAAGGGGATCTGATCTTTTTAAGGCCTTTACCGACGGAACACACCCGTCGGTAAAAGTCCGTCGGCAAAACCCTACTTTCACCGACGGGTGTGTTTACCGACGGAATTATTCCGTCGTTAAATATTTTTACCGACGGACTTTTATCGACGGTTGTTTCTGTCTCTGAAAAGACTTTTAGCGACGGAATTTCGTCCGTCGCTAAAAGTCCGTCGCTAATTCCCTCTTTTCTTGTAGTGTATGCTCAACATCAGGAAGTGCAAGGATTTGCAAAAACAACATTTATATCTTGCAGATAATTTGTTCTTGTTGGCCTAAGCTGATCAATCCACTATCAGGTTGGATAAACATGCTTCGGATGAGTTTCAAGTGCTATCAGGTTTATCTCCTAACTTGACTAAAAGCTCAATATTTTTGGCTGGTATAAGCACAAGAACTGCTGTGACTTTGACATAGATAGTAGGCATTCAAGTGGGTAAATTTCTAGTAACCTACCTTAGTTTGCCTCTAATGTCAACAAAGTCGTAATTTAAAGATTGTGAAGGCCTAGTAGAGAGAATCACCAACAAAATTGCAAGTTGGACTACAAAGGTCCTTTCATATGCTGGGAGATTGTAGCTGGCTCTCTCTGTACTATGCAGTATGCAGTTATACTGGTGCTCTATTTTCATCCTTGCTAAAAGGATCATAAAACAACTTGGAAGGAAAATAAGGGTTTTTATTTGGCACGGCGATGATGGGAGATGCACTTGAGCAAAAGTAGCTTGGAAAGATGTATGTATTCCAAAAAACAGAGGGTGGTTGCGCATTAAAAGACTGGAAGAATGGAACAAAGCAGTAATATGCAATCATCTATGGGACTTGGCGCATAAGAGAGATTTACTAGGGGTTAAATGGTGTCATGTCTACATAATTAAAGAGCAACACCTGTGGACATTCAAACCATGGTCATGGATAAATAGATGGTTGAATGGGAGATCTATAGTTGAGTAGTTTGGTCTAAGAATCATATATGATTTAGGGTTGGATACCGATGCTAAAGTTAGTGAAATTATTCAGGGGAGTGAATGGACTAGGTTATTGAACATATCTAGTGATTTAAGAGCAGTTACCTTCTGTTGACAACTATAGCTCAACCTAACACAGAGGTACATAATAAAGTCATCTGGACTCCGCATCCAAGTGATAATTTCACTATAAAAAGTGGTGCATGGGAAGGGATAAGAACCAGAGTCACCACTGATCCTGTGTGGAAGCTAATCTGGTTGAATGGGCATACTCCCAGGTGCTCGCTTATATTATGGCTTTTTGTGCAAAGGGGTACTATGAAAAGGGTAAAACTTAAGGCATGGAATACAATCCAAGAGGACAATTGTGTCATTTGCTCTAATAAGCCAGAAACTGAGAATGATTTGTTTACACATGGTCCTTTTGCAAATAAAATTTAAAGGATAACTTTTGATAGAATGAAGGTGACAATACCTGGTATCAAGTGTGTAATATACAAGGCACTTCAGAGGTAAGAGCTTTAGAGCTAGACTTGGTAAGCTTATTATGGCTGCAATCATCTATGCAATACGCTATAAGAAAAGACAGATTTAGCAACAGACTTTTAGTGACGAAAGACATTCCGTCGCTAAAAACATCTTTCAGCGACGGAATAGGCTGTCGAAATTTTTTTTTCGGTAAAGATTTTAAGCGACAAAATATTATGTCGTTAAAAGTGTTTGCCAACGGACTATTACAGACGCACTTTTACCGACGGATAGTACTGTCGCTAAATATTTTATAGAATTTTATAATTTTTGAAGATTTTTAAAAAGAATATAAGCGACGAAATAATTCCTTCGGTAAAAATTCCGTCGTTGAATGTTCGGATTTACCGACGGACTTTTACCGATGGAATTATTCCGTCACTAAAAGTCTTATAAAATATCACACCCCTTTTTCTTTTCTTTCTCCCGTCTCTCTCTCTCTCTCTCTCTCTCGTTTAATTAACTCTCACCAGCGATATTGTGCACCGGCGACCTTCACATCTACGGTAACCCCCCTTCGACGCCGCGCCACCTCCGCCAAACAACCACCTCTGTCTCTGTCATAGATGGCAACCCACCCCCTATGGTGAGTCTGCTTCTTGCGGCATCAAGGGAAGATAACGAAGCTGGTGACCCAACTCAAACTGGTCGCCGAAGGATCTCGCCTTTGTATCCGCCGCCGTCGCCAGATTCCGGCGAAGTGAATTTTAAAATTCGGGGTAAGCCCCTTACTGTGATTCAATATTTTTAAGTGTATCATTGCATATGGGTCTTTTTGGGTGTCAAGAAATTACTGAAACTTGATTCTACATCTTTTTTTTTATTGGGTTCATGTCCATCTCGATTTTTGAAATAGAAAAATCATATGCAGTGGAGATACTTACATGTTTAGTCCTGAATTTGTATAATGTGGTCATGCTATAAGCTTGGCAAATATCATGTAGCTTAGCCTGCTGTTCTTTCTACCTTGAGGAGTTTTTGAATCCTTGAAAATGGGCAGAGGAGATTTTGTCTCGCATAACTTGCCTATGATTTGATTGCCTACACTAAACTAGTAGATAGGGAGTTCTGACTATAGTTATCGAAACCTAACTGGTCTGCGCGATTGATTGGTTCAAATTGTGACTGGTGGCTTCATATCTTTGGTTCTTGATTTGTGACTGGTGGCTTCAACCATGAGATAGTGCCTTGTGTGTGCTATGCGTGAGTGAGTTGTGTGAGGAAGAAGATGGAGGGGAGTAGTGTATATGTGTATGTGTGAGAGGGGCTGAATAGCCGTGAGGTGTGTGTTTTGTGTGTGTGTTTAGTGCTGTAAATGAAAGTAGGTTAGTTGATGTTGTAAGGCTATTGACTGAATTCCTATAGAATATTGGCATGTACTTACATGATAAGAGGCTTTATTGACAAAGTTGGTTTCAGTTAGACATGTAAAAATTAAAGGGAAAGCAGTCGAGGAGGGTGGCTGGGTTGGTGGAGAGTATTGGCATGTAATTAAAGGATAATAAGAAGCTCTGTTGATATAATGGTTTGAGTTAGGCATGAGAACATTTATCGGAAAGCAACTAGAGAGAGTGTGCCACAGTGAAGTGGGTATGTGTGTACTGTTTGCCAGAGTGTGTGATTTTGCTGGATACTTGAGTGTGTGAGTGTGTTTGGGTGGGTAATATAGTTTAATTAGAGTGTGTTTTGTATATGGGTGTAGGCAATTGTGAGTATGTGAGGTTCGTGGGGCTGTGAGTGTACCAGAGTCTGTGAGTGCAAAAGAACAAGGAATAAGAAAAGAAGTGGGTCACTGATGCGTAGTGGTACCTGTGCAAGCGCGGGTGTATTCCGGATTAGCGTTAAACGCGATGCGAGCATTGAATACTATACGGTGATTGTTATTATAGTAACATATCTAAAAAAAGAATGCTATTTGAGCAAACCCTCTTCCTGACTTGATTCTCAGCTTCTACACAAAAATATATAACAACCACAACTTTTTCGTATCTAAAAAAAATGCTATTTGAGCAAACCCTCTTCCTGACTTGATTCTCAGATTCTACACAAAATATATAACCACCAGAACTTTTTCACACTTTTAGAATATAATTTTATCTTAAAAAATTCAATTAAAATTGATTATAGATACGCAAAACCTAATTAGCCCTAACTTTTAGAGTTCAGCAACATGGGGGAATAAAACCAACCAATGATCATCTCAGAAATATAGTGGATACGAACCATTGGTGCTTTGCCACCATACCATGGCATTAACTGAGATGAACTATAGAGACTTGGAAATAGAAAATCTCAATCTCTTCTGAGCTTGATCAACTTAACCAATTCAGAATCAATCTAGTGCCAATAGAACTATTGCCCACTGCACAGGCCACAGGATGTCAACAAGAAATGAGTTTTAAGCATATAATACATTCAATTGAGAAACCACAACTCCAGAATTAATTATGAACTGTTAAAACAGCCAATTGTTTAGAGTGTATTATGAGATAAGATTTAAAAAACACAACAATCTGAGATATCTATTTGTGAAAATTCTAGAAAAGCAAGTCAAGATGCAGTAAGATACACCCTTCACGCAGATCATAATATCTTTAACATCAGTAAAGAAATTCGCATTGTGATAGAACACCTACTCAATTCAAAAGAATTGACTAGCATAATTACTCAAGCACCTATGAACAATAAAGAAAACTGTACTTCGACAATTGCAATGCTAATTCCAAATTTCCAACAATAGCTGCAGTGAAATAAACATTTACCAAAAGCTAAAATAATTCAAGCGCATCGGATATGTGCATTTTGAACAATTTTTTTCCCATTTGAACATTGATAATTTGTTTGATAATTTTAGGTTGTTAATTGTGCATTTGAGAATTGTGATTATTGATCGATGATGTTAGGTTGTTAATTGATGATTTTAGGTTATTAGCTGTGCATTTGAGAATTGAGATTATTAATTGATGATTTTAGGTTGTTAATTGATGATTTTAGGTTGTTAATTAATGATTTTAGACTGTTAATTATGCATTGAGCATTTGAGATATTGAGATTGTTGACGGAGGATGGGACCCAATTTGATTGAATGTGTGATTTTTATTGCATTGAGTATTTGAGAATTGAGAATTGAGATTGTTGACAGAGGATGTGATCCAATTGGATTGAGATACCTGTTAGGTAGCATGGACACGGACATCGCGTCCGATCGACGCCGACACCGAAACAACATATTTTGGCTTTATACTTGTGGACACCTCTTCAATGGGTTTCTGACACGGTGTCCGGCAATTAAAAAATAAATCAATGTCTTCAGACACAGCTGAGAGGTGTCAGACACGTGTCCGAAGGTGTCGGACACGTGTTCGGAGGTGTCCGACAAGTGTCCGGATGTGTCGGTAGAACACGGACACCGCGTCCGATCGGCACCGACACCGAAATGTCACATTTTGGCTTTATACTTGTAGACACCTCTTCAAGAGGTGTCTGGCACCTCTTAAAGGGGTGACAGACACGGTGTCCGGCATTTAAAAAATAAATCAATGTCTTCAGACGTGTCCGGAGGTGTCGGACACGTGTCGGTAGGTGTCAGACACGTGCCCGGAGGTGTCAGACACCACTCTGCACAATTAAGCCTAACAACCCAATTAAGCCTAATTAGGACTAATCAACACTACTCCGCACAATTAAACCCGGCTATTAGCTCAAAATAACCCTAATTACTCATAATCAAGCCTAAT
Source organism: Escallonia rubra (assembly GCA_033065855.1). Classification (NCBI taxonomy): domain Eukaryota; kingdom Viridiplantae; phylum Streptophyta; class Magnoliopsida; order Escalloniales; family Escalloniaceae; genus Escallonia; species Escallonia rubra. The sequence continues at coordinate 313,308 of JAVXUO010001132.1, read as the reverse complement.
TAGCTATAATTAGCCCAAGGTAATCCTCATTAACAATAATTAGTCATAAAATAACCCAATTAAGCTTAATTAGCCCTAATTAGGACTAATCAACACTACTCCGCACAATTAAACCCGGCTATTAGCTCAAAATAACCCTAATTACTCATGATCAAGCCTAATTAGCTATAATTATCCCAAGGTAATCCTCATTAACAATAATTAGCCCTAACATAACCCAATTAAGCCTAATTAGCCCTAATTAGGACTAATCAATACTACTCTGCACAATTAAACTCGGCTATTAGCTCAAAATAATCATAATTACTCCTAATCAAGCCTAATTAACTATAATTAGCCCAAGGTAATCCTCATTAACACTAATTAGCCCTAACATAACCTAATTAAGACTAATTAGCCCTAATTAGGACTAATCAACACTACTCCGCACAATTAAACCTGGCTATTAGCTCAAAATAACCATAATTACTCCTAATCAAGCCTAATTAGCTATAATTAGCCCAAGATAATCCTCATTAACACTAATTAGCCCTAACATAACCCAATTGAGCCTAATTAGTCATAATTAGGACTAATCAACACTACTCCGCACAATTAAACCCGACTATTAGCTCAAAATAACCATAATTACTTCTAATCAAGCCTAATTAGCTATAATTAGCCCAAGGTAATCCTCATTAACACTAATTAGCTCAAAATAACCCTAATTAGCTATGATTCCCAAACTGAAAATGATTGACTTGTAATGCTGTAACATCATGGAAAAAATGTAGTAACATTTTAGAACTTGGTTCATATTGATGTGTTTTTGCACCTCTGTTCATATATATAATGCCGGTGATGATTTTTGCCAAATTATTGTTTTTAATGTGTTAATGTCTTTGCAATTTATCTATACGAAGTCAGATATGGATAGGATACAGGCTATCCGTGGCCGGGTTGGACGCCGAGCTGCTTCCTCCCTGGTGGGTCCCACCTCGTCATTGTCCAATGATGACGAGGCACATAGTGCTCGTGTACAGCAGACGGGTCCCCAGCTCCAGCCCCAGTCGTCGCCCCAGCTCGACGCAGATTCATCCCACATGCTCGTTGATTCTCCTTCTTCCGTGGGTTCTACCTTAGGTATAGTTGATAACGGTGTTTAGTCAATTTTCGCTAGCCTTATATTTAAAGTATATTTGAACTGTATTAATGTCTGTGTTTTGTAGGATCTCGACGAGGCCGTGGCCCGACACACGGGGTACGCATCGACCCCTAGCGTAAACAGAGAGTTACGCTCACCCAGAAGGGCCAATAAGTAAAAAATATCATATCATGCCTTATATTTAAAATTTTGGGGTGTTAATTTATATTTGAACTGTATTAATTAATTTATTTACTTCTTTGGCAGGATCCATGAGAATCAGGCGAGGACGAAGATCGGCGTTCTTGTGAAGGGCCGATTCTTCGAGCCACGCCTGTTATGGAAGGACTGGGATGCCGCTATGAGGGAAACCCTATGGGAGGAGAGGCTGATACGATGAAGTATTTTTTTCTACGATAGTATTTGTTTAATTAGAATTTAGCATTTAAATTAATTTGTGATATTGAATGTCTTGCATGAGGGGTTCACGTTTGACTCGCCTGATCAGCAGGCACTGGGTGGCATGCCTTCTTTTCTTACATCGGTAAGAATTACTGCCGATGGCTCCACGGCGTAGGGGACCGGGCGAAGAAGATGTTGCCCGAGGGTGCCCCGATGACGGAGATGAAGACATATCCCCCACATTGGATATCTCCGACTGTATGGGGGGAGATGATATATCGGTGGGTTGCGGATCCAGGCTGGGACGCCAAGAGTAAGAGTGGGGCCGAGAACAGACAGAACAGAGATCCGACGCACACGAGGGGGGGGGGTTGGTGGCACACGACATCGTCCAACACATGAATGCGGTCCAGCACCCGGATCTGGAGGAAGATGAGGTCATAGCTCTGACGTATAACACGAACGTGCGGAAGAAGGACAAGGACGAGGCGCACCGGGCGAACGACTATGTTTCAGCTATTGCCCGACGGATCGATGTAAGTCAATTTGTTTAAGTTGTTAATTTTTTGTCTTTCAATTCAATGTTTGTTGCCTTAATTAATGCACTAACATATCTTTAAATCACTGTTCTTGCAGGCCTCGTATGAACAGCTTAGGGGGTCTGAGCAGCAGTCTGGACAGCCATCAGCGTCCACTAGTACGGGTACGAGTACTAGGGCATTGAAGCGATGGCTGAATACACCGGAGGTCGTCAATTGCCCGAAAGACCGCATACGCGGCCTCCCTAGCACGACTGCTCGTGCCGTGATAAGAGCGTCCCCACCCCCCCGCTGCCTCTCCACAGACACCGGCTCCTCGGCGTCCGTTGGACGATGAGGAGATCCAGCGTATTGCTTCGGTGGTGTTGAGGATGATCAGGGAGCAAGATCAGAAGGGCACAACTGCTAGACATGCCGAGCCGGCCCCGGATCAGCAGGATCCAGATCCGGGACTCGGCAACCCCTGATGAGCCCCTTCTCGTTCCCCGTCCCATCTTGTCCTCCTCGCCCCGTCTTGTACTCTTTTCCCCTCCCCTAACCGACTGTATCCGATTCCCAGCTTGTACATACTCCTCATTGGCATCCAAACCATCATTGCCATCATCATCCTCAGTATTTCTGGACGGCTGCACAATCACATAAAAGATAAATTTAACTAAAAATTACTAAAAATTCACATCATAAATGATATGGTGAAGAATCATGGATCATATATGCCCACACATAATCTAATTAGACTACACTTAAGTCATTCTTTAAGCAAGCTCATTATTTCCATTACCACCGTGATAGAACCCACCCAAAATCCCCTCCACGCACACATACACACATACATGAATATGTACCTGAAAATGAATAAAGAGCAAAGTTTAAGATATGGGTTTACCACATGAATGGAAAGTCAAAAGCTGTTGCAAGGAACTAAAATGTTATTGACAGTTCTTTGAACTCACTGTGCAAAAAATGTGTTGTTCTGGTGCATTACATCGATGCAATTTAGAGTCAGATTCAATATTCAAACTAGTCTATATTGTTTTACATGTATTAAGCACATACATGCAATTTAGAGTCAGATTCGATACTCAAACTAGTCTGTATTGGTTAACATGTGTTAAGCATTGTAGCGTAGACTACACTAATCATACGATATTGATTGCTATGTAGCTACTGTAACTTAGTGGTTGATGTCTAATGATATCACAAAAAGTAAGTAAAAAGAACTGATGAATAGCATATGATACACTTGTCGTACATTGCTAAACACATGTGATCAAAGCTATCACAGCTTCATTGGATGATTTTTTTTTTCGATATGAAAAGAAGTAAGCAATATATGAACATGATTGAAGAGAGAGCTTAACCAAATCAACCGCATTTGAAGATACTTGACCCTATTTATCTATAAATCCTCTTTAAGCCATGAAAATCATTGCTGAGTTGAGACTTGAGAGTCAAAGAATAAGTTGTCGTTAAAGCATAAAATTCCATTTTGAGGATATTTGACAGGCTGAGGGTGTGCAATTGCAGCATCAAAACCAACAACAATGCAAAATAACGACCGGTGCAGTACCATTACAAGAAAAAGAGTCTTTACATACGGACTTTTAGCGACGGACTTATTTCCGTCGCTAAAAGTCACTTTTAACGACTGACATTCCGTCGCTAAAATTCCATTGGGAAAAACCATTTACCGACGGAATAATCCGTTGGTAATGACCTTTACCGACGGACCTTACTAACAGACTTATACTGACGGCATTTTTTGTTGCTAAAAGTCTGTTTTCCTTCGGTTTAATGACCTTGAGCGACGAATCTTTTAGCGACGGCATTTTCCGTCGTTAAAAGTTACTCCGTATTAAACCGAAGAAAACCCTACCCTTATCTTTCTTTTCTCCCCGCCGCTCACACCCTTCCCCCTCGTCTCTCTCTCTCTCTCTCTCTCTCTCTCTCTCTCTCTGTGCCCCCAATTCCCCCTCACCCCCAAGGGAGGAATGAGGCATCAGATGAGCAACGGTGGCATTTCGGCGAGCCACTGGCCCTGGTTTAAGAAGATGTATGAGATTGTCGGGAATTCGCTGCCGTTGAAAACTGTGTCAGAGGAGGAGAAGTCCATTGGTGGGTTCGTTAGCTCGCTTAAGCAAACTAAGAAGTAAGCTCTTGTCATTGCATTGTGAATCACCGTTTGCAATTTATCTCTAGCTTATTATTCAGATTATTGTGTTTTGTTAAATTTACGTTGATGCCAATTTGTGGAAATGCTAGTACATGTACAACCTTTGAACTACGTTTTCACGTCACGGTAAGGGTAATGCGCAGATTGTTAAATTATGATGATATCTTGCAATCGGTTGTTGATGAGTAGGAGCTTTAGATCATGTGGCCAGTTAGTCTTGCGAAGCTGGAGCTGCAAGTTCAGTTCTTGGATAGTCGTGTGGTTTACTTCGATAATACTGTTGCTGGTAACCGTTAGGGTTCTTGTGTCTACCATGAGCACGCTTTTGGGTGTAGAATTTGTCTAAAAAACTACAATTTGGCTCTTTAGAGTGAGATCTGATATACTGGTTCCGGAGTACTTGCACAAAGCTTGTGCAGTGATAAGTCAAAATCATCCTTGATTGCTAGATTTTTTGGCAAATTTTGTTCCTTTATGTGATAGCTTACAATCAGTTACACTTGATTCAAAAAGCCTTGAATGTTGACATCAGTCAGCCTCTTAGCAAGTGCTTTATTTCTGGCTTTTCAAATGGATGCAAGTTTTAAGTCCATCTAGATTTGGGACAAAGTCCGTTCACCCAGCAAATAGAGGATTATGATTTGGCGGACCTGTTCGCTGATGAGTAATTTTCCAAACGTAGTGCTTAACTTTGGTGGTCCACTTTACCACAATTGGGGAACGCACTCATAGCGTTCTCCTTCAGCTATAGGAATCAATCCATTTTACTTTGAACGCAGAGGCCGAAATGAGGGACTGCAATGAGCTAAAACTCTTGTTGCCTATGAAGCATGACTACTTTTGGGAGGCCTTCATATTAGTATGGGTTGCAGGTACGGTACATGTGAGGGATGTAGGCCGAAAACAACTATACTGCTTTTTTATTTCCCTCCTGATTTCTCTCAAGTCCAGGATAAAGTGAGATACACTCTTATGCTTTAAGGAACACATGCGGATACAAGCATTTGGCTCTTGTATGTGTTTTTGGGATATGTGTCAACCCTTTTTTCATTCCTGGTGATTTTGAGTGTTTGAGTTGGTTCATATGTTATGTAAGTTCCTTGATTTTTAACTGTCTGATTAAGCCGTGATATTTTTCTGAATAGGTATGGAATGGAAACTTCCAGCCTGGGTGGACAGATCAACAACACACAGACAAAATTAGTGGTGCTGCTCTAGCCCTGGATGTTCTTTTGGTGTGAAACTTGACAAAATAGAAGTTCAGCTATGCAACGTTATCACTTGAGGCTTCTCTACTCTCGCTTAACATGTATAATTTGTGCCTTGTAATTCATTTTATAACTTAGATTGTATTATATAGGAGCTGTGTGACATTTGTAGGACGATTTGGGTTAAATTATAAATGTGGATTGTTTGATTGAATTGAAATACTGAAAATAGAATAAAAATTGCTATTAGGGGCTTTTTGTGTGGACTTGAATGGTATGTGTGGATATTAAAAAATTTTAATTTTTTTAACAAAATTTTGTATTTTAACTAGTGAACTTTTAGCGACGGATATGCCGTTGCTAAAAGTCTTTTTAATTAATTTTTTAAAAAATACCTAAAATACTTTTAGCGACGGAATATTCCGTCGCTAAAAATAATTTAATCCGTCGGTAAAGGTACAACTTTTACCGACGAATTCGGTATTTCGGTCGCTAATATTTTAGCAACAGGGTTTTCACCGACGGACTTTTAGCGACGAAAATTCCGTCGCTAAAAGTTTTTGCGAAGGAAATACCATTTTTTAGCGATGGAAAAATCCGTCGCTAAAAGTTGTTTTTCTTGTATTGTACTACTCTGCCTAAGGATAAAATAGGAAGTTTGGAAAGGACCAAAAACACGACTCTCATAAATTTTACCAATTTGTGTAACGGTAGAGGCACATTCTTGTTATTAACGGTGTGCATGTGATATGCACAACTGACATTGAAGGCAACAACATAATCTTGACTAGAAGTGAAATTCCTTATTTTCTTCCAAACAGATCAAACCCCAATATATCTTAACAACCACAAGGAAAACATTGCTATTTGTGTTCAAGCATTATATGTGAAGTGTATATCCAGTAAATTTAGCAATATCAAGAACTCAAAGTCCGAAGCATTATCTGTGAAATCTGTTCGAAACTTGTAACCATCACTAACAGTATAATAAGCTAACCAAACTGGGCTGCTGGATGCATTTCTTTTGCAGTGCTGAGCTTTCTAAATCAATTGCAAGCGAAGGAAAAAAGGCCAAGATGATGGAGCTTCAAATAATTTCCAAAGAGAACATAAAACCTCCTTCTCCTACCCCATTCACCTGAGAACCTACAAGCTTTCAGTTTTAGATCAGCTCTGGTCACACCTTTACTTTTCGTTTGTCTTTTTTTATAGCAACAATGAGACTACAACCTTCAATAATGTCTTCCCCGAAAGATCCCAGAGACTGAAGCAATCACTCCCAGAAACCTTAACTCGGTTTTATCCTTTTGCCAGAATGGTTACGGAGGATCTACACATCGAGTGTAACGATCAAGGAGTTTATTATGTTGAAGCTCAAGTAAGTGATAATCTTTCCAGTTTTCTCGCCAAGGCTTACGATCAATGGATACATAAGTTACTTCCGTTCGACCCGAACTCCATGGAATCACTATCAGAAACCTACGTAGTTATGATGCAAGTCAACTTCTTTGATTGTGGTGGGATTGCCATTAGCATATGCCCTTCACATAAGCTCATCGACGACCACATACTTGTGAAATTTCTAAAAGCGTGGGCAGCCACAGCCCACGGGTCTTCTGAAGAGGTATATCCAAGTTTTGTTGCACCATCTCTCTTCGTTCAAAATCCTTTACTGCCTAAGAGATCGAGTATGCTATTCCCTATGGATAAACAAGGCAAGTACGTTACTAGGAGACTAGTATTTAATTCACTGGGCTTAGGAATGCTCAAGGCTAAGGCAGCATTTGCCTCATCAGGTTTCCAGAACCCTAGCCGCATTATGGCTGTCACATCACTTATTTGGAAGTGCGCCACAGAAGCATCTAAAGCAAGATATGGTTCCCAAAGGTCATCTGTGTTATCGCTTCTAGTGAATCTTCGAGCCAGAAGTTTTCCACCCAGGCCGTAATCCATTGGAAACAACATTTGGATTGTTGTCGCCCAAAGCATGCCTAATGCCGAGCTAAAGTTAAACTCTTTGGCAGATCTCCTTAAGAATGCTGTTTCCAGAATGTCGTGCCGTTTAAGTTTTTCGACAACTTAGGTAAGTTTGTCATGTTAGTTACTAAAATTTAAGGGAAGTTATCACCAATTACCCTTTTAATTCCATATAACCTCTTTTCACACAACACTGCACTATGATTGCTATACCTTATGTATAAACAGACAGTTTGTAAGCTCAAGGATAGTAAACAACAAATCGAGTAAGACATTCATCATATGACATATATGTAACTAGCAAACATGATACTTTCAAAGATCCACTTTAAACAAACACGAATGCACAAATTAAGCTGGGCTTAATACATTTATACTCTATAACTAAGAAAAGCACCATTGTTTATGTCAGGAACTGACCTGCTAACTTTGGAATTATTAAATGAGCAACCCACGGCGGCAGGAGCAGCAAAGGCGCGGCACGACAGGAGCAGCAATGGGCGACGAAATTTCCGGTGAGATCGAGATGAGCAGCCACGGATTGGCTCTACCGGGCAGGAGCAGCAAAGGCGCGGTGCGGCGCGGTAGGAGCAGCAATAGGCAGCCACGGCGCGAAGGGAAACCCAGTTGCGCGGCGCTGGCTGTGATGGCCACTTAGATGCCGGGGGGAATCGGTCGGCGGTGAGAGATGAGAAGAAAAGAAAGGGGGCGGTGGTGAGAGCTCGGGAGAAGGGGTCGGCGGGAGAGGGAGAAAGGAATGAAAAGGAAAAGAAAACCTAAGATTATTACATTACGGATTTTTCTCTAAAGCTCAAAATAATTTTTTAAATCAAAATTAGAAATTTTGTCTCTGAAACTTCTAGCGACAGACTATTTGGTCGCTAAACCTACATTAGTTTTTATAGGTTATCATTGGTTAGTTGGGTGACGGAATTTCTGTGACGGAGCCAAATTCCGTCACTAAAAACCCATTTTCTTGTAGTGTCATTTGCAAAATTTGAGATGGTCAGTTATATGTTCGAAATGGCAAGTTAGCATTGTGGTTATTTGCAGAAAAGAATTGTTTGCTATCAAACCAAAATATGTGCCTCAAGGTGTTGGTTTCTCGACAGTGCGCAGTACTCTATTTGTATCCCATTTTCTTACCTACTTCCTCGGAAGATAAAAACGATAAAAGGTTTCATGATCAGTGACCAAAAAATCTGGATGAAGCACAGCATTCTAGTCTGGCAAAGCAAACTCAAAGACTACAAATTTGGTCGCCATCTTTTCCATGGGAAATAGCGAGAGACTTGGACCCATGAGTAAGACATAATGATCAATCCAATTCATCAAATAAAGCATGGCATTTGACAGTAGCAGTACCTCAAATAAGACAACCCAATTCATCAAATAAACACTCAATAACGATAGTAAGCAATATTACAATGCAGCAATACATGAAGATTAAGCACTCGAACTAATCTAATACAATCAATAACAACCGATCTAAAGAAATAATGAAACCCTGGATATGAGGTGAATACATGGAATCGCTGGCATCTCATGGGCTGGTGGTTGATGGAGGTGGAGAGAAGAATGGAATCTTGGGCAGGGTAGTCGGAATGCTTGGAATCGAAGGGATTGTGGTTGGGATGGTGGGCATGGTTGGCAGTGTTGGATTTGGCAGAGACGGAATTTGGGTGCTTGGCAGAGGTGGCAATGTTGGCTTTGGCAAAGTCGCTGGAGTAGTTGGCAGCGTTGGCAAAGAAGTAGCTGGCAACGGTGGCAATACGGCTATGGGCAGTGTTGGCATGGCCGGTAATGGAGGCAACGTGGCCTTAGGCACGGCTGGAATGATGGGAAGTGTTGGTAGAGGGGGAGAACCCGCAATCTGCAGCAGCTGGCGAGCTGCAAAGCTCATATGAACGCTTGAAAGTGATAACAACACGATCAAAGCTAGGACGCAAGAATGGTAGTATAAGGCCATTTTTCCTTGTTGACAAGAGTGTGACAAAATCTTATGTCTGTTGTGGAAGAACAAGAAGTGCCATACGGCCATTTATTGGGAACAACAATGTAAAGGGTTCCAAGGGATTGTTGGGTTGTGGTTGGTTTGAAGTCTGGAGAAGTACTTGTTAGTTCATCTGCTCAACTAGACATCCTGAAGGATTGATCGATGACTGGGTGACACCTGCACATTCTAGGCTTGACCAGCTTTCTGATTAGAAATTTGGAGGCACTGACGCCGTCATGCCAAAAGGCATCAAGACAATGGTCAAGATATATTTGGTCAGCCACGCCCATATTTGAGCTACCGAGTGCTAAGGTTTTCATTCCTGCAGCTGCCCTGAAGTAAACCCATAATGTTCACTCCATGATATTTGGCCAAGTTGCCGATGTTGAACAAATTCTTCTGCATTTCCTAACTACTGATTTAAGTTTTTAGGGACTGCAGGAGTACCATGCTAGCTCTCAGTGAACATTGTCTTTAAGTTAATTACTGATACCCAGAAAGTAGTCGGTCGTGAAAGGTATTTTCTACCGTCGAGATTTCGGGCAGGTTTGGTTTATTCTTGGTCAGTAGGGAGGCCAAGTACTAGGTAATCAAGAAGTAGCAACGAATCCTCTATCGTAAAAGCGTCGCTAATTGTGCTTCGTCGTCATAAATTTTAATAAGAACAATAAAACGCTTTAAGCGACAATTTTTTTTTTCTCTATAACTGCGACAACAGTAGCATTGTAGCAATGCAATCACTTGTAATGTACTCATAGGTCCCTTAGCACCGTATGTCCATTTTTATTCTTAGCGTAAAAGTCTTAATTCACCATGATTGTGGACTTTGATTTACTTATTTTTTTCAACGCTTTATGAACACTGAATGCGTGAAACTAAACGACAGAGATATGGTTAGTGATAAAAATTTGTGATGAAAAATCAGCACTTTTAATATTCAAAAAGGTCACTATCTCTGCTTAGTACGATGTTATTTTCTCGCTAAATGAGGAGTTGCAGCTTTGCCACAACCTTGGTATGAGCCACATGTTCCTTTTTGCCAAAACGATAATGAAAGCTATATATTCTGTTGGTAATTTATTCATTAATCACAGTAGATTTATACAAATGCAATAGATGTGACAAATTTATATCAATTATGACATCATCTTTCTCTCTAATTTTGATATGTTGTTTTGGTTTTTTTAGATATATCACGAAATTTTATCTTCATGATGGAGATAGTGATTTTAAGGTTACAATAGTAAAAAATTAACTGCTAATAAGTTAATAAATTGGTTAGGTAGAGTTACAGATTGTTTTGAATTAGTTTTTAACTTACATAAGGCTTACTAATATAGTGCTTATTATTAGTGCTTACTATATAACTTTAAATCCTTTGATGTAACTATAAGATTTATTATTTCATGATTGTTGCAAATTCAATTAATTACAAAAAATACAGCCACTTTTTATGTCTATGAGGTCCCATAGAAAAATGGCCTATTTTTGTTCACCAAAATAGAATACTTTTTAGCATTGGTCATTGTAGATACATTTTGAAACAAAAGAAAACTTAAAGTAATTGTTACATCAACGTTCTTGTTTTAACATTAGCTTCATATATATGATCCAAAGAGCGGATAATTTACGTATGTTTACCATATTTGTTTTATGTTTTCATTTTGATGATTTTTGTATTCAGTTGAAAAATACACTCCTGTATTTTTATCATTTTCACCAAAAAATTTCAATTACTTTTTCTTACACATTGGGTTAAGTTTGGGTAAAGGTGTTTTCAGTTTTTTGTCACTGTTTGAGTAATTTTACTCAAAATAAAAACAGAAAATGATAAAAATACACAAAAAAAAGATTTTTATTTTTATTTTTATTTTTATCATCATTGCAAAAACAGAAAGCGAATATGGTGAACGTCCACGGGAACGATTCTCCACACGGGAAGCTTCAATTGGATTGATATCCCAGCGTAGGGAAAGTGGCTAATAAACTCAAATTTGAGCTTGCTTCTTAATGAACTGACTTTTTGTGATCACGTTCTTCTGCATTTTCCATGCAACAGTTGCATGTTAACATTTCAAGTTTTAAATTTCTCCTGTATCAAAATTTGAATCATAAGCAAGACTTTTGAGAATGTGTGCCACATAATACGCTTGGTGAGTTTTCTTTATGTCCTTGGACAGAGTGTTCCCTTATGCTCTAAGACTCCTTTGAGATTGCACTATTTCATAATTCAAATCCCCGGACACCATCATAGAACAGCGAGTTACACTTACTCAGGAATCGTCATCTGATCGTGAATACTTAAGGATCCTGATTTTACGAGAGCCCAGGGATTTATCTCTTTATGTAGTCATTGATCAGAGTTCAATATGCAACTATTAGAAAAGCTTGACAGTAACAACGCGACCAAAAAAACTTAATCTTGAAAGGCTGACATAAATTTTTCTCTGCAAAATCTCTATGTAGGCCAGCAAAATTTTTAAATATTACAAGAGGAATGCAGAAGAAAATAAAAGCGCAGTTCTTGAAAATAAATTTTTTTTCGGTTAACAAGGACAAAAATCCGTGGATCCAAAAAGCATAAAGAACCTTCGTGATTTAGAAGGAAAAAAATTTGATATAAAATTTGATTTAAGCTTATTTCATTATCTACCATAAGAAATTCTAAAAAGTATCTGTATATAAAACAAAATAGGCCATTTTTTATGGGACCTCATGACAAGAAAAGTGCTATAATTTTGTAATCGTTTAAATTTGCAAGACTAATAAAACACTAAATCTTATAGTCACCTCAAAGGATCAAATTAAAGTTATATAGTAAACACATCAGCCTCTCTAAAGGTCTCCGATTACTATTTTGGACGGGTCCTTAATTTGAGATTTTGTTGATTTTGAAAGAATAATAAGCACTATATTATAAGTAAGCCTCACGTAAATATGAAAACTAATTCATAATATTCTGAAACTCTACCCAACCAATATACTAACTTATTAGGAGTTAGTTTTGACTATTTTAACCTTAAAACCACTCTGTTGGAAATAAACATATATCTTGAAAAAAAAAAATATCATAGAAGCTTTGAAAAGGAAAATGATGTTAACTGGTATGTATCTGTTATAATTAGTCAATTAATTTGTAACAAAACATAAAATTTTCATTATTGTTATGGCAAAGGAAATACAAGCCATATTTTTTGATGGGACCCACGAAAAAAGCTAAATTGGCGACAATAATGAGGTTAATTAGTAAGTGCTATAGTATAGCTTAGAAAGTAATTGTAAACATTAAAACTATTATAGAAGATATAATATAAATCTCAAGTGGAATGAAAACCTTATAATGTTTGAGAACAACTATAGCTTTCTAAATGCAGAAAAGTAGACATCTAACATGTAGTAATTATTAGCGTTATGAGTTAGTTTTGACTATTATATCCTTAGAAATAGTTTTTACGAATTAGTGGCATGTTTGCATTGTGGTTATTTGCACAAAAGAATAGTTTTGCTATCAAACCAAAATATGTGCATCAAAGTGCCATCACCGATGGTTTTCCCGACAGTGCTGTACTCTATTTGCCTCCCATTTTCTTGTCTACTTCTTCAGGAAGATGAAAAAAGTCAAAAGGCTTGATGATTAGTGACTGTCAAAATGGTATCAATTGTTGTATATAATCTCATTTACAGGTAGCAATATATATACACTGAAGAACTAAATCTAAGGGCTGAAATGAAGCTCTAAAAGATGGAAATCCTATCACTATGCCCAAAACTTAAGCTATACAAAAAGGAAGGGAAATATTCTAAAGTTAAGCACTTATTTAACATTTGCATAATCCTGGTTGATGCAATCCCGGCTGAATTTGTGCAATATGTTAACACTCCCCCTCAAGTCGAATCATGAAGATCACAAATGCCCAACTTGGATTTTAAATATTGAATATGATCACGACCAAGAGACTTTGTAAACAAATCAGCAAGTTGATCATGAGAAGAGATCTTAATGGTGCGGATCAAACCCTTTTGCAATTTTTCACGAACGACTTGGCAATCGAGCTCGATATGTTTGGTACGTTCATGGAAAATAGGGTTGGCAGCAATGTGTAGAGCAACTTGATTATCACCGCAAAGAGGTACTGGAGTTGTCAAAGGCATGCCAAGGTCACGTAAGAGAAATGAAAGCCATGTAATTTCACATGTCGTAACAGCCATAGAACGATATTCGGCTTTAGCGGATGATCGTGAAACAGTTGTTTGCTTCTTTGTCTTCCAAGAGATGGGACTTGAACCAAAGAAAATGCAATATCCTGTTGTGGAACGTCGAGTCATGGGGCAGCTTGCCCAATCAGAATCACAAAAGGCTTTTAAGCTAAGATCAGACTTGCTATGAAGAAATATTCCTTGGCCAGGAGAACCCTTCAAATAGTGCATTAAAGGATGGGCAGTATCAAGATGAGGTTGCCGAGGTTGATGCATGAACTGGCTTAATATATTGACAGTGTGAACAATATCAAGGCGAGTGACAGTGAGGTAGATTAGGCGACCAACCAGTCGTCTATATGAAGATGGATCAGAGAGTATGGATCCTGTTGAATTTGAAAGTTTTAAGTTCTGTTCCATGGGAAACTCGGATGGGCGAGCACCAGTGAGGCCACAATCATCAAGAATGTCGAGGGTATACTTGCGTTGGCAGAGATATAAACCATGAGATGAGCGTGCAACTTCGATACCCAAGAAATATTTCAAAGAACCTAAGTCCTTTGTATGAAATTGCCTGCAAAGACAAGCTAGCTTTGATAAATTGAAGTAAAGTGGCATTTGAACCTGTTATAAGAATATTATCAACGTAAACAAGAACAAAAGTTGAAGCATCATGTTGATGAAGAACAAATAAAGAGTGGTCAACTTGAGACTGGATGAAGCCAAAGCTCAGAAGAGCATTAGAAAATTTAGAAAACCAATTGCGAGGAGCTTGTTTGAGGCCGTAGAGGGACTTTTGAAGCTTGCAAACAAGGTTGTCCCCCTTGCGACGATAACCAGGTGGTGGAGTCATGTACACATCTTCAGCAAGGTCTCCATGTAAGAAAGCATTATGCACATCCAATTGATGAATCGGCCAATGGCATGCAACAACAATTATGAGAAGAACACGAAGAGTGACAAGTTTGGCAACAAGTGCGAAAGTGTCATGGTAATCAACTCCCTCAACCTGGGAGTAGCCCTTAGCAACAAGACGAGCCTTATAGTGTTCAATAGATCCATCAGCTCGATGTTTGATCTTGAAAACCCATTTAGACCCAATTGATGTCTTACCATGAAGTAAAGGAACAAGTGACCAGGTATTGTTTCTGGTCAAAGCAACAATTTCAGATTGCATTGCATCTCGCCATTCTTGAAATTTCATGGCTTGGTGAAAACTAGTTGGCTCATGAGTAACAGTTAAGGAAGTAAGAAAAGCTTTATGAGGTAAAGAAAAATGATGATAGCTCAAGGAAAAGGCGAGAGGATGACATGTACCTTGTTTAACAGGCGAAGATGAGTCGGAACGGGCAATAGACACATAGTAATCTTAAAGATAACTTGGTGGTTTATGAGTGCGAAGAGGGCATCCAACAGATATACCAGGGTCATTAGGAGCTGGAGGCATGGAAGTATATATAATATTGTTCATCAGTAGGTGGGGAAGGAGGAGAAGGTGTAACAGGTAGCGGGTTAGTAATAGGAGAGGTGGGTCTTGGAGAGGTTGACTCTATTTCAGCGAGGTAAAGGAAACACAGAGGAGGAAGAGGTGGTAGGAGAATGGTGGATATGATAAGGAAAAATGGTCTCATGAAAGACAATATCACGTGTAACATAAATGGTCTTGGTGAATAAGTCGTAGACTTTGAAACCTTTTTGACCATTAGGATATCCCACAAAAATGCCAGGAGAAGCACGCCTGTCAAATTTGTGGGTAATATTGGTGTTTTGCCCAAAACATAGACAGCCAAAAACTTTAAGATGGGATACATTAGGTTGTTTTTGGAAAAGAATTTCATGGGGAGTTTTATAATTTAGGATAGGGGATGGCAGACGATTTATGAGGTATGTTGCTGTAAGAACACATTCCCCCCAAAATCGCAACGGTAAGTTAGCTCGGAACCGTAATGCTCGAGCAACGTTTAGGAGGTGACGATGTTTACGTTCCACAACACCATTTTTGTTGGGGAGTGAAAACACAACTAGATTGTTGATCGACACCTAAAGAATGGAGGAATTGATAAGTATCTTTATTAAAAAAATTAGCGAGCATTATCAGAGCGAACTTGGAAAATGGAGGTGTTGAATTGGTTTTGGCCATACTGAAAAAATAACGAATCAAACTATTGGCTTCAGTTTTATGATTCATCAAATAAACCCACGTGCTACGTGAAAAATCATCAACAATAGTGAGAAAATAATGTGCACCAGATAAAGAGCGTGTGCGATAAAGGCCCCAAATGTCAATGTGAATTAACTCAAAACATAACTTTGTACAAATCGTACTACTTGGAAAATATAATCGAGTTTGTTTGGGAAGTGGGCATATAGTGCAAGTACATTTATTTGAAATAGAAATAGCATTATCTAATGCTACAAGTTTAGGGGAGAGAGAAAATACGGGATGACCAAGACGCCAATGCCATAAATCGAAGTGTGAGTCAGGAAGCGTTGTGGATGCCAGAGATGGAGATAAGTCCAAAAAATAAAGACCACCGCGCCTTTTACCCGTCGCCAAAATCATATTCGTCTATGGGTCCTGAAAAATACAAGAATCATGAAAAAGGTGACAATGTAGGGAGAATGAGCTGTTAACTTACTAACCGATAACAAATTGAAGTGAAATGAAGGAACATGTAGAACATTAGTAAGAGTGAGTTTTGGAAATAAAGGGACACAACCAATTCCAGTGACAAGTACATGAGACCCATTAGGTAAACGAATGAATGAAGATGATGGTGTACGAGAAGAAAAAAATGTGATATCTGAAACCATATGATCAGTAGCTCCGGTATCGATAATCCATAATGGATGAGTAGATGAGCTGGAGAAGGAAAAGGTTGTACCTGCAACATTAGCTAATGGATGTGGATTACCAATAGGGAGCAACATCAAAAGTTGCTGGATTTGATCGGCAGTGAGCGACGGAGAAACAACTGTTGATGCAGGCGTTGGATTGTCATATGCTACAACATTAGACTGAGAGGAATTCCCAAAAATAGGGGCAGAACTACGAGATGTTTGTCGTGTAGAACCACGAGTTCCTGGTTGATAATGAGATCGGCTACCACGGTTTGACGCATTATCATTAGTCTGAGGGGGATAGCCATGTTGTTTGAAGCAACGACTATTTGAATGACCATCCATGTCGCAGTAGTTACAGTGGTAGCGAAGACGGTTACTGTTGTCTAGCCGAGAAGAGGAATGTGGTGGCCTGTGAGTCGTCGCCATTACTGCTGGAGAAGGTAAAATTTGTCAAGAATCGTGAAGTGAGCGTTGTCTCTCTTCTTGTAAAACAAAAGAATAGACTTTAGCCATAGATGGGAGGGGATCCATTAAAAGAATCTGACTTCGTACATAGGCATATGACTCATTAAGTCCTTGTAAAAAGTCCATGATAGCATCACTGTCCAGAAGATCATTGTGGGTTTTCATGGCGCCACAAGTGCAAGTAGGTGGTGTTCGATATGAAGAGAGTTCGTCGTGATAGGCTTTGAGGGTAGTATAACATGTAGAGACTGAATCTGTATTTTGTGTATTGTTGGAGATAGCTCACCTTATCTCAAAGATGTGAGAAGCGTTTTGTTGAGAAAATCGATCATGAAGATCAACCCAAACCTCACTAGCAATACATATCCAGAGAATGATATTGGCAATAACAGGAATTGTGGAATGAATAAGCCAAGAAGTGACCATAGAATTGCAGCGTGTCCAAGAGGATAATTCAGCAGAGTCGGCAACGGGTTCTTTGATGGTTTTGTCAATGAAACCCAGCTTATTTTTTGCTTTGAGGACCATAATCACAGCTCGACTCCACGTAGGATAGTTGTCGCCGTTGAGCAGTTGGGTGACTAGCGGCGTGTCTTGTTAATCAGAATTATGAAGATAATATGGGGAGGTTGGATCAGAGGTGACTAGGTTTGTGAAAGAAGCCATGAATATATGGTCAGATTAGATGGGATGGGTTTGTGGCTTCCACGGAACAATATATTGGATCAGGAAATTAGAGGGTAGGCTAGGTGTTTGCTGAAATGCCTGAGAGAAATTGGTTGTTTGGGTTAGAGAAGATTGGATGGGTTTGTAGGCTCTGATACCATGTCAAAATGGTATCAATTGTTGTATATAATCTCATTTACAAGTAGCAATATATATACACTGAAGAACTAAATCTAAGGGCTAAGGTCTATTTGACAGAGCTTTTTTTTTTTTTCAGTTTTTAAAGAGCAGCTTAATTTTTTTTTTTTACAAAAACAAGTGGGTGTTTAATAACCCTTTATTTTTTTAGTTTTTTTTTTGTGTTTGGTAACCCTTTTTATTTTGTGGTGGTTTGCGGTGGCGGTGGTGGGGCGTAGCGGGTGTCGACAGTGGTGGTGGCTGCTGGCGGTGGTGGCCGGAGGTGGTTGCCGGCCGGTGGTGGTTACCGGCGGCCGGAAGTGGCTGTCAGGCGGCGGTGGCTGCCGGAGGTGGTTGTCGGCGGCCGGAGGTGGCTGTCTGGCGGCGGTGGCTGCCAGCGGTGGGGGCCGGAGGTGGCCTCCGGCCAGCGATGGTGGCCACTGCCCACCGCCGCCCGGTGGTGGCTGCCGGCGGCCGAAGGTGGCTGTCGGTGGCTGCCGGCGGTGGGTGAGTTGTGGTGGAGGTCTCAAATTTTTTTTTTTAAAGTGAAAACAAAAAAAGCTTTTTCCTCTTTTCTTTTTTACTCTACAATTTAAAAAGCCACTTTTTAAATTGAAAAAAAAGTGTTACCAAACACCCCTAATTTTTCCAATTTTTAAAACTGAAAAAAAAAGAGCAAAAAATAAACCCAGTCAAACGACCCCTAAAAATTGGTCTCCCTCTTTTGCATGGGAAAGAGGGAGATGATGATCATATTCATGATGATCACTGATCCTATTCAAAGCATGCCATTTGGCAGTAGCCAGTAGTCCTCAAATAAGACAATCCAATTCATCAAACAAATACTCAATACTGATGGTAAGCAATATTACAATGCAGGGGTACATGAAAATTAACCATTCGAACTAATCTAATACAATCAATAACAACCGATATAAAGAAAAGATGAAACCCTGGATATGATGTGAATACATGGACTCGCTGGCATCTCACGGGCTGGTGGTTGACGGAGGTGGAGAGAAGAATGGAATCTTGGGCAGGGTAGTCGGGATGCTTGGAATCGAAGGGATTGTGGTTGGGATGGTGGGCATGGTTGGCAGTGTTGGATTTGGCAGAGACGGGACTTGGGTGCTTGGCAAAGGTGGCAGTGTTGGCTTTGGCAAAGTCGCTGGAATAGTTGGCAGCGTTGGCAAAGAAGTAGCTGGCAACGGTGGCAATACGGCTGTGGGCAGTATTGGCATGGCGGGTAATGGAGGCAACGTGGCCTTAGGCATGGCTGGAATGATGGGAAGTGTTGGCAGCGGGGGAGAACCCGCAATCTGCAGCAGCTGGCGAGCTGCAAAGCTCATATGAACGCTTGAAAGTGATAACAACACGAGCAAAGCTAGGACGCAAGAATGGTAGTATAAGGCCATTTTTCCTTGTTGACAAGGGTGTGACAAAATCTTGTGTTTGCTGTGGAAGAACAAGAAGTGCCATATGGCTATTTATTGGGAATAACAAGGCAAAGGGTTCCAAGGTTTTGATGGGTTGTGGTTGGTTTGAAGTCTGGAGAAGTATTTGTTAGTTCATCTGCTCAACTAGACATGCTGAAGGATAGAGCGATGACTGGGTGACACATGCACATTCTAGGCTTTACCAGTTTTCTGATTAGAAATTTGGAGGCATTGATGCCGTCATGCCAAAAGGCATCAAGACGATGGTCAAGATATGTTTGGTCAGCCACGCCCATATTTGAGCTACCGAGTGCTAAGGTTTTCATTCTTGCAGCTGCCCTGAAGTAAACCCATAATATTTACTCCATGATATCTGGCCAAGTTGCCGATGTTGAACAAACCCTTCTGCACTTCCTAACTACTGATTTAAGTTTTTTGGGACTGCAGGAGTACCATGCTAGCTAGCTCTCAGTGAACACTGTCTTTAAGTTAATTACTGATAACGGAAAATAGTCAATCGTGGAAGATATTTCTACCGTTGAGCTTTTGGGCAGGTTTGGTTTATTCATGGTCTGTAGGGAGACCAGGTACTAGGTAATCAACAAGTAGCAAACGAATCATCTATCGTAAAAGCGTTGCCAATTGTGCTTCGTCATTACAAATTTTAGTAAGAGCAATAAAACACTTTAAGCGACAATTTAATTTGTTTTTTCTCTAACTGCTAGAACAGTAGCATTGTAGCAATGCAATCAGTTGTAATGAACGCATAGGTTCCTTACCACCATATGTCCATTTTATTCTCAGTGTTAAAGTCTCAATTCACCAAGATTGTGGACTTTAATTTACCTATTGTTTTCAACCCTTTATTAACACTTAAATGCGCGAAACTAAACGACAAAGATATGGTTAGTGATAAAAATTTGTGAAGAAAAATCAGCGCTTTTAATATGCAAAAACGTCACTATTTCTGCTTAGTGATGTTATTTTCTCGCTAAACGAGGAGTTGCAGCTTTGCCACAACCTTGGTTTGAGCCACATGTACTTTGTTTAGGAAAACGAAAACGAAAACAAAAACTGTATAATCTGTTCATAATTTATTCACTAATTGTAGCAGATTTATACAAATACAATAAATGCGACAAATTTATATCAATTATGACATCATTTTTCTTTCTAAAGCTTTTATATTGTTTTGTTTTTTTAGATATATGAAATTTTATCTCTATGTTAGAGATAGCGATTTTAAGGTTACAATAGTAAAAATTAACTCCTAATAATTAAGTGCCATACTATAGTTTAGAAAGTAATTGCAAGCATTAAAACTTAACTTCAACTATATTATATCCCGTTTATGATATATATTTAGAAGAAATATTTTAAATTCCAAGTAGAAGGAAAATCTTATAATATTTGAGAACAACTATAGCCTTCTCAATGCAGAAAAATGTACATGCAACATGTAAATTTTAGAAAAATTATCGGAAACAAATATGAACCAACACTTCTTTTTTTATGCCCACCAGTCAAAAATAAAGGGCTCCTCACTTCTATAATCAATTAAGTTGACAAGAATGATAAGATTAATTGATAAACCCTGTAATAATGATTAGCATTATGACTTAATTTTGACTATTATATCCTTAAAAATATTTTTTACAATGTAAACAAAACCTATATTAGAAGAAAAAGAAATTAAAGTTAGATTTGAGGTTTAGAACATAAAAGACTAGTTATTTTCATTTATAACTATCGAAAAGATGGAAATCTAGTATGCCACAACCCTGAAGTACTTTCAACTCCGTAAACTCATCAAGAGTTTCTAGGGCAGGATTCCGACCAAACTTCCATAGACGTTGGAATTTTAAGAGTTTCTCTTTGTAGTTGTCCGTGTCTAATTTGCTTAATTTTGAGATGGCCAGTTATATTACGTGTTTGAAGTGGCATGTTAGCATTGTGGTCATTTTCACAAAAGAATTGTTTGCCATCAAACCAAAATATATACATCAAGGTGCCACCACCGTTGGTTTCTCGACAGTGCAGTACTCTATTTGTCTCCCGTTTTCTTGTCTACTTCTTCGGAAGATGAATCAAGATAAAGGCCTGATGATCAATGACCAAAAAATATGGATAAAAGCACTGCCTTCTAGTCTGAAAAAGCAAACTCAAAGACTAAAAGATTGGTCTCCCTCTTTTCCATGGGAAATAGCCACGGACTTAGACCCATGAACAAGACATAATGATCATATTCAAGCACGGCATTTGGGAGTAGCCAGTAGTCCTCAAATAAGACAATCCAATTCATCAAACAAACACTCAGTAACGATAGTAAGCAATATTACAATGCAGTGATACATGAAAATTACGCACTCGTACTAATACAAGCAATAACAACCTATCTGATTGAAGAAATGAAAAAACCCTGGAAATGAAGTGAATACATGGAATCGCGGGCATCTCATGGGCTGGTGGTTGATGGAGGTGGAGAGAAGAATGGAATCTTGGGCAGGGTAGTCGGAATGCTTGGAATTGAAGGAATTGTGGTTGGGATGGTGGGCAATGAAGTGGCTGGCAATGGAGGGAGCGTCGCCTTCGGGATACTGGGCATGGTTGGCAGTGTTGGATTTGGCAGAGACGGAATTTGGGTGCTCGGCAAAGGTGGCAATGTTGGCTTTGGCAAACTCGTTGGCATAGTTGGCTGCGTTGGCAAAGAAGTAGCTGGCAATGGTGGCAATACGGCTGTGGGCAGTGTTGGCGCGGCCGGTAATGGAGGCAGCGTGACCTTAGGCAGGGTTGGAATGATAGGAAGTGTTGGCATCGGAGGAGAACCCGCAACCTGCAGCAGCTGGCGAGCTGCAACGCTCGTATCAACGCTTGAAAGTGATAACACCACGATCAAAGCTAGGACGGGAGAATGGTAGTGTAAGGCCATTTTTCGCTTTTTGACAAGAGGGTGACAAAATGCTTTGTTTTCGGTGGAAGGACAAGGAGCGTCATATTGCTATTTATAGGGAATTACAAGGTAAAGGGTTCCAAGGGTTTGATGGGTTGTGGTTGGTTTGAAGTCTGGAGAAGTACTTGTTAGTTCACCTGCCCAACTAGACATCCCAAAGGATATAGTATATGACACATGCAGAGGCTATTGATGCCGTCATCCCGAACGATATTAAGACAATGGTCAAGATATGTTTTGCCAGCCACGCCTACAATGGGCCAAGTTGCCAATGTTGAACAAACCCTTCTGCACTTCTTAACTACCGATTTGAATTTTTAGGGATTGCAGGAGTATCATGTTCTCATGTTCTCATTGTCTTTAAGTTACTGATGAAGGAAAGTAGTCACTCGCAGAAGATGTTTCCTACCGTGGAGTTTTTGGGCAGGGTTTGGTTTATTCATGGCCCGTAGGGAAGCCAACTACTAGGTAACCAAGAAGTAGCAAGACAAATTCTATAACGTAAAAGCGTTGCCACATGGCTTTCGTCGCTATAACTTTAAAAATAGTACAAAACACTTTTTAGAGATAATTCTTCGTCTCTGAGACGGCTACAGCAGTAGCAATGCAATCACTTGCAACGAATGCATAGGTTCCCTTACCATATCCTTTGTCCATTTTTTACTTTCAGTGGTAAAGACTCAATTTGTCATGAATTTGTACTTCTAATCTACTTTTGTTTTCAATACTAATATTATAACTGAAATGGGCAAAACTAAATGAGAAAGATATGTTTAGTGAAGAAAATTAGTGGCTAAAAATCAATGCTCTTTATATTAATCTCTAAATGTATGGAAAAACGTCACTGTTTATTTAGTGATTCTGTTTTCTGACTAAATGGGGAATTGCAGCTTTGTTACAACCTTGGTTTGAGCCAAACGTATTTTGTTTCCCATAACGATAATGAAAATTATATATTGTTAATAACTTATTCCTTAAGTTTTGTAGATTTACATTAAATACAATAATTGTAACAAATCTATATCAATTATTATAACATAATTTTTCTCTCAAAATCTTATGTGTTACTTTTGTTTTTTGGGTATATGAATTTTTATCTATATATTAGAAAATGATTTTAAGTTGACAATAGTCAAAATTAACTCCTATTAAGTTAGTATGTTTGTTAGGTAGAGTTTCAGAGTGTTTTGTATTAGTTTTTAACTTACGTAAGGCTTAATAATATACTAATGCTTACTATTAGTGCAAAACTCACAAAATTTCAGATCAAGGACCCATCCAAAAGATTAATTGAATTCCTTTGGAGACACTAATATGTTTACTATATAACTTTATTTCCTTTGAGGTAACTATAAGATTTATTACATTTGCAAATTTAAGGATATATATACACAAAGATAATTTTAGCATTGGTTATGGTTGATATATATTTGAAACAAAATAAAACTTAAATCAATTGTTAAATCAAATTTTTTTTCCTGAACCACGTATGCTATTTATGTTTTTTGGATCTGATTTTTTTTTTGGTCATATCAGAGAATGTTTTCATGGATATAAAACTTCAAATTTAGTCTTAGTAGGTTACTACATTAGTTAGGTAGAGCTTTAATATGTTTACAATTTGTTTTCAAATTACATAAGGTTACTAATAGAGAAATTACTTTATAAAAAATAATGCAGACGTTTAGCAACGCCTTTTGTTTTCAAGTTTTTGTTTTGTTTTTTTCTGAACCACGTATGCTATTTATGTTTTTTGGATCTAAAAAAATTTGTTGTCATACTCCTAGATAATGTTTTCATGGATATAAAACTTAAAATTTAGTCTTAGTAGGTTACTACATTATTTAGTTAGGCAGAGCTTTAATATGTTTACCATTTGTTTTCAAATTACATAAGGTTACTAATAGTGAAACTACTTTATAAAAAATAATGCAGACGTTTAGCGGCGCCTTTTGTGTGTTTATGATATAGTTTTTGCAAGTCATATTTTAATGCAATGACATGTCGAGTAAATAAGATATTGTTTAGTTTCGTTAGATTTTTCGTTTGTTTATTGTATATTATCTGGATAAGTCTAAATATAGAAACTTCTAAAAGTTCTATTGAACTTAAAAAAGGTAAGTCCTTTGGAGGGGACACAGGGAGCCATGGTGTGTATTGGAACCCTAACCTAATTAGCACTGGATTATGCTGCTATATATAGACTATAGTACGCCTTTCAGAACGTAATTATGACTTGCAACAAAGAACTAGAGCATCTTTCATAAGAGTTTTTTATCCTCCATCTACACAATGGGCTCTTCCTCTGTAGCAAGTCTCATCCTGCAAAAAGAGCTGAAGAACATCTCTCGACATCCAGTTGAAGAATTTTCTGCTGGCTTGGTCGACGAATACAATCTTTTCCAATGGAGAATAACCATCATGGGACCATCCGGCACGCTCTATCAAGAAGGTTTGTTCAACGCCATCATGGACTTCCCACAAGATTATCCAAGCAGCCCTCCAACTTTTAGGTTCACCTCCGAGATGTGGCATCCCAACGTTTACCCAACCGATGGGAAAGTCTGCATTTCGATCCTTCACCCGCCCGGTGACGATCCTATGGGTTATGAGCACTCGAGTGAGCGCTGGATGCCGGTTCACACTGTGGAGAGCATAATCTTGAGCATTATATCGATGCTTTCATGTCCCAACGACGAGTCTCCTGCCAATGTGGATGCCGCCATAGAATGGCGAGACAAGAGGGACGAGTTCAAGAAGAAAGTTGTTCGTTGCGTGAGGCGTTCACAAGAGTTTGCATAGGAGTTGAGCTGGCCGACTCTGTGCTTCCGATTTTGATTTTAGTTTTAATTTTAGAGTTATATAGTGTCAGCAGCATGAACTATAAGCCCATGCTTTATTATTTACTGTTTGTCTAAGATGGGCTATCTTCTCTTGTGATGTAAGTCTAGGTTTCCTCGGGATACTTCGATTGGATTGAAATCTCAATTGATGGCTAATAGACTATATAGTTTGACCTTTTTTTTAGTGACAAAATTATCATTTTTGTTTGCTTGCTTCTTCGTGTTATGATGTTCTGCATTCTTTTTTCGTAACCACTTTATATTTTGCCGGCCTACATGAAAAACCATGATTTTGCAAAGAAAAACTATATTAAACCTCCAACTTTGTTCTCCATGTCTGCAAATTGGAGTCATAAGTATGTCCTCTAATTATGCAGACATTAACTTGAAGTCGGCAATCTCAATTTTATGTGCAGATTCTGATCAGATTATTAGTTCTGTTCAACATAGATGAATCATTGTAATTGTTCACACGACTAAAACTGATGATGCCAAATAACTGTCGTTACACTGACTGGACTTCTAAGTTGTACAATCCACCCGGTGGTGGGCAACCTAGGCAAGTGTTCTCGTTACCGTGTTGTGGCCTGTAAAGCTACAACATCACCCTTAAAGGTCACTAGGAAACCTATTAAGGTTGGAGGAAAGTACTCCGTTGCAGAGTTTCCTTCCCATAGAACAGGAGAAAAGAAACTGCAACTCCCCAGGAGAGCATGTTAGAACCTGTACCAAAGTTGCTTGAAGAAGCGATAATCCTCCTGTTCTTCAAAGCGCCAAAGTTCCTTTAAAACTGCTTAGTTTTTCTGTGCTTTCAAACCTGACTGGATGTAACGGGCTCATGTAGTTGCTATTTATGCTTACCCGATATATTGTACAGCGTCGCACTATGCATAAACAAATCCTTTTACTAGGACAGCATAATGCTGCCATTTCATAATTGTAGGGTTTGGGTTGGGTTCCATCTAGTAATGAATGACTACAAGTTGGTAAAGATGATTACTTTTGAAAACATTTACAATGGATCCCTAGGCTCTGATAGATTTGGAATCATTAAGCATTCATGATCAGATGAAGGTCCCTAACAAGGTGTTAACATCACCTGGTTGTTCGAGGAGGTGTGTTTTGCAGCAGTTGAATGCAAATATGTGGAATTGAATTATGAAAGTGTGCTGGGCATATGTCGGATGGGAGCATAGTTCTATTCTATGAAGATATTTTGGTAGAGGACTGGGTTAAACTCTAGCTTTGTACAATCCAGAGAGCTGAATGAAAATGATTCAGGGGAATGGCAGTTATGGGCAGCCACAGTTTGACTGATATCCAAATTGTGCACTCCCAGCTTCAAAAGGGATTTTGCTCTGAACTTTTACATACCGCTGCAAATTTTTGGTCAGTATGCCCCTCACTAGCATTCGTGGTCTACGTGAAAGGAATGGTAATTATCATACCTTCCAAAGGTTAACGAGTTTGGTAGAAGAACCTAGATGAAATGGCTTCATATAGTGCACTCTGAATATGATCACTGCAGATATTAGGTTTGCTATATTCCATTGGGCAATGTACCTTGTTTGGCTAAGCACAATGGTTTGGTTAGCTGCTTTTCTTATTTCTACCAGAGGAAACTGATGGACATAGAGAAGGAAATACAAAAGGAAAATGTAGGCCTCAGAGTATAAATTCTTTTGGTTTCAATTGGATCGTTAATTAGATAGGGGAAAAGCTAGCTCTACACCATTTGTTGCTGGGGGAGACGATATTACAACCAATATTGAAGTTGCAGGCGTGGATAAGCAAAAAGGGTTCTGTTTATGATTTAACAGCAACTAGCAACTAATAGGTGATTATTTTATTGGTTCATCCAAACACATGCACCCACTCGCTTACACTTATTAGTAACTTCCCAAAGATTTTATGACCATGTGAATTCTTCTGCCAAACAAGAAGTCGTGTAAGCATGAAGTTGGCTCATAATTATTTGCTTTATTCTTGGAGTATTTCTCTTTTATGATGATTCTTATGCTGCCTTTGTCTCTTCTGGCTAGCCTGTTATCTCGACAAATTATTGAAGCCATAAACATATTAACCAATGAACCCTTGGTGGAACGTACAAGGTAGCTGTCTTCGTGGTATCATTTTGCATGCCCGTAAACAAAAACTCGTCGTGTATAATACTGCTATATAGAGTCATTTGTGGTCATATAATTTTGCTATACAACCAGGTCACCATTTTGATATCTTTGCAGATCCATATACAAGGAGAAAATATAGTCGTGTGTCGAATCAGTTTGTGGTTTTTTGAGTATCCTCAACATTATCTGCCATTCTATTTTCAATGTTTTCTGGCTGTCGTTTGATTCATGGGGCAGATAGATGGTGAAAACTAAGGCAAGAGAAAAGCGTTCGAGGTGTAGATAGAATTAGTCAAGAAGTGAGATGGATAAACTACCGTGTCACCTTGTCCTCGACATACTTTCAAGGCTACCAATAACATCTCTGATCCAGTTCAGATTCGTCTGCCGAGCCTGGCACATGTTGTCTCATGATGCACAGCTGGTGAACCTGTACATGTCGCGGACAGTGGCAAACAATATATGCCTCCTCTTTCACTGTGAATATGACTATCCCGTCCGAAACCAGATTTATTTTGTAGAATTTTCTCATCAAAACGAAGGAGCAAGGGTGAGAAAGTTCTCTCCACCATTTTGTGCTTCCATGCCTAAGTTCAATGTGGTAGGTTCATGTAATGGCTTGTTATGCATAGCGGATTCCTTGCACAGCGATGCAGTGTACATATACAATCCTTTCACTAGTAACTACAAACAGCTGCCGACATCAAAGCATTCCGAACAAGAAGAAACTATTCTTGGATTTGGATTCCACTCGATGATCAATGAATACAAGGTGGTTAAAATGGTCTACCAAAAAAATGCTTTTAATCGGCGCAGACCTAGGTTTGGATTTACTCCTCTTCTTTATTCACAGTCTGAGATTCAAGTTTTTACTCTGGGCAGCAAGACGTGGAGAAGTATTGGGAAAATACCTTATGCTCTTGAACACCGGTCATCATCAGAAGCTCCTTTGGTTAACGGAAGGCTTCATTGGTTGACTCAACCTGTATCCTTTGATGGCCGAAAGATCATCTCTTTTGATCTGGCAGATGAGAAGTTCCAAGAGGTCTCTATAGCTGATTGTGTTGGCTCAAGGCACCGTAACTACTCTTTGGCAGTTCTAGGCAGGTCTCTTGCTTTGGTAGTCTATTGCAGCAATAAAGATTCAGAGATTTGGGTTATGAAAGAATACATTGAAAAAGGTCCTTGGCTCAAAGAGTTTAAGATTGGAGCTTACTCGCCCATTTTTCAGAATCCACACTCGGAGCGATCCTTTGGTTTGAGACCAGGTCGAGTTATATGCCTTTTGAAGGATGGTGAGGTTTTGATAGAGTATGAAGGCAGAACTTTAGTTTCATATAATCCGAAGAGCAGAAATTTCAAGAATCTAGTTTTCTGGAGAATGCCCACATTGTTTCGGACAATCCCACACACGGGCAGCCTCAATTGGATTGAAACCCCAATCGAGGGGTAGCATACTTGAGTTTCTCTGGTCTTACTTTGTTAGTCCAGAAAGTGTCATCATTTGGCCTGCTTGTTCGTGAAAAGAATTTGTGTTTTTAGGTTCTTCTGCATTCCTTTTATATACCTTTTTTATATGTTGCCAGCCTACACAATAAACCCTGGTTTTGCAAAGAAAGAACTATACAAACCTTTTTAGACCGTGTTGTCTCCTCCATGTTAACAATATTGGGCTCTGATTATGCAGACACATAACCAAAACTACAAAGTCTCAGTCCGGTCGGTAGAAGCTGATCACTTTTCTCTATTTGTCTTTGCAAAAAAATAAAATTATTGAATAGGGAAGAAGTGATAGAACGCTCATTCCCTCTTTTGTTGGCTCTCAAATAGAAACGCTTAGGTCTTAACGTGAGCGCGAAGCAGTCAGCTACACAGCGTCCTTCACATAGAGCAGGAGAAATTAGAACCTGCACCAAAGCTGACTAAATGAGGGGTAAGCATCGTGTGCTTCAAAAGCACAAGCTCCTCAAGAACTGCATACTTCTCCCGTGCTTCCACGCCTGCAGATAGGCTCATGTAGTGACTATATTCTTACCGATAACTCTAGCTTTATGCAATCCAGAGAACCGAAACAAAATGTTTCAGGGGATGCCAAGTTTTAAGTTTGGTACGCCCGAATGAAAATGTACCTTATCGGGCTAATTATAATAGAGGCGGAACCAGTAAGTGGCACCAGTGGACCCGTGTCCACCTGTTACTCCAGCATATTATTATATTTATATGATATATTAGGCCCACAACAACTGGAGTGCCCACTTAAAAATTTAAAAACGCTTGAATGACATGTCTTTTTGATCATTTTACATGTTAAAGTACTTAAATATTCTATGCATAGTTAGAAGAAATGTTCTTTTGCTTATTTGAAATGCTAAACTTACACAAGTAAACACAAATAAACAAAGTTCAAACTCCAAACAAATATTATCAACATTCAACACAGTGCACATAATGAAACACCGCTATACAACAGACCTTACCTTTTTTCTCATCTCCCCCTTCGATGGCCGGGAACGATTTTTTGACAAATTTTTCCTTATATATTAAGTGGTCACCTAAAGAATGATTTTTTACTCCTCCACTGACCATAATAGTTTAATTAGTTGCTTTTCGTATTTCTGTCAAATACAGGAAATGGATGGAAGTTGAATAGGAAAATTTAGGCCTTAGAGATGTAAATTCTTTTGTAGATGGAATTGGAGAATTTAGGCAAATCTGCAATTTGGTTTCATTTAGATTAATAGAGTTAAATGTACACCAATTTTTGCTGGAAGACACAGTATCGAAAGGGTAAATTGAATTAATCCTCTTAAGGTTTACATCGTTTTGTTACTTAAAGTCCTATGGTTTCAATTGCACCACTTAGCATCCTAGCATTTAGAATTAGTTCTAATTGGACCAAAATTATATCTCCGTTTCAAAAAAGGTTGATGGCCTTTTTATATACATTGAGTTGATCCGGTGGAATCAGTCAAATGTTATTTTAGTACAACGCATTTATATACCGGTTATTTTAGTTGGTCATTATGATGAATTAATAATAAAGGATATAATCAATTGATGTAATTATGATTGTGATAATATTAGGTTACAGTACATTATATCTACAAAGTTAAATAAACAATCAGATGGAGTTCATTTAATAGGTTGTCATACAATGTACATTGAAAATATAAATAAGACATTTAGATAGAATTTAATTTAAAATGTTCAATTTAAGCAAGACTTTACAAGAGAGCTACTATCGAGAAAATCATTTGACGCAATTCTAGAGCTATATTCGCCTTTTATATATTTGTTTTATTATGCTATACTTATAATTATTATTATTACTAGCACAATACCGAAGCTAAAACATGGTATCTCAAAATCAGATAGATAAATAAGTTATCGAAATTCACAATTTATATTGATAGATTTTTGTTTTTAAATTAGGTTAAGAAGAGTGCATTTGTGTCTTAGCAAGAATAAGTAGTGGTATCATGCTAACAAATAACTTTATAATTACTTTAGTATTAGTTATGAAAAGTAACCATATCTTGTCTTATTCTTATGACATGCATTAACATAGAACAAATGAAGTAGTGAACCTATTGTGACCGGAGGTTCTCTCGTTTTTATTGTGTGTATAAGAGCAACGATGACATCTCTTTCTAGAGAGGGTCGAAAATTGCCTTGATAAAAAAAATTGATATTGTATAGTTTCCTACATGAATATATATGTAACTTTCTCTGTAGTATTTTTTTACTACCTTTTAGACAATAAGATAAATCCACTATCTTTGATGTGGTCCTTATCAATCGGAGAATGATTGTTAATTAAGCTTTTATTCATCCACTTTCTGTACAAAAAGAAGAAGAAAAAGATAAATTTATACTTTCTAGCTCTTCATTAAGATAAAACATAAATATTTGAAAAGTATCATCACTAAAATACTTTTCCGATGAAGCTACAGCTTTTTACATAATAATATGCTCAAATTTGCTATTTGGTCTCTCTCCGATTGTAGTTTCTTGAATAAAAGGTCATAAGTGTGACTAAATAGATGATATATAAGATAGATCATTAATGTCTTGAACGGAATATATACACCTGAATAGTAAAAAAATACTAAATAATTTTGATACACTAACCTTATAAAAAGTTTAACACTACTAGATTTTTTTTTCTTTTACTTATTTCTTATACAAAAGAAAAGTAAAGTCTCCGAGCAGCGCTCGGAAAACTCAAACATGGTATCTCAAGAATGATACATGTAGATGGGCAAGTTATCTAAATGCATGATAAAGATATTAGTAGATATTTGTTTGTAATTAGGTTAAAGAAAAATATTTATGTGTTAATGACAGATACTAACAATTGATAGTATCATGCTAAAAATAATTATGTATACCATACTATTAGTATTTGTCGTCAACTCATGGCAACATATACTAATTAATACTCGGTAGTATCTTGCTAACAATGATAATACATACCATATTATTAGTATCTATCGCCAACACATAAGTAAGTTATCTTGCTAACAGTGATAATGTATACCATAATATATGTTTAATTAAACGTTAGAATCTTCATAATCTAATGTGCTATTCTTATCAAATGCATTAACGTAGAACAAATGAAGCAGGGCACTGACGATCAAAGGAGACGCTATTTTGTTACTTGTATGAAATGCAATAATGTAGAACAAATGAAGCAGGGTGCTGACGCTGAAAGGAGGCGCTCTTTTGTTATTTGTTTCTATAAGAGCAACAATGACGTGTCCTTCTAGAGAGGTCGTAAATTGCCTTTGACCAAGAAAATTGTACCTTATATAGTTTTTACATGAAACTGTTACATTCTCTATAATATTTTAACTACGTTTTGGACAAAGATGATAAATCCACTCTTTTATTGTGGTACTTTTCATTTGCACAATGATGGTTAGTGAAGCTTTGTCTATTCACTTTCTGGTACAAAAAAGAAGAAGAAAAAGATAAGTATATACTTTTGAGTTCTTTACTGACACCAAAATATTGATACCTGGAAGGTGCCCGTATTTGAATAAGCTATTATATATATATTTTTTATGAAGCTACAACTTTTTATACGATATCATGCTTAGATCGTTTTTGTCCTCTTTCGGTAGTAGTTTTTTGAATTCATGGCCATAAGCATGACTAACAGCGATAGTTAAAAGATATATCATAAATAATTTTTAAATGGAATATTTCACGTGATTATTAAATAAATACTAAAGAATTTTGACATAGTAACCTTGTCAGAGGTTTAACACTATTAAAATCTTTTTCTTTAATTGAACGTAAGGAAAAATGGATTGTAAAACATTGTTACACACGTGACATACACCACTTGAAAAACAAAATAATGAAAAAGGAATTGCAAAACATTGTTACACACGTACATACAAAATTTTGCATAACGAACTACACTTTTCTTACACATGCAAAACTTATTAGTACGATTGAGATGGAACTTGAAGTCATTTGAAAATCGTATGAGTATTTTCATTTGAAGATATCTAGTGTTGTCACCTTATATCTAACACTTTAAAGTTAGACACTGTGTTTTACTATCAAAGATCATGCTATTTTCACTTTCTAGTTTGCTATTCTACTCTCACATAAGTGAACCAATGTCATTAAAATATTTTCAGAGGATGTTGAGATTACAAAGGTATTGATACTTAGCTAGATTCCAACTTTGTGGAATGAAAAAAACGATTGTGGTGATTTTGGTTGGCTACTCATTGGGATCGAAATAACGTTAACAATTTCACGCTCCATTAATAAGCAAGCTTGTTAGACAATATATTAGTATGTCTTAATATTTCCTATTATTCCAATTCTAAAATATCCTATAACTCTTCTAATTCATGTAGGACTCTTTGTTCTATCTCTTGAAGGATAGTCTTTCATGTCTATGTCAAGGCTACATTGTACTCATTTCTCAGTAATAAAGTTATCTTTCTCTTCACCTTTTCTATTGCACGTACACAAACCTGTGAACAAGCCAAATTGGCCAATGACTGGAGAAAATTAAAACCCTAGAGTTAACATAGCAAATTGATATTTCTGTGATCCTTTTATAACCTCTTCTTTTGCCAATAACAACAAAAAGTTTGATTTGCTAGCCAATTGGCAACCAATGCATTCATTACATGTGATTGCGTTGCTTCTACCTGGCTACCTAGTCACTGACAGACCCTGCCCAAAGTCTGTTCGCGGTACGGGAAATCTTCTGAGACTGAGCGCCCTCTGTTATCAATGCATTCCCTAAAAATCCAAATCACTAGTAAAGAACTGCAGAAGGGTTAAAACATCATGTTTTAATCTCGGGGCAGTCGCAAGTGATGAACAGCCTAGCACTCGGTAGCTCAAATTTAGGCGTGGCTGGCTAAACGTCTTAATGCGTTTTGGCATGACGGAATCAGTGCCTCTATTTCTGTTGAGAAAAATGGCAAAAAGCTTAGCATGTGTCACCCTAGTCATATATCCTTTGGGATGTCTAGTTGAGCAGGTGAACTAACAAGTACTTCTCCAGATTTCAAACCAACCACAACTCATCAAACGCTTGGAACCCTTTACGTTAGTGTTCCTTATAAGTAGCCATTTGGAAGGTCTTGTCCTTCAACTCAAAACACAGCATTTTATCATACTCTTTGGTTCAAGAAGAGATGGCCTCAGCTAACCATTCTTTCGTCCTAGCTTTGATCATGGTGTCATCACTTTCAAGCGTTCATATGAGCCTTGCTGCTCGCCAATTGATGCAAATTGCGGGGTCTCCCCTGATGCCAACACTTCCTAACATCCCAACCCTGCCTAAGGCCACCCTACCTCCGTTACCGGCCATGCCAACACTGCCCACAGCTGTCTTGCCACCATTGCCTGCTACTTCTTTGCCAACGCTGCCAACTATGCCGACGACTTTGCCAAAACCGACATTGTCACCTTTGCCGAGTACCCAGATTCCGTCTCTGCCAAATCCAACACTGCCAGCCATGCCCACCATCCCAAAGGCGACGCTGCCTCCTTTGCCAGCCACTTCATTGCCCACCATTCCTACCACAATTCCTTCCATTCCAACCATTCCGACAACCCTGCCCAAGATCCCATTCCTCTCTCCACCTCCATCAACCACCAGCCCATGAGATGCCAGGATTTCCGTGTATTCACATAACTTCCAGGGTTTATTATCGTTTCTTGTGATTGGTTGTTATTTCTTGTATTAGTTCTGAGTGCTTCATTTCCATGTACCCATGCATTGTAATTCTCCTTATAATCTTACTAGTCTTTTCTTGATGAAATAGATCGTTATTCTTGGTTGTCAAATTAGCACTTCATAATTCCTCCACACTTTTCGTATCTAACTTTCAACTCTCTAATGGATCCAAGTGTGCATGACGCGCCTTTAAGCCAGTTGTTGCATTCGTCGATTATCCTGCAAAACTCTCTTCCCTGTCATGTGCACATGCCATTTCATTGTGTATGGTTAATTTAATCATGGCGTATTCCCCGTTTTCATTCCTTTTACTAGCTTTACGAGTTCTGATGACATTGTTCTCTTTTGAATTTAGTAAGGGGTGATGATATCTAGAAAATCTGATGGACTCAACTGGAAGATACATATTATGTTTTGGGACACCTTATAATCAATCTTCTGATAGCTGTCTTGCAATTTACTTCGTCGATGTTTCCCAAGAAATCATATTGTGGCCGGAACTCAGGAAACAAACTAGCATAATTATCTGGTAACTATCCATCTACCTATATGCTATTTCGTTTTCCTGGTACCACAAGAGAAGCTAATCTTGTGCTATCTTTTTGTGCTATCAATCGGAAAAGAAATCACTTCGTTGCCATCTAAACAAGTTCTTTGATGTTCCTAAAGCTTCCTGCTATACTTAGTTCCTTTCTGATCCCACGTTAGGCCATGAAGATATTAAATACTTAGAATCAAGTATAGAAAAGTAAGTCCAAGCTAGAGGAAGAAACATATCATACAAGAAACGGGATGGATAGATTGCCCCGTGAGATCGCCCTCGACATACTTTCAAGGCTACCCATAACTTCTTTGATCCAATTCAGGTTTGTATGCCGAGCCTGGCGCATATTGTCACATCACATGATCCACAGCTCATAAACCTGCAACTCTCCCGAACGGCTAAAGACGAACCGTTCCTCCTCGTTCATAGTGAGTATGGTTATCCTATTCGAAACCAGCTCTATTTTGTAGAAATCCCTGACACCACCAAAGTAGGGAAGGTGAAAACAATTCATCCACCTTTTTCTGCATCGATGCCCAGGTATAGCGTAGTAGGCTCGTGTAATGGCTTGTTATGCTTATGGGACTCATGCAGTGATGCGATATGTGTGTATAACCCTTTCACCGGGAACTACAGAAAACTGCCAAAAGCAAGGCAGCTTGCACAACAAAAGGTGATGCTTGGATTTGGGTTCCATCCGAGGACCAACGAGTACAAGGTGGTCAAGATGGTCAATTGCCAGGCTGTTTGTGACGGAGGCCGACTTAGTTACTCAGAATCTGAGGTTCAGGTATTTGGTCTGTGTAGCAATACATGGAGGAGTATTGGAAAAGTACCATATTGTCTTGAACTACGGTCCTCAGAAGCTCCTTTGTTGAATGGAAGTCTTCTTTGGTTGACTCTCCCTGCTCCACCTGATGGGCGGAAGATCATTTCTTTTGACCTAGCAGATGAGCAGTTCCGAGAGCTCCCAAAACCTGCTTGTGGCCTTAGGTACTGTTTCTATCCTTTGACAGTTCTGGGAGGGAGCCTTGCTGAAATACTTAGGAACTCTGAAATTTGGGTATTGAAAGAATATAATGTAAAAGAGTCTTGGACCAAAGAGTTCTGCATTGGAGTTTACTCGCGAAATTCAGAGACTCAGGGTCCAGAGCAAGCATTGCATGCAAAACCACCACCAGTTCGATTTATATGCCTTATGAAGAATGGTGAGATGTTGCTAGAGTACGGTGGTGCAGCCTTAGCTTTATATGATCCAATGAGTGGAAATATAGAGAATATAAATCTTCAGGGGATGCCTAGTACATTTCGGACAGTTAGGCATACAGGCAGCCTCAATTGGATAAATCAGCCAATTGATGCATCATAGACGGTAAAGGAAAGGGACAATATATACTTTAGTTTGAGGCTGCTAATTTCTGAAATAATGCGGTTATTCTGTCCTTATCTACTAGTTTGGTCTAGTGGTATGCATTGCAAACTGGTGTCATAATATTGACCTTGTGTTATGCAAATAAAGGGGTTGTACTCTTCTATTTCTATGTTTTTGAACGTCTTAAGTACAGAATGTGGTCACTGAAACTCTGATAACAAAAGATGGAAACTGGCCATACTAAATTTTCGTGCACTACATAAACTACGAAATTAGGTCACAAATATATGCTTCTGGTTTTGGCTACTGCTTTTACACACTCTAAGGATCCTGAATTACTCCTTGAGCATGTTTTAAATAGGGGCTCTCACCTGCTGCAGATAATTTGGATTTATGTCTACCTGTGTAAAGCTCTAACTTTGGTCCAGTATATGTGTGTCTTTATCTCTCTATGGCATCGTCTCTTTTGGATCGTCTGTCTCCCTTATTCTCAAACTGTTTGACATAATTGTTATATCCGTAGGGAATACCTAGAAGGTACCTGTCTGCATAAACAATGTTATCATTAATAATCTCATTAACTATAATCAACACCTTTCCTTGTGGTCTCCGTCTCTTATTGTAGGCTAATCAGTTCCTTGTCTGGTAGGCATCTTGCATTCCCATCACTATCTGCCCAAGTTCCTTTCTTCATCTCTAAGCCTTCCTACAGTACTTGATGTGTAATGACTTGCCTGTGAGCCTGGGAACATTAGATTGTGAGCATGAGATGGAGAGAGAATATCAGTAAACGAGATGGATAGTACTACACCCCTTAACATTGCCCTTGACAAACTGCCAGGCTACCAATAACATCTGTGATCCAATTCAGGTTTGTATGCAAAGCCTTGAACATGTTGTCACATGATCCACAGCTCATAAATCTGCACCTCTCCTGGCCAAAAAAAATAATAATAGGTAAACGTTGCCTCATCATCGTGATTGAGCACGACAAGTGAACTCTGCTTTATTTTATAGAAGTTCCTGATCACGACCAAGAAGTAAGGGTGAGAAAAGTTTATCCACTTTTTTGTGAACCCATGCCCAAGTTTAAGGTGGTAGAGTCGTCTAATCGCTTGTTATGAACAAGGGACCCTCAGTGATGCAGTTTACATCTATAACCCTCTCCCTCAGAACTACAAAGAGCTGCCAAAATGAAGGCACTTTTCACAGCTCTCTGAAAAATCATTTCTTTTGACCTAGCAGATGAGAAATTTCGGGAGGTCCCAAACCACCTAATTGTGTTAATCCAAGGTACCGTGTCTATCCTTTGGCCGTTCTGGGAGGGTATCTCGCTGCAATAGACTCTGATGTTTGGGCTATAAAGGAACATAACGTACAAGAGTCTCGGGTGAAAGAGTTCAAACTTCGGGCTTACTTGACAAATTTAGAAATACAGCATCCAGAGCAATCATTGTGTAATATACTAGTCCAGTGTTTGTGCCCTCTGAAGAATGGCGAGATTTTGTCAGAGTACAGAGGTGCAACTTTGGAAGTGTATGATCCAAACAGTGGTAAATGTAAGAATCTGCATTTTCAGGGTATGACTAAGCTGTATTATTGGACAATTATGCCAGCAGGCAGCCTCAATTGGCTTGATATCCCAATTGGTGGTAAATATACAAAAACTCAAAACAGTGATATATATATTTCAGCTTGAGGTTGCTTCCTTGTAATCTAATTCTGTTATTGCATTCTTCTGTTCTATACCTTGTGTTTTGTCCTTAGTTTGTGGAAATTGGAGGCGTACATTTGATCTCCATTTGTACAGGTAAAGAACTTGTGTTCTTGAAGTCCTAATTCTTTCATTTGCTCATTTGTAAATTCGGATAAAGAAACCACTCCTTACGTATCTTTCGTTCCAGTCCCAGTAGGGAAAAAATCGTCTTGCTAGTCTTCCTTTCCAATGATTAGAACTGTCATTTCGACTGCTAAAGCACTGCATAGTTAAGGTTAATTACTTTCTATGCAATACTCAGTCCAAGTTGGTTACCATCAAGTTGCTATATTCACGCACATATACATATATGTATTCTACTCTCTGAGATTCAAGTACTTGGTCTGTAGCAATACATGGAAAAGTAGTGGAGAAGTACCTAGCGATGGTCACAAAGAGCTCTGTTGTTAAATGAAAGGCTTCATTCCTCAACTCTACCTGCGTGACGTCTTGGCCGGAAGATTGTATCTTTGACCTAGCAGATGAGTAACTTCGAGATATTCCAAACCTGCTTGTGCTGTCCTTAGGTACTGTGCCTATCCTTTGGCACCTCAGCATGTATGCTGAGATTCTTAGGACGGGATTTTGGGTGGTCAAAGGATATCAACATATCGTGCTATATAGTCTTGGATCAGAGAGTACAATATTGATCTTACTAGCCAAATAACAGAATCAGGGTGTGGAGCAATCATATTATAAGAGACCATCACCAGATTGAATCGAACACTTTATGAATAATGGTGCAATTTGCCTAAAGTACAAAGCCGGATCTTAGGTTCATATGATCCAAAGAGTGGACATTTAAAGAATCAATTCCAAAGGATGACTAGTATCCAGGCAGCCTCAGTTGGAACGATATCGCAGTGTAAGATACGAAGAAAAAGAGGTTTGTAGATACTTCAGTTAGTATGTGTTTGAAGCTAGAACCAGAAGTTTGACGTTTAATTATGTATATGAAGAACTTGTACTCCAAATTTTAAGATCCTTCAGTGTCGATAGAGCTTAATCAAGAGGAAAAATCGTCCTTCCGAGATGATTTATAAGTGGTTATGTCCAATTCTTTCAAATACTATGATCTGTATAGTTACATGAGCTACTTTAGAAATGAACATGGTCCATGCTGTCTTATACTAAAAGGATCTGGTCCAAAAAATTATATGAAGTACTTCCGTAGGCATGTTCTGCAGGATGTATGCTCCAACCTTAGGCACACCAAGTTTAATTACAGCACTAGAGCTTTGTTGTGTATAATGTCTTCTTTCAACTTCGGAAGTTTTGATAAGTTTGGAACCAAAAGCTTAATTTTTGCACTGATTATATTAAAAGTGGATTGGCAGACAGGTTTCAGATCTTTATAGATGGCTATATTTACGCAACTACTTACAATTAGGTCCTTGCTTATCTACACAAGCTTGAGCGCACGTACAACTATGGATAATCTTCTGCGTCTTTCTCGTAATCTTGATAGTGCTTTTGAAACACCAATGTGGTGCCCCAAGTGCACTTGTTACAGTTGGTTGTTGCCATTTCGTTAATGTTTGATTACTTTTGACTCTGGGAATATTCTATACATAGGTGCTTTCTCAGTCTTCTGAGTTAGTGATGACAATTATTGTTGTTTGGGCTATCTGTGGCCTCTTTTAATATCTAAAACTATTGTTGAGATCCCTATGTGATTGAATAAATCCTTGGAGATACATCCAAGTGGATCTTTGGGTAAGAATATTTTGAACAATCTCACCATACATAAACCGCATAATATTTTGCAGTCCCCTCCTCCGGTGATATGCTAATCACTTAGTTGTTTTCTAAGCATTACTACCTTCATCTGCCAAATTTTGTTCTTTATCTCTACTATATTCTGATTTTGCATTGAGCCGGTTAGATAGTGCGAACCAAATGAAGAGAGGCAAGAAAGAAGAAGAAGAAGAAGAAGATCAGCCAAGTGGGATGGATAGTCTACCCCATGACATTGCCCTCAACATAATTTCAAGGTTACCTGTAACATCTGTGATCCAATTCAGGTTTGTATGCCGAGCCTGGCACAAGCTGTCACATGATCCACTGCTCATTGACCTGCAGCTCTCCCAGGCAGCAAAAGACAATCCATTCCTCATCTTTCAAGGCGAGTATGATCATCCTATTCGAAACGAGCTCTATCTCGTGGAACTTCCTAATCGCCACGAAGAAGGGAGGGTGCTAAAAGTTTATCCACCTTTTTGTGATTCCACGGCCGAGCTGAATGTGGTAGGATCGTGCGATGGCCTCTTATGCATATGGGACTCTTATGCTAATGCAGTATACATTTACAACCCTTTCACTAGGAACTACAGAGAGCTGCCAAAATCAAACCAGCTTCCAGACCAAAATGTAGATTTTGGATTTGGGTTCGATCCAAAGACCAATTTATATAAGGTGGTTAAGATGGTCCACTGTAGGATTGTGTACAATCGTGATGGATGTAGTTATTCGCAATCCGAGGTTCAAGTACTTAGTCTGGGTAGCAATACATGGAGAAGTGTCGGAGAAGTACCTTATTGTCTTGAACGGCGGTCATCAGAAGCTCCTTTGGTAAACGGAAGGCTTCATTGGTTGACCCGAAACCATCCACCTCGTATCCGAGAGATCGTTTCATTTGACCTAGCGGATGAGAAGTTTCGAGACGTCCCAAAACCTGATTGTGTCAAGCTAAAGTACCGTGCCTATCCTTTGGCAGTTCTGGGAGGGTGTCTTGCTGCAATAGTTAGGGGATCCGAAATTTGGGTCATGAAAGAATATAATGTAAAAGAATCATGGGTCAAAGTGTTCAACGTTGGAGCCTACTGGCCAAGTTTGCAGCACCAGGGTTTGGAGCAATCGCGGGGGATACTAATCAAACTTCTATGCCCTCTGAAGAATGGCGAGCTTTTGCTAGAGTACAAGGGTTCAAATTTAGCATCATATGATCCAAAGAGTCGAAAGTTTAAGCAGCTAAATTTTCCGGGGATGCCTAATCTGTTTCGGACAGTTGTCCTTGCAGGAAGTCTCAATTGGATTGATATCCCATTAGGTAGGTGATAACAGATCAAATTACGCGGGCGATGGTAGCCCCCAGGGTCTGCAGTCAGGTCATTGGAGATGAAATCAGGAGGCCTAGGCAGGAGTTGGAGACCCAACTGACCATCTAGACTCTTTAAGGATACCTCATCTTTTAGGTTACTTTCTGAAATTTCAATAGGTCGATCCACATATGAAGTTCAAATTAGAACATCAATAACAGAGCCACACTCTGCATTCCCCTCTATCACTTAATGAAATGTTCTCCCTGTATCTTTCAAAACGAAGCACTCTCTTCTTTCTCTTCTCTCTCTCTCTTTCTCCAGCCATGGATCAGGTCCTGGAGCGCTCTCCAGACCCGTTCTCTTGTCACTGCATATGCTCAGCCGCTCAGGTGATGCTAATTCTGATTTGTATTCACTAATTCATCAAATTTCCTTTATGGGTCCTTACAATTTCTCGTAGTGATAGTATTGTGAGGCCGGGTTTGTTGGAATTTTGGATATTATTCCAAGTTCTGAATTTTCTGAATAGTGTACGAAGTGAATAGAAATCTTATATGGCTATTATATTGTTCATATAACAATTTCCTTGGTCTTCAGAAATTTACATGTAACATTTCGGAAGTGGGTTTTGTTAGAGTTTGGAAAATTTTCTGGGTGTTGATGTTCCGGACTAGTTTACAATTATCGGTAAACCCTGCAATGGGTTGGTGAAAGTTTTCTCCGTTTTGAATTTCCAAACTGGGCTGAATAATGCTAGGAAATTTAAGTTGGGTTTCTGATACGTCTATATCGTTATGAATATGAGGGCTACCGAAAAGTTAATCGGGGTTTCGACTCTTGTGACTAGGTTTAGGAGGAATATTTCCTTGGTTTATATGTTTGCTTTCTTAGACTTTCTGTTAGGGTTTAAATTGATTGAAAATTTTCAAAGATCCCCCCAGGTTACAATCTAGTTACTGGATGTGGGATTAGGATAGTGAATCGATGTCACTATGATCATTTCTTTGAGTATTACGTTGGGTTTCGCTATAATTTGGTTGATGGTTTTGAATGGTGTAATGAGTTTGATATGTTCGGGTTCAAAGTAAGTTGAAATTGATGTGAAGCAGGTTGGGGCCATCATTTTTGTCTAAATACGAAGATACCTCCAATTCCAGGAGAAAGTGGATGGAGCATGCCTCTTTGGGGAGGATCGTGCATTTGGTGATCAGACCCATCTCTTTCAACGCATGATTCACTGTAATGGGTTTGGTCATCTGCTATGTATCAATGGTATTAAAGGTGTGTCAAAGTATCTCCGCGGGCGCGGGCGAGAGATCGTGGATCTCTGGGATCGTCTGTGCACGCACGAAAGTTTGAGTTTGGTTGGAAAGTAAACAATTTTCACATGTTTCTTCAGTTTTCACAATAACCAATTTCGTATGTTGATGAAATCTACAGACTTAGTCGTAAGTAAGTTTCTTCAATTTTCTCAAATTACCGTGGAGGATGTGTTCCTGAAGCATTGCATGGATCTTCGCTTGCTATATGGAGTAGCATATGGGCAGGCCTGGTTTGGCAGATGGGGCTACATATTTTGTCGTCGGAGCTTTACATTAGACAGAGTAACAGTTCAAAAGGGCAATTGAAATCTGCAACTTTGGGAACACAAAAGAAGGCCGAGAAATGAACCAAACAGTTCGTTGCTACAGAGAATTGAGTGGAACTCGGTTGATCACAACCAGAGATCTTCTCTGGTTCATGCTTAATCTGATTCGCTTTCTTCTGCAAAGAGAAAATCCAATATCTTTTGGCACTACCTCCGTCACACAACTTTCGGCGAGAGCAACGAAGCAAGCTAAGAGACTGGCAGAGCAGAAGCATCATAAATGTGGAGAATTTCCTACTTTATTTGCACATTCAGATAGCAGGTGGCTTGCAAGAAGATTAAAATGCACTGGGCAAGTAATTGTTAACATACCAAAAGAGAAGAAAGCAATATATCAGGCTGTGGTGGAATTTATATGAATTGCGAGATGCAGCTCGACCATATATAGGAAACTCAGGATTGCTAGATTTTGTACTAACAATGTGAATAATGTACTCATACGCAATCTCATTGTTTTTCGTGCTGTCAACCTTCAACCGGGGGTTTGGAATATACAATTCGAGAACGTGGCAGTGGTGATTTGGTCTGCAAATTAGACATTGAAATTTCGCCCAAGCAATATCTAGCACCAGCTCCGGAAAGGGAATATGATGTTTGCAGTGAGGTAGTTTCTCTTTACAAAAATGTGCTATTCGGTTATCCAGAAATGGAATTGGTTGAGTTGGCAAGTTGAACAGTCTTGGCGGTAAGCATTTGGTGAAGGATTGGCCACTGAAAGATGAACAAGATGGGTTACTGAGATTCATATGCCGAGTTATGCCAAGTTTGAGGGATCTAGAGCTCGATAATACAAGGTAGTTGCCACCTGGAGATTTGATTCTGGCATCACCAAAGGGTAGTGTTGGTGAATTGAAGGAAAGAGCTCAGTGCAACGAGGAACACTTGCTGCATTATGGATGAACTTGAGATGAATGAGGTAATGCAAGTTGAGAAAGATGGATAGAGGAGCGAAATTTGGGTGGCAGGAAGTGGAATGGACTGGAACACTGAGTTTAGATACGAAGGTGGTGCCATTGATTGGACCGTATTGTGCGCTTGTGGTGCTAGGGACGATGACAGGGAGATGATGGTTGCGTCCACCATTTGTGAGATCTGGCAGCTTACTCGTTGCCTTGGCTTCGACAATGTTGACACCATTCCATCACTCTTCACGGGCAAGAGCTGCTATGCT
Organism: Escallonia rubra; assembly: GCA_033065855.1. Lineage (NCBI taxonomy): Eukaryota > Viridiplantae > Streptophyta > Magnoliopsida > Escalloniales > Escalloniaceae > Escallonia > Escallonia rubra. Next base: position 269,429 of record JAVXUO010001132.1, on the reverse strand, counting down.
TCACTTGTGCAGCCAAGAATGGACCCTTATCAAGCTACTGGTGCATTTGTGCTGCATCCCACGGCTGAGCTTTAGATGGACCTGTAAAGTATCGTGATTGGTCAATTTTTGTTCAGACTTCAGCAAACATTGTGATTATCGAGAATAGCGAGATGAAAAAAAAAGGGTTCTTTACGAGTATTTAGATGTGTTGTTGGCGTTGATCTACAGTCTTCGTGCAGATTTATCCTGCTGACTTTTGGTAATTGGAAGGATATACGAGCATATATATACATGCATGTTACTTGGTTTATTTTTCAAATACGACTCCATTCATAGGCCATCATTGTCTTCAGAGGTGAGTAATAAAGTCGCTCACTTTTCCTACCTAATGTTAGATTTATTAGTGTATTTTGATGTTTTCACCGCCTTGCGTTTATCGTCTGTTCAAGGTAACAAATTTGCTTGTGGTCAAGAGAAAGGTGTTATGATGTAAAATGCAAATTTCAAAACTTGAAGCTAGATTCACAATATCTCCCTATGAGTATGTGTTTTTGTTGGCATGTACTATAAAATTGCTACCTCTTGGTAACCATGCGGGAAATTTTGTGCAGAGAGTCCTTGCTGAAGTCCCTTTTTCTCCATCCGGATGATGGTGGAATTGACTCCAAGATTCCTTAGGAAGAAAAGAAGGGATTGCTTGCTGGGCCTATTCACGGGCAGATCTAGCATGTGGTACCTGCACATGGTTTTGTAGTTACGGTGAACTGATGTTGAAGGGAGTGAATCTCTCCTCTTCTCGTCACATCTATAGCAGATGTTTGTGGCCCTGAGACTCCTCACTTAGGTTGTGATCAAATCCTTCCTTTCCCCCTTCTCCCCCTCTTCCCTCCCCAGAGATATGTCAATATTTACGGTAGCTCTGCTTGTGCTGCTTATTCCTCATTTTTCAGGTAACCTGTAACCTTTAGATCAACACATGTGCATTTTTAAAGTTAAATGCTTAAAACTTTGTATCACTTGTATGTTAATCATGTAAATTTCCTACTCTTGTTATCTCTGCGTGAGTATAATTCAGATGGGCAATTCGAGCAATGGTGCATAGCCGATGAACAGACAGCCGATGCAGACCTGCAGGTGGCCTTGGATTGGGCTTGTGGAAAAGGTAGTGCAAACTGTAGCATGATTCAGGTGAACCAGCCTTGCTATCTTCCAAACACTGTGAGGGACCATGCTTCGTATGCCTTCAACAGTTACTATCAGAAGTTCAAGCACAAAGGTGCAACTTGCTACTTCAATGGCGCTGCCATTACCACAGAACTTGATCCCAGTAAGCACTAACACCTTATACAACATATGATCAAATTCTACACAGTAGACATATCCTGCATCTTAACACTTTCAACTAGTAAATGGAAATCCTCAATTTACCAAGATCACTGGTGTTGAGTGACGAAAAGCGTGAGTCCATGTGCAAAAAGTGTAGTTCACTCGAGTTTGGAATGCACAATCTATCACTGATTAACTATTAGTACCACCACCTTTTTTAGTTGTTACTTTAAGTTCCTTTAACTTTTGCCAGTTTTTAGTTGTTGCTATTTATGTTGTAACCTTTATTCCCTAGATGTTTCCCAGCAGGTCATGAACCTTGCCTCTGTAGATTTGATCCCTTATGTTTCCGTAAATGTTTTCCTGCAGGTCATAAATCCTGCCTCTACGAGTTTAATCCCTGATGCTACTGAATTTTAAACCAAGGGCACAGTTCAGACTTTCTGGGTTAGCACAATTGAAGATTCTAAACCTAAGATCATGCCCAATATAAGAACATCACTATTTTAGTTTCTCAAAGAGGTTTGCATCACATGGCATATCTCAAGCCTAGGATCATTCAAGCCTCAGATTTGTTATAGTAGACTGTAGTAAGTGTATTGTATTTGGTCACATGACTAAAAATTGTATTATAAATACAGATCACGAGACCTCTCCTAAGAGATCAATACAACTACAGAAAAGTCATTTGTTACTGTGGTTTGTGTTACTATACCTTGATACAAGAATGACCGGCTGTGAGAATGAATGTTTCCCTGTGGCGGCAAACACAAAACTGTAACAACATGTAGCAGTTTCTTCTTTTCAATAGACAGACCAAATTCAGGGACAAAAACTCATCTTCTACTGGATAAGGGTGGTGTTAACTTTTCAAAATTTCTTGCTTTCTTTCACATCTCAATTTCAATTCTATCTGCACCGAAGGAAGGTGGAGATGTTAGTAGGAGCTTGGTACATGTGCAGAAACGGATAGGGTGTGCTAATGCGTCGAATGCAAGCTGAAGTCAGAAGTTCGACCATTGACTTAAGCAGTTCGACCATTGAGTCGCGGGGTGGCTGAATAAACAGTCAACGATAACGCTTAATGATATTGGTCGATGGTAGTTCCCATCTTCCACTTGTCAATCAAAATCGAAATCTCTTACGATACCGACAGATTTGCCAGCTCGTAGTTTTCATTGGCAGGCACTCTTCTTCTCTGCACGCACAGGCTCTGACTAGTCTCCTTCGAGTCCAGAGCAAACACCCATTGCAGATCTAATCTTGCATAAACCCAGAAAGTTTGATGTTATGAATTTGAAAGATTGCTGTCGCCTGGAGCCACCATAAAAATCAAAACTTTCCGGCCAAAATCAGGTTAAAGATGCCCACCCTTGACGCACTGTATAACAGAACCTTGTTTGGAAACGAAATCACAAATAAAGACCTAGAGGCGTGTGAAAGGCTTTATTTGCTCCACCTCTCGAAGTAAGTCTATGTGGGAATGCAACTTCAAAAGTTCTCCATGAAATTCTCTTTGAAGAATGTACACTTGGCTATAGAATTTTAGAGGAAGTAAAGAGTCCGAGAATTACAAATATCCTTGCAAGACACAGTTTATATGAATTTGTAAAAACTTGAGAAGGTGTGTTTTCAATAAACACAATTCTTGGAAAAAGCAGTTGCAATTGCTGTATATTCAAAATGTAACTGTTAGTATATATTTAAAAATAAAATATAAGAGAAAATAAACCATTGTCCACAACTTGTCAATAAATACATAAATTTCAACAAAACAATAACATTAATTGCAATCGAGTCAGAGTGCACCTCACCTTCATAGGTAGCATGAGAATCATCACCCTATCCTCAGTACCAACTAGTTGTAAAAGCACCTTCCAGACATAAAAACTCATTTCAGAAGATATTTGTAAGCAATGTGACACTAAAAGGTTTGCTCATTTTCAAACAAACTTCTCCAAACAACAGATTTAAACCAACTCGAATTCAGAGAGGCCCAAGAACGGCAACAACAGCATTGCCCTAACGGCGGAGGTCGCAACACTATTATCTCGGTTATGGTACCCAAGAATATGGAACATAGGGAGTACAGTATGAAGTTAAGTATGTATTATCCCTCTACTTGAATACGGCACGGCCATATTAGATTTTTCCCTTAGAAAAGGAAATTTTAGATAATGAGACTTGATATTTAGCAAAAGAAAGATTTAAAATTTGAACTAAGGAAGTAAAATGCATTTCCTTCAGCTTCAAGATTAGAATAAAGAAAAATGTTGTTCTGTTGGGCCGGCTAAACATGCTAAGCACCTTTTCCCCTGCAAGCTTGCCTTCAGAGTCAAGACAACCCAAACCAGTGTACCGACAGAGTTTGTCCATCCTAATGCGATGAAAAGACAATGGGGTGTGCGTAGAATTTAGTTAATCGAAGAGGAAACGTTAGAGCAAATTCAATTTGCTCGAGACCCTTCTTTTTCTTCAGATCATCCTAAAAAGGATATGACTTGCAACTAATTTCAAACTGCATGATGAGAGGGCACAACGTAGAAACTTCAAGAAAAATATATGTTCAATATATCAGAGATGAAAAAACCACTCAAAAGAGCCTCCTGAAAAAAAACGGGTAGGTGAAGGACTAATATGATCTCACCAGCCGCTACAATAGGAAAAACTGCTGCAGCAGCAGCTACCACGAAAAAGCCGTTTCAGATGAGAACAAGCGTGACAATGACAGAATGTGCCATAAGCCAAGGTACAATGGCTGAAGAGTCCTGGAAAGTAGCTACCAACATAACAAGGGACACCACAACGGTGAACAATTTCCCTTGGAAATGAGGTAATCAACCAGCAAGTGATTGCATGCATAAAAATAGAAAGGCAGCACTGTTATCATCTAAAGATCAAGGATGTAATATACGTCGGAAGCATTATTCCCTGCAGTGTCATGATGGTTGTGTCGTTGAGGCTACCTTTTGTCGACACAAAGCTTGAAATACTAGCATCTAAAGCACGCGGATGATAGAAGACCATTTTTTCACCAAATTACAGTGGACTCGAACATTTCAGATGATTAAAGGTCATATAAATGGAAAGTCGACCATAGTAATTGTGGAAGAGGGTTTAATTCATCATTAGACAATCCAATCAACAAAACAGAACGAAATTGGAGGCTTGAAAAGGGTCGTGTAGTGAAGCCAAGCTGAGCAGGCGTCTGAAGAATCAAAGTCACAAACAAGGGAGTTGTGTCCACATTATGGTTGGAAGATATGAGAAGAGACGAGAGGGATATAAATAAGAGGGCCCAACCTAATATCAAGTCACAAGTTCATTGGCCTTTCAGCCAAGTGTAGTATCTCTACTTATCAGTTCAATGTGGGCCATCGACTCGTACGATAATAAAATATTTTTTGGGAGGGATCCGCCATAGTAGCTTGCTGCTGAGATTCTTGTGCCTCGCCTTGGCAGTGCACTATAGCCTTGGCCTGGCACACCCAATTTGTTTGCTTAAGACTTCTCATTCTGTTATGCTGCACTGTTCAAGCTCCCCAAGGTGAACTTTTTGAGCAGCAAGTCAATAAGTCAAGGAAGGATAGGCTACCGGGTGCCTTGGCCTCTGGAATTATAAAAGGCAAAGGCGTAGATAAAGTTATATGGAGAAAGAAATAGAACATGGAAACCTCATCATCGCATTCCTCCAAAAAACCTGTTCGATCAGCCTAGAACTCATTCTAAACATGACAACTCCCAGTAAGCCCAAATTTTATCTTATGCAACACCTTTGTGGCAATATCACAACTTCATTCTCCAACTCGTAGACTGGTACATGGCTAAGATCTATTAACCTACCTACAATGTTATTAGCAGCACTCAGACCCATTGAATATTCTTCCATACCCAAGAGCCATGACGCTGATAACACTGACGGCTAGCCAAACTGCCTTGAGGGAATACCTATCCAGCAACAGATCACGCAACCCTAAAGTACTGGATGTCTGAGCCAAGTCAATCACTAAGAAATCCTTAAATCATCAAAGAACAGTAACCAATCTTATTAAGAATAAAATTCTAAAAAACAATTAAAAAATTTAGACATCAATCTGCCCAGTCTGTGTTAACAAACAATTTCCAAACATTGCCCAGTCTGTGTTAACAAACAATTTCCAAACATTTCAAAGAAAATTACTTAAGAATAACTTTATCTGTATATGGCAATTCAGATCATAGATGGAAAACCTACCCTGCTATTTGCAAATTGATCCTTTAACAGCTTTAATACAATCACCCAAACCTGAATGGAAATCAGAGGCCCAAAAAGTGTTCTAAGTGAATCCAACAAGCGGATTGTATCCCACGCGAATCTTGATAGATAAACAGAACTTGGATATTAAAATGAAGTCCCAGCATAAGTATCAAGTTGTTATGAGTTTAATATCTCATAAGTGGGCAATCGGCTCACACCTCTACTAAACTTTTTGATAGGGAGCAGCTGGGATCCTTGCGTATTACCTTGGCTGTTGGCCATGTGCACCCCACCAAATTAGTACTCAATTTTGTTGTTCTTGTTTTCTGCATTGCTCCAGCTTTTTCACAAAAATCTTGTAAATCTAGGGACAAGGCTTACATCACTCCAAGCTTACATTGAGCAAAACACAGAACATTTAAAAAAAAAAAAATTTGCCTCTAAGCTACAGTACTTGTATCAACATTTCCGAAGGCTTAAATCCACAGATCTTGTTGCATCATACCTTCAAGCTACAAAGATACCTATACCCATTAGATGATTAAGTTGGGTCAAGTACACTTTGATACCTTGAAACTATCCACAATCTGACCTCGGTAAGTCGGTAACCAAATAGTTCTATTTGTCGCGTTCAAAGGCTGGAAGTGATCACTTTGTTGCCAAATGTCAGACTTCTATAGATCTTGTCTAAGCTCCATAAAAGGAATCAATCACATGCCATGCAAGTGCTGTTTAGTTAATGACAAAGAAGCAAACTCAATTTTCATAATCATGTGCTCATATACACTGCCTAATTAGCCGATCTAATCATCAAAAAAACGATAACTTTTAACTGTAAGAAAATAGTTTTCTGCAAAATTATACATCATCATCATCTAAGCCTTCGTCCCAAACTAGTTGGGGTCGGCCTCATCAGTTTTTTTCTTCCATTCCTCCTTACAGGAACACACGTCATCTAATATATTACCATCTTCGGCCCACCCCAATCTCGTCTTACCCCATTCTTTTTATAGGGGCATCTAAATGCCTACGTTGGTTATGACCATTGACCAAACCATCTCAAACGATGTTCTGTCACTTTTATCAACTGGGGTTGCCCCACTTTATCATATATATCTTCAATTCTAATACTCTCCCTACATACACACGAGCACACGCGTGCACGCACACACTTATAGAGGAACCCATGGTATCACCGCCATGGGGGTAGGAAGATGCAATGTTACCACCGGCTACATTACACCTAATTGCCCTAATTAAACCCAAAAATACTGAAACAAAATTGAAGAGTTACTCGTTTAAGCATAAGATTTTGCTTAAAGATCTTTGGGCTTTTTATTGACATACCAAGACATCAGACAACAGCTAACTTATTGGAGCGTATTAGAATTGCAACTAGCAGCACATCTAAAGTTGCAAAAGTCAATTATCCTTTCTAATCGTCTTGAGACGCATAATGACATGTAGTCACTGTCGGATTAGGTTCAGGAGATAAAAACAACAAAAAGGCTTTACCACAACTGATTCGGAAATCAGGGAAATGTCTACATGACTAAATAACAAGCCCAAGGGCTATAGATTAATATTGAACTCCAAGTTACCAATAGAGAAAGCCGGAACTCTCAAAACAGTAGATACAGTAAATACACCTTAACATCAGGGGAAGCCGGAACATTAAGTACACCTTCACATCAGGGGAAGCTGAAACTCTCAAAACAGCAAGCTTGCCCAAGCAGCAATGAATGCAAAGCCACCAAATGGAGCTAAGGTAGAGTATTTTCGGTCCTCAAGAAATGCCACAGCATAACACCTGCAATATGACATAGTCTATCTCAAGTTACAGGTTCACCTTCAATAAACAAAAATCCATATGCAAACATGCAGAAGGAAGATAATTTCACAGTAGCAGACAACCAGCAAACGATCTCGGAGGGGGAAAAAAAGGAATGATTCTCCTCAATTACGTCCTGCAATTCTCTACAAAGATGGTTATGCTACTTTCAATTTCCTCTTAACCACCCATTACTCATCAATGATCCAATAGAGGACGTCACCATTCTCAGTAGCGTGAAACTAAATCCGATTAACTGAACTACTTCAGTGAACAACCGTATCTTGTATTCAAACCTTTAGGACATGAAAGTTTTCTACCTTAATCCTCTCCAAAGCAGATGCATAAATGGTAAGAAGTAATAGCATATCAATTGAGCATGGAAATACTCGATCATTCTTAAAAAATCTTGAAATAGGTGTCGAACACAATTTGGGTGCGCAGAACACATGATGACAAAAGTCTTGGTGAAGTTTGTCTGATTTCACGTAAAATAAGATGAAAGGAGTGGTGTCTACAATGTTATGTAAAAACAACAAAGCAAGACACTGGTGTGAAAGAAAGGTTTGACACAGTGGTCTCTTTTGTCATCTTGACAAATGACAACCATAAGAGGTAGGGACAGTTAAAAACGTGATTGGCAAATGTACCACCATTGGAAAACAAAAACAATGGCACTCGGGCAGTTTGTAGAAGTCATTATAAAGTTTTTGTTTTTTGGGTCGAAAAACTTGTTCACACACTTACCCTTTTTAGGCATGAGAATCAAAGATGCAATTATAGTAGCGAAATAATTCACTACTAGACCAATAATTACGTGTTTTATGTTAATAGGAGAACAATGGTGTTTGAGCTCAAGCCATGGTTGAAAGGGACTTCTAAAACGGCATTGAACGTAAGTTTCCATGACATTTCTGCCTAACAAGTCATTTTGCTCCAATGACACATATATTCTAATTGCCACTCGTCAAAGAAACAAGACACGAAATGGAGATATTGTGTAGGATATCACATCAAATCACATATGACAAGGTCATTATTGTCTATGCAATTGTAATCTGGTTAGTTCTCCAAACATTTGTAATCCACAGTCTATCTCCTTGGCCCTTGAAAACAACTATCTCCCTATATCAAGAGTTCAAGTCTATACAGCATAAAGTTCACAAAAAATCGCCTAGTTGAAACCGTACTCATACCATTCAAAAAAGATAACACCAAAATTTTTATGGAGTACATCACTATAGAGTTTGGGCCCTTGCCTAGTAGAGAAATGTCACCACAACTACAGTCACAGGACATTAAGCCACCTATTAAATTATGGTTAAGTTTACACCTAGCCTCTAAACTCTCTCTTAGTACTAAAAGCAGAATTATATGTCACCACAACTAAGCTGGAAAAAGTATAGCTGGCACGTACTAATTATTTAATTTTCACATTTCCTGCTTAAGATTTAACACTAATGTTGTGCTGAATCTGCAAGTTGTAGACGGAGCCTGCATCAATCGTGCATAGTGCCTCCAAAGGCAATCCCTATTGCATTGCGAGAATACTATTTCTCTATTTTTCTTCTTCTTTTTTCCTTTTTGTTCTTTTAATCACCTCCTTACAAAAGAAGTCAAAAGTATCTTCACTGTCAATCTACAGTATTATAACTTCTACCAAATGCATGCATAATTCCAATCTCAAATCAAAGCAGATAAGCAACTTCAGTATTCTACACGATTACAGGAATACCCACCCAATAAAGAGTAAATAAAAATGGTACTTACGTCCCGGAGAAAGCCAGAATTCCAGTAGTTAAAAGGCCTCCGAACTACAACCAAACGTAGATGTTAAAATATATCCAACAAACTGGGTTATAAAATTAGAAATAAAGGGGTGCTCACAATGTTGGGGTGTTTCGTGACAGGGGCAGCAACCAGGGCAGCTGTGTGGACCAAATGATAGAGGGATGCAGTATGCCAAACCTTCCAATCACAATTTCAAGAAAATGAGGGGCAATTTCAAGATGAGTTTTCTTCACCCCACTGATATGCATAAAAATAAGCATGCACAACGAAACAAATCAAAAGGGTATATTTTGCAGTACCTCCTTGTAAGAGGGGTTCTGGGGTTTGAAGCCATGGGCACCGTATGTGCCCAATCCTAGAGCCGCCATTCCTGTTCCATGTTTTTTTCCCCCAAAAAATGGGCTCTTTTAAGAAAATCAACACAAGTCTTGACTGTACAGTGATAGAGAAGAGGTTGGTAGCATACCAGAGATAGCAGCAACTTTGTGCCATAGACGAGGATCCATTTCTTCTGTTTTGACTTCCGTTGACCACCGGGAGCGGGGTGATGGTGATTCAACTGGATCTCTAGAGGTGTTGGATGTAGGTGCACTTCGCAATAACAAATGGGACTAATTACACTTATGTCCCTGAGGTTAGGAGGTAATTATAGTCAATGACACAAAATTTTAAAATGTAACATTTCGTGACCAAAAGTGTTTCAAATGTATCACCCGTGTCCATCCGTCAGGGTTCCGTCCAAAAAGTGTACTTTTTTTATGATGTCATCAATACGTATTTTTAAATTGACGATACCGCCCCTTGTACTGTATATACTGAATATTTTTAAAAAAAATAAATTAAGATTTCAATCTGCAAATTAGGGTTTTGAAACCCTAATTTGCAAATTAGGATTTGTTGAAACCCTAATTTACAAATTAAGGGTTTCAAAGTCCTAAATTTTCAAATTAGGGTTTCATTTGTTCAAATTAGGGTTTTTTAAATGCCATTACTTCACCGCCGGCAGTTCCCTTCCCCGCCGACAGCCATTTTCTCCTATCTTCTTGCCCCATCCCACTTCCCCTTCTCCACCTCAATCGGTGACCCAACAAATCCAACTCGCCGCCTTAATCAATGGCTAACGACGACGACCGAGTTTTCGCATGGGAGATGGGCCTACCCACCGGAGAATCAACGCACCATGCTCGAGGTCAACCGTGTGTCGCAAAACACTGTCGGGTCTCCACGAAGGCCAGCTCCAGACGCCGTCATTGAACAACCCCATCAAGTGGTTCGCCGAAGGGAGGGGGATGACAACAGCAACAATCTGTCGGTGGAGATCGACGAGGAGCCTGATCCGTCTGATTCCCGGAAGATCCGGTGGACAGACGACGAAGGCGATCGATGCTGCGGCTTGCTCAGTAGGGAGATCTGTTGCAGCGGCGGCGAGGTGGGGCTTGGATTACCGGCGACATGGGTCGAGGGACGGGGCTAGGTTGCCGGTGGCGTAGGGCGAATGAGAGGGCTTGGGCTGCCAGCGGCGTGGGGTGAGGGAGTGGGCGGCAGATCTGGAGAAAAAGTTTGGAGAGATAAACCTAATTTGAAAACTAGGGTTTTGATAAGGATGGATGGTATTTTATTTTAAAGTCAGGGGCAATCAAGTCTTTTTGTCAAAACTGTTAAGTATTTTTGTATTCCGTTTGGTCAATGGATATAAGTGTAATTATTGCAAACTATCGTATTCGCGTGTAATTACCCCCAAACCTCAAGGACATAGGTGTAATTAGCCCTAACAAATTCTTGGTTGTATTAATTGTCGCTAAAGCTCGACGAAAAAATTCACTTGTGATTGAGGATTTTGTTTCCGAGTAAATTGTAATTTTGGCCCTAAAACTAGTATGTGGTGAATCAAGTGTGCTTTTGGTACTTGAAAAAAATATGAAAAACACATCTATAATATATATGTATTTATATTCAATTGACAGGATACTAACCTTCCAAACCTCTAATATTTTTTAAAAAAATTATTTTTAAAATGCAACTAAATATTTAGTATTAAAGTATAAATTGTCAGAAAATAACCTTTAATTCATGACTTCTAACCGCCCGTCCCACCGTATGATCTCCTTTCTCCCACTTCATAATTAACTATCTCTCTTCTCGTACGTGACACGAAATTTTAACTAATAAAATATAATTGAAATGACTTAATGATGTAAGTTGTTGATGTGACGACTTTATCACGTCAATCTCAGATGTACGTTGAGATTACATTAAAATTTAAAAGCTTGACAAAATAGATCATTAAGGTAATAAATGTATGCTTACATAGGATAAATCATTCGCTCACCCGTAAATTAATCAATAGTAAAGTGGACGCCCCTCATATAACACTCAACACCGCTTATTCGAGGGCACACATTTCCATGTCTTATGAATTTTCAATTAAGAAAATTGTCAAGAAAAAATCAGGGAAACTCTAAAATGCCCTTGATGACTTAGCACAATTCCTTCTTCTAATAAAAAGTGGAGGACTATTATTTTCGTGTCGTTGCACTTAGGTGTCCCCTTTTATCTCATCGTCAATAAGTTTCTTGAGAGTAGCCACATTCAAAGTAACATATTCTTTCTGTACTCAATCTCTTTAATTCAAAAAAGGAAAAGTGGGAATTGTATTTACTGAACTTCAATAATCACATTTGTTGTATAACTATAAACGATTCTGGGTTCTTAAAAAGTTTGATACGTGTATGTTCTCCTCCTTCATGTGGAAAACAATAACCCTACTTTACTTTTTCACAATCGCGCTTCATTTCTTTAGATAAAAGGCATCACTCTTTAATTCAATAGCTATTTAAAGTTGATAATATCTTGTTTTAAATACAATGAGCGCTAACAACCACAGTATCACTTATGCAAGGTAAAATAAGTGGATATCACTCATATATTCGATGGTTCTTAGCTGGTGTATGAATATTCTCTGGTTCCATGTGTTCCTTCTTCTCCTAGTGCAAGAATTTCCAACCGTTGCTTGGTCTCCTTTCGTAGGCAAAGGGGTTGGTTTGTTGTTGAAAATTATGCCACTGTTTTGTTTCCCACACGCTATGAGAATTAACAAAAACTCACATCACTCCGTAAGGAGCTAATCAACCAGTTAGGTCGTACATGACACGAGGTGCTGCTCTGTAGTTCCCCACGAGCATGCTCAGCCAGCATATGAGCTACCTCATTCTCCCTATGACAGCCAAACGAAGAAGGGACATATTTTTTTAAACTTTGTCTACTCTACTAGTAGTTAGATCAGAATTTATGTGGGCATGATTTTCAATTTACGTCAACTCTCGGCCGATGATCATTAAAAATAAATCTCACTAGTGATATTGCCACGGTCAAAAAGTATTATGTCACCTGTCTATTATGTGATTTATATTTATATTGTTTCTTACTTTCTTTTAGTTGGACGGTAAAAAAGTATAGCCTGTTGCATTAAATTTGACGTTCAGGAAGCAGAATCCATAGCAAGAGAACAAGCTATTCCGGGTGACCAATGGTGCAGAGAAATCTATATTTGCTAAATCTAATTACTCTTTGGTTTTTATGCATCTCTTTCAGAACTTTTGAGGACTCTGAGTAGTGAGTACTGCTTCCAACAATTCACTCTCAGGTTTCGCAGTAAGTCAAAAGGTCTAGCAGACTTCCATCGCAAATTATCAGAGACATGTTGCATAGTTGCAGTTCCCTTTAGCTAATCAAAAATTATTCTTGCTTCTTGTAGTGGTATTTATTTTCCTTTGAATTCGCTTTAAAAAAGTTATTCGTTCTTCGTTCTCACTGTTACGTACGCTTAGTTTTGCTGGCTTGACTCTACAAAACAGGTACGAGCCACTAGGGAGGAAAGGAAATTTTTTTGCTCCTAATTGAGTTGTAGAGAGAGCTATCTCCCTCCCTCTTGCCCGCTCAATAGACTTCCATCGAGTTTGGGTACCCTGGTTTCAGTCCAGGGCAATCATAGATGCGTTGGAGCCATGTGATACCTTCTTGTTTCGATGGAAGGGATGTCAAATTCATTAGTCTAGAACCACAACCCAATTACCTTTTACCAGACTTCCATCGAATTTGGATACCCTGGTTTTAGTCCAGGGCAATCATCAACATGTTGGAGTATTCTGATACCTTCTTCTTTCCATGGAAGGGAAGTCAAATTCATTAGTCTAGAACCACAATTTTGTATCTCAACAAAATTTCAGAAAGTGGGTCAGTTCCTCTGCCCAAAGGACTTGTAGCTGATCTCCCTGCTTCCATATGGGTTTAATATTACACCCCAAGCAAGCCTGGGCAGATGAACATGGGGTGAAATGCACTTGCACACGGCTACAGGTCTCTACGATCAGCTAGCGCATCACGACCAAGGAATCATTTATGAAGATGTAACTGCTCTTCAACAAACGCGTAGGCATGAATAAATTACCTTGAGCTTCCTTTTCAACATCATGTTCAGGAACTACCGGATGAAATGAATCACCACAGCTAAGATGCATCAGCTTTCAAAGCAATGTTCTCATACAAATTATTCATTCTGTCGCACTTTGTAGTTTGCACTTAGATGCAACTAAGAGCTAACCTTTTCATATTAGCTATCAAAACCCTGACGTACACCATTCGTCGCAGCTTGTCCGTCAAAGAATTGACAGAACATCATGTGTATTGCGCGTGAGAGCAAATGGCATTTTGGTATTACACCCGGCTATGAGGATTGGCCTGTGCTCTTCTGTCAAAGTATGCCTTCTGTATTTGAAAGAACAACAGAAAAACCACCTTGGAGGACTAAATATCTACGAAGTCCTTTAATCGAGTGAAACAAAATATATGGATTATATAGTAATTAGATCAATAAAATGAGAGCTCAAAAGGCATACATGCTTTGCAGGCTTGCAAATGCATGACATGGTGAAAAAAGAACTCCCGTCGGTGCAAGAAGCAATCCCATTCCAGTCATGTTAACTGATTTAACGGATTAGGGCTTCTAATGGCAAAGCACAAACCTTCAATTACACCAACTAGAATGAAGTTTTATGGAAGTTCAATCACTCTTGCCTTCGTGAGTTAGAGATAAAAATTCTAGGGTTTTGGCATATAATATTCACCGGCTGGGAGGATGCAGTAGAAGTTATGTTTCTTATCCTATTTTTCTAAACCTGCACCAAAAATTATATGAATGCAGAAAAAAAAACCCTAAAACACTCCACGTGTCAGGCACAAGGCAGATTTTGGCAATTCTGGACGAACTGCAACTAGGGGTGAGCATCAAACCGTTCAAACCAATCCGAACATTTCAAACCGACCAAACCGAACCAATCTAATCCAAACCGTCCAAAGATCTTAATGGTTTGGTTTCACATTTCTCAAACCGACCTTGGTTCGGTTTGGTTCACGGTTCACATTTTTTAAACTGATTCCAAACCGAACCGAACCGACCCGACCTATGATATGTTACTCTACTTTTAGTAACATTCATTGATAATTTCACATATACGGTAGTAAGAAAATCTTGAAAGTTATAAGAAAAGAAAATAGTGAGAACACTTATAACACAAAAATTAAATGACCAATAAATGTTCTATATTTACTCATTCTTTCTCACACATCAAGGAGCACTTATATATCGAAAGTAACAAGATTATATACAATTTAGAAAACATATAACTTCAATTTTTAATCACTGTTAGATCCAATAGTAGTTTGCAGATAAACGTCGTCTTTAAGTGGGCGCAAACCGATCCAAACCGACTAAACCGAACCGTTTAAACCAACCAAACCGAACCGTCCACACCGATGGTGTTTAGTTTGGTTCGGTTCACCATTTTTCAAACCGAGGGGTAACGGTTTGGTTTGCGGTTTGACCCCCAAACCGAACCAAACCGAACCGTGCTCACCCCTAACTCTGCAGCACAGGGTAAAGATCAGGGATTTGACAGCTGATACGAAAAGGTAAGGGTTCTAGTAGCAACAAAGTGCAAACTACACGGTTTTTAGTGCAATTAAGCTTTTTGAATTGGACACTGGCGATCTAGAGTTGAGGAGCCAAACCCTGGATCTTAGTTTTCCATGTGTGAGTGGGTGCGCGTACGAAACTTGAATGCAGAATGTGTATATGTCATCAACACACGAGCTTCTTAAGTGTGCTTTTATAAGTTGAATCCAAAATTCAAAGTGAATTCAGATATGTCTAACATTCAATATTAATACAGCATTGAAGAAGAAAGCTAAATCAGTGATCTTACCATCTCATGGAAACGTTTAACTTGACACAGCTTTATTGGTTCAGTAAAATGCAACCAGAATTCTGGGGACGTCTTCCTCTGCCAAGTGAGCAAGTCCTTCGTCAGTTTTGCAAGGTTTTACTTCAACAACCTGAATGCAATTGTTATTTAAAGAAGATGTGGCGTAAGAGCGAGCAATTTATAAATCCATCATCCTCCCCCCTACTGCACATTGCGCGCCTTACATCTGTTCTTGCTACCTACTGCCACTAGGATCAAAGTCGAGATAGGTTTCTGCAAAAACGCAGTCAATAGATCTGAATTCCAGGTACATGTGTTGCTCAATTACGTGGAGCCTAAAACAATCTGATATTGATGCCGTGGATCAGCTTGTGATCCTTCCAGGTATCTAAACTTCTAGGATTGTCCCTTTGCTATGTTTTTAAATCTGTACATTAATCTCACGACTGTCAGAACAACAACAAAAAGGACCTTCCAAATTAGTTATCTGCTTTAGGCTGTTCCGTGGCCTGTCCTTCCATTACAACCTGTAAAAGTTCAACAGAAATTGCAGCAGGGTTTTCTGCTTGGCAAAGCTTCCCTTCGGCAATGACATCGGTCGTAGCCTGAAGCAGCTCATCTGGAGTGGCAGCAGGATCTAGATCCCAGCAACCATCAGGCAAGTTTAAGGCCTTTCCTTTAAGTAAACAAGATGGCACCTGGTGTGAAAAGCGCAACATCTCTCTCCTTGGAATCCATCTGATGGCATCTTTGTTCATATTTCTCTGATATACTGTCTTAAATCCATCTAATTTAACCAGAGGGGTGACACAGACTCCAAGCTCTTCAGAGTAATCATCAAGAACTTCCACCATCTCATATTGGTGCCTCACTTCGTCTGGGGTGGTTCTGTTCCAATCTGGTGACCAATTCTGATATACAGCCCATATGTCTCCGCTTCTTGGATATATTCTTATACAACCTCCCCTGCCAGCTTTCTCTCGACCCAGAAGATGAGAGAAGACGTTGACTTGGTCAACAATATCAGAATTATATGCTCTGAAATTCCCGCAAGATTTGGTAAACCCACAATCCACCCAATTCACGGACCCAAATTCACTGTCCGTTTTTGAGTTCAAGTAACTGATATGGATTTGAAAAGGTTTCACTGAGATGATCTCGCGGATTAGACAGTACAAGCGAGGCATTCCGTCTTCTTCATCATACAGAGCCCATATTTGCCTCGGTCTGAAGCATTCCTCTGACCTATCTTTGTCAAAATCATGGAAGTCCGGGTCAGGGACCGTTATCGGCATTGACGCAGTTTTCTTCGGCTCTGATTGTTGGTCCGGGCCACTCACACCTGCTCTTTTAGGTGCCTCACTGGATATACCCACTTCATTATGTGCTTTTTCATTCTTCTGAGCCACTGCAGCAGCAGCAGCTGAAGCCAACTTCATTTCTTCTAGTTTTTTACGTATCACTGCTCTTGCCTTGTCAATTAGCAACTTTCTAGCATCGAATGCAGGGGCAGCTGACCATCGCTTGGTTGAGGTGTCACTTGGAATCAAAGGCTTGGAGTTGTTCTTTACATATCCATCTCCGTTAGTCACTCTCTCATCTAACTCCAGTTTTGGAGCCACTTCTTCATTTCCATTTCGAGAAGTTGCTCCAATGTCAACTTTCCTTTTTTTAGGTGGTCTACCCCTGGAAGGTGAAGCTTCATTGCATGCCATATGACCATTGGAGGTTAAATCAACCACGACATTTCTCGACTGATGCTTTCTGTTGGCCTTCGCTCTACTGATGTTTCCATTTGCCCGATGAGCAACATCCGCAGATTTAGTAGTTAATCTATTATGATCCACAACTCCAGCAGTGGTTCCAGGGAACGAACTCCACTGAAACGATACGTTAGAAACACACTCAGGTCCATGCCCAGAATGGAATCCCGAGACCCCATTTCCATTAAAACAGACAGAAGTGGTTGGGATATAAGTAACCCCATTAACTCCATGACTTCCACATGCATTGTCGGGGGGCATGCATGTCCAAGGACTATATGGGAAAGAACCATTGACTGGAGCTGCTCCTGTTTCAACAGCAATGAAAACGCCACGGCAGTTCTTACAGGAAAGTCTTTTATTGACGTACTTCCGTAGATATTCATATTGAACATGACAAGAAGTGCACACGGTCCAGAAAGTATCAAGTCTGTTATGAGCCACCCCTGCACCATGAACTGAAGATAAGTTTGCCTGGCCAACCCCAGGAGCAAAGAGCTTATTTCTTCTGAGATCATAAGAGCTTCTTTTAACACTATCAGACAATAAAGTCCATGCTTCAGATACTAGCTTGAATGCCCCATCAGCTCCCACAGTTTTGTTCTTATCAGGGTGGAGCATCACAGCCATCTTCTTATACTGCTTCTTCACTGCCGTCTTGTCTGCAGATGGATGCAGCCCAAGAATCGAATAGAAATCAATTTCCCCGTTAATTCTCAGCTCAGCCACGGTGTAAATTTCAAATGTGGCCACCATTTGAGATATACCCTCTAGTTGAGGGCACAACATTTGAGCTTTTAAAGCATTATTCTTTGCACCAAGAAAGTCTCTCACCACAAATAGCTTCTCGGCATTCTCTTTAGCTCTAAGAGCCTCCTCTATGCTTGATTCCATCCCAAAATCCACAATTAAATTTGAATTTCGAATGAAGCTACAGCCAGCAAATAACGCTCAACAGCTGAACTCCAATTTTAAACTTAACCATGTTTCATCTCTGCAATTAGATGGAGATAATATTTAGACCTAAAAAACTGCATAATCAACATTAAACTTCAAAGAATGTAAAAATCAAACATTTGACTTCCATTTACCACCAATGTAGAAAATTCTAATCAAATAAGCACATTTCAGTCAGACTTTGAAACTTGCAATTGAATACCCAATTCACAATATCAACAGAAACCCAGTTCTCAAATTACCACAAACAAGCAATAATATTGTTCTCAACATTAATAAGAGATAAATCTAAGCTGTGTAGTGGAAATCAGTTCAAAATTGCATGCTCAACTCGGTCAACCAACTATCAAGTTCAACTCAAGTTCAAGTCAAACCCAAAATAACCAAAATTAAAACGGAATTTCGATATCACAACAAGATCGCAGCTAGACTGCGCTCAGATTCAAGAGTTCAAAACCCTAAAAGCACAAACTTCAATTACATTACCATAGAAACCAAAAAGCATGAACATAAACAAAAAATTAAGCTAAAACTCACTGCAGATTCGACTTAAACTGTAAAATGAAGAAGACCCAGATCGTCAATAGCTCCGAAGATCTCCGAACTTGCTCCAGATCTTAAATTCACGCACCGAAAGTGAAAGTACACACACACACCCCCCCACGTAGACACACAAAAAGGGTCAAGCTAAGAGAGGATCGAGCTAAGGGTTGTCAGACAACTGTGCGTGGATTTAGGGGGTCGTGGGCGTGAGATTCCGGCGGGTAACAACGGCGAAGAAAATGAAGATTCCGACCAAGGGGAATAGTTAAATACGATAATGTAATGATTACGGAGTGAAAGTAAGCGCAGTTAATACTAGCATATTTAATCAGGAAGCAACCAATGGTGCGCCTTTTTCCTACCAAGGCTGTGTTTGGTTGTGGGGATAAGTGGGCCTTTTTATTTTTCCAAGTTAAACCAATGTTAGTTTTTCTGAAATCAATTTTGGATGGAATGGCACTACTTATTAGCCACTTTACTCTTCTAAAATGTTTGATTTGATGTTGTTGTTTGGTAGCACAACAGAAAAGCATGAATGCCTATTTTATTATGCCCTAAAAAAAGAGCTTGTGTTTTGCCCTTTTTGTCCCTCTGTAAAGTGCTTGCTTTTGTAGATTCTCAATGGGGTTGATTGTACTTTTGCTGATCTAATGCCCTATTTCTTAAAGCTTGTACTCATAGTCATTAAACTTGCTTATCGTGCAATGAAGTCCATCTTTGTCTTAGGATCATGGGCTGGCTACACCTTGTGTTTCCCTTTAACTATCTTCAAAGATGGCCAATGACTCCTAAGTTCAGGTGTCTTGATTGCCTTTGCTGGCAATTTGTTGCTAGAGGAACTGCAAACTTTTTTAAACTAGGTATGTAATTACATGAAGAAATATTTGATGCTCGATAATATAAAGTGAGGAACTTTTAATTTGTTGAATATATATCAGGTCATTTGCCACATAAAATTGTACAGCTCGTAAGCTTCGTTCTCATATGTGCAGTTTGAGTTTAATCTTTCATAAGAAGAACACAACAGTATACTTAAGGTACAAACTATCTGCACATAAAACCTTGTATTTTCACTCATGTGTACGAGTTCTTGCTGTTTTCATTTTGGCTCCAAGCACCTTGATGTTTTTAATTTCGTGGATCATTCACCAATTGACAGTAATAAAATTAAATTTCTTGAACGGGTTTTAGTTTCTCATCGGCAAATTCGTAACTCAATCCACCTTGGCAGCCACATCACCATTTTCATCAGACATTGGCATAATTTGTCTATTCGTGCAACCATATCACCAACACCTAACCCAACGTTTTTCTTCTAAATCCCAAAACCTAACAAAAGGTGGCCAAGGTGGTTGCTCTCCAATTAGCTGTGGCGGCTCAGATACAGGGCAACGACGGCGGTGGTAGCTCGACATTCAATGCTAGTTCTGATTTTGGTGGTGGTGGTTTTGAATTCGATTTTGAAGATGGTGGTGGTGTAATGCCGTGGTGGCGTTGGTCTTGAATTTGGATTTACTTAGGTTTTGATTTTAGTGGTGGTGGTTTTGACTTTGGTTTTAGATGGTGGTGGTGCGATATTGTGTGGCTTTGGTTCATGATTTGACTTTAGTTCTATTAGGGTTATGATTTTGGTTTTGGAGGTGGTAGTGGTGCGATGCGGTAGTGGCTTTGCATCTAAATTTAATTTTTGTTAGGTTTTGATGTTGGTTTTAGAGATGTTGATGGTGCAATGGTACATTGCCGTTGGTTTTGAGTTTGATTTTGGTTAGGGTTTGACTATGGTAACTCCAATTTTATTATTTATTTTTATTTTTGCTACGGCGGTGTTTGCTCCATTTAGAGGAGTGTGATAGTGATGGTGGAAGTTGTCGACGCTTAGTTTTGGCACAGCTAGTGGTGGGGTTTGGATGAGGAAGGAGAAAAAAACCGATGACGTGGCTGCCATGATAGATTGGGGAACAAAGTTACAAGTATGCATATAAAAAGTGAACAAACATCTAAGAAAATTGAAAATTTGACCATCAGTTGGGGAATATCGCACAAAATCAAGAGGGTGTCTAGGACTGATTTATAACGCTCAAACTTGAATAAATCGGTTTTGAAGTATTTGGCCAAAAAAAATATATAATCTGATTAAATCTGTTTCAATTTTTTCAATGTGC
This sequence comes from Escallonia rubra, assembly GCA_033065855.1. Lineage (NCBI taxonomy): Eukaryota > Viridiplantae > Streptophyta > Magnoliopsida > Escalloniales > Escalloniaceae > Escallonia > Escallonia rubra. Next base: position 248,577 of record JAVXUO010001132.1, on the reverse strand, counting down.
TCAAAACTGATTGAATTCAGTATCCTCATTTTCTTTAATTTTCTAAGTTGTTGAGAATCAAGTTTGATCAAGAGAATAACCAAAATATCATCACATATAAACAGGCATCAAATGCCCACTCTAAATTTGAATAAACTATATAGTAGTTTTGCTACACTAAACTGATTTCATCCTTTTTTTACCCAAGCACCTTCAAGCACTTTTAGATGAAAGCTAATTTTAGAAAGTAATGCTGATTTAGTCAAGATTTTTTTTTGAAAATCAATCTCAAACGGCTTCTAAAACATAAGGCTGCGGGGAGCCAAAATTGAACCGTAGAGTGATATAAATTCGCGCACATGACCCAAAGTATGATATTTTTTAATGCAAATAATCCTTAACGTATAACATAAAACACTTGACAATATAGAACCATGTAAGGTAATTATACGAAATAGCAGTATGTTATACAAACTCAAAACTTATAATTTATGAATAGTTTTGTTTCATGTTTTGCATGGACTTTTGTCATTGAATATTGCGTTAACCTAAGAACAGAGACGAGATGTAGCTTCTTCTAAGTTCTAATCCTACAGGGCGCCATAGATTTGAGGACAAAATTAAGACTTCCGGATTTGAAGAAACCTCACAGAAGTTAGAATATTATTACTGTTCCACAGCAAATGTCAAAAGATTCCCAACTACTAGATCTCCAAAGTTCAAACGTCACATTACAATTTCATTGGAATAAGAGTGCATTGTCGGTGAAGACTTTTACTAGGGGTAAGTTGGTAATAAAATTCAAGTTGTGGAAGTAATTTTTAGGTAAAAAATTCAAACATATCAGGAATACAATTCACGGGGACATAGCAGCTAAGCAAAAACGTAAGAGTCCATTTGTCTATTGTCAACGCGAAAAACAATTCGCCTCAAGAGAGTTTTTGTGACAATTCTTATGCGTAAACTATCATGTCCTTAAATCAGACCAGACAATGCCTAAATATATGGACAGTTAAATTTAATCAATTTTTTTTTCTTTTGCTAAGCAAATTTCATCTTTTAAAAGAACCATTACAACCTAAAGGCTATACCAGAATGGGTAGCCAGAAAAATTTAGCATGTGGGTTACTACGCCACTTGATCATTGTCGCAGCTTCTTCAAAGCCTAAATCACTAGCTCCCAATCACCCACCACCGTCACCAACAAAATTGCAAGCGTGTCATCCCTGTTCATGACAACCAAATTGAAGCAAATCCAACTAGACAAAGAAAATGCAATATAAAAATCCATGTAAAAGTTAAACCAACTATCGATAGATCCATTGACGAATGCAAACCCATTTGGATTTAGATGCTACCCGTTCACCCAAACCTCATAATTTCTCCACATAGTAGCCACCCGTCTATATTCACCACAAGGATTTGTTTGGATAAACAACATTAACGATGTGTCTCATTTCTCTATAGCCTCCACCAACCACCCACGGCCATAAACAATATCCTATATGTGACGGTGTCACGAAGAAAAGATGGTGAGGTGATGGCCAACCACCACCACCACCAGCACCACCACCATCATCATCACAATAGAAGGGGAGATACGGTGGTCTGTGCTTGGATCGGCTATGGCGGAGATGTGCGAGAGGTTGTCAAATAAAAAGAGCGCTAAAGAGATTTTTTTTTGTTTTTCTTTTCTTTTTTGCTACGGAGTCTAACTATCCCATCAACCCTTAGAAGCATCTATCATGCCATCACGCTAATTGGCCTTACCTTTATCATGTCTCTTGTTGTGGAAAACATATTTTTGCTGCTAGAAGTCCACCCTAAGGTAGCATCAAGGAGTGTCGGTGGAGAAGGCCATATTTTCCTCAACAAAAGGACTCTACCCTTAAAGCATTAGGGTCCCAAAAGTGAAGATGTTTCTGATGTTTCAAATAATGAACACACACACACACACACACACTTCAAAATTCCATTGCCCCACTGGGATAAATATAGATATTCTGCCCCCAAAACAACAAACGAATAGGAGAATCCAATCCACTGATGACCCTTCACTATCACTGCCAGTCTACTCTCTCTTCTATTGACTTCTACTCCTTGTCCTCCATTTCTCTTACTCTTGTATTTTCATTTATTCGTACCAGCATTTCTTAAATTAATTACATACTTCAAATTACAAAAAACATAAAAAAAAAAAATGAAATAAAAGAAAGCAATGCCCTTTGCATTATTTTTTTCTTAGATTAAATCACAAAATAATAATCTAAAAACCCAAAAATTTGGGGAAGTGGTAATAATATCAGACGTCAAAACTATCAGACGTTAACAGTCTTGCATAGGAACATGAGCGACGATGCAGGCGCATCGCCGAGCTTACCCCCGCCGCCCAACAGCCTCTCGTAATAGTCCACGCAGAAGAGGGAGAGGGAGAGCTCCACCTCCTGCCGGGTCCAGACTCGCCTCACCAGGTCCGACTCGCCTCCGCCCAGCCCGACCCTCATCCTTCCGAGTCGGCTCAGCACCGGCCTCACGCACACCATGTACAGCCGCCGGTACCCTCCCAGCGCCACCACCACCGGCCTCACCCCGGACGGCGGCGGGGACACGTGGCGGAAGCAGAGGTGCTCCCACAGCGCGTCGTTCCGAGCTATCCCGCACCACATCTTGCACACGCAGGCGGCGGAGCCGAGCGAGCGGCCGTCGAGTCGCCTCAGTATCTCCACCAGCACGTCCTCGTTGTCATTGATACAAAACATGGGCGTCTCCTCTTTCGCTTCCTCCATGCATAAGTCGCCGTTTTGGAGCAGATTCACCATTTTTAGAGGAAGGTAATAATCAGCAAGCAACTGCTTGATATAAATATAATGGACTGAAAGAAGTGTGATGGGTATTTGTAGGAAGTGAAAGGGTTTTGACTTAGAGAGAGATGCAGCTGAGAGAAGTGATGGGAATCGAGGGGAGGAGACAAGAGGCCAAAGGAAAAGTTCCAAGGGGGTAAAAGAACTGGAACCAATGCCTTTGCACATACTAGTTTTTTGGGGTAAAACAAAGATGTTTGTTTGTTGTTTTTGTTGTTTGCATTGAATATTTCAATGCTTTTTTGGTTCCGTTGCGTGGAGTCGCGAAATATGTAACGTTGAAGTCAGTAGAGATTCTTACTTCAGCTCTGCATGGAAGGGTCTGCAGCTCTGCATGTGTTATCTAGCAATAAGGTTAAGGGGGTGGACCATGCACCGTAGTCCGTAGGTCTTGGCCTAGCCTTGGACTTGGAGAGTGTGAAAGCTGAGACCAATTTCATCTGTCACCAACGGCTCTCTCTTAATTCTTATAGTCTCGCTCACAATTCAGGTACCCAGCTTTGAGAGGAGGCTAGACATTTCAAACATTTTTTTCCCTTGGTGTATACGCAGTTGGGCTAGGAATGAACCCAGAGGGTATGCACTTGGTTGGGCAGTGGCTACTCCATCACGTACTCTCTAACAATCACTCTGCTCCTATGCGTAGAGCCTCAATGAGAGAGAGAGTTAGATGCTTTAAGAAAATGATTTGCGTTCACCCATTTTAGTCCGCCAAGAGACGAAGTTGTCTAGGTGAGACGTTACATCGTTGCATCCCGCGTATGATTACTGAATATTTTCTTCGATGTATAAAGAAATTTCACAGTATAGAAGAAGTCGTGAGGTGTCTCGTTCTAGTTGAGTATTTTCTGATCGGTAAAAAAACAAAATAAAACAAAACAAAACGGTAGGAGAAGGAAGTTAGATAAAAGGAAGAAGAGAAAAAGAGAGGATGTCTAGGCTTCGGTTGCACTGGAATTGGTGGTTAAGCAACTAAAGCAACCAAGTTTACATAGTTTGTTTGAGGATCCTTAGGTTGAAAAGGCAAAACTAAAGCAACCAAGTTTACATAGTTTGTTTGAGGATTCTTAGGTTGAAAAGGCAAAATTAGATGCTGCATTAGTGTCTTAAACCATCAATTCTCTTACCATCTTGGGAACATAAGCAAAGTTATGTCACTTTATCTTATGTCCTCAACAGATAACACTGTATCTGAGATTGAGGGTCCAAGCAGGGAAACCCTCAACTTAAAAGATCCATGACTTCCCATTTGGTTGTCTCATCAAGTTGGATTTTCGTCCAGAAAGGAAACCCCCAAAGTCCTATGAGACAGAAAGCATATTGTCAAATATGATTAAAATACAGTATTCGGAATTGACATTACATAGATCTTTAATTAAAGTCTCTCTAAGATGACTACCCCACCATATTTTTCTCTGACCCTGTGAGTTCGAGTTCATGTGTGTGTGTGTGTGTGTGTGTGAGGAAGAGAAGAGTTATCTTGGACGGTTGTTTTGTATTGAGTTGGACTTATATGTTGGACATATTAGAGAAGCACAGCTACCAATTCTTGGTGGGAGAAAGTTGATAAACGCAACCTTACAAGAAGAATCCGTGAAGTCCGCAAAGATTTCACTTTTTTCACTCACTCCCTCAACGTCTCTCTCGTGTACTTTGTTGTTGTATGATATGTGCCACTCACTAATAAGTCAACATCTTATGCACACATATCTGTACAACAACGCATTCAAGTTTACCCAGCAACCTACTTTGTTGTAGCATGTTGATTGCATGACTGTACTGTGCATCATTCCAGTGCATTACTTGGACATATAGACCAACTTTAGAATAATTAATCTATGGCTTACAAAGAGCTGGTGCAGTTTGATCAGTTATCTAAGAACATTTAGTGATGGAAACCTGCAAGATGTGCATGTAAACAAACTGACCAAACAAGAGATAAGAGGTGAGCAGAAGAAGACTTGGAAAAGAAACCATGAAAACTCGGCCAGAGTCCTTAACCAATGCAGGATAGGACGGGCCTGCAAGTCTAACTGCCCTCTTAGCTCGAAGATATAGTAAAGGGTAAGTTACAATTTTGGTTCTTTATCTTTGTTCGTTGTTTCCATTTGATCCTTTATGTTTTACGTTTTCTCAATAGATCCTTTATTTTGAAGTCCGTAACCTATTAAGTAGTTTATTAACCAAGTGCACTAAAAATGGCCGCTGATTCCTTATACCGTCACATCCGCCTTTTTTTCCACCCTAATATTCACCTCGATCACCAAGACCACATGGCAGAAGGGACCATTTTGGGAAGGAAAATTAGCAACACGTGAATGAACTCCAGCTGCTCTAATCCTGATCCGACAGTTGAGATACTGGTGGAAACAATTTCGACGACTTGCCTTGCTACAAGCCTTCAGTGTTGATGGATTTAGTCAGCTCGCTGATAGCAGTGAGGATTCTAGCCTGAGAAACTCCGGCAATAGCGACAGAGAGGTGCTCGAATAAGGCGAAGGCAAGGAGGGAGTCGCCGACCAGACACGCCACGTGCTCGTCGAAGGCCTTCTACATGGTGGGCTGACCGCGGCGGAGGACGTCGTCATCCATGCAGAGGAGGTCATCATGGATGAGGGAGATTGTGTGTATCATCTCCACAGCACAGACGACGTGGAGGGCGATGGCAGAGTGCCAGCAACCACTGATGACGAGCTCGTACGCGGTGATGCCGAGCATAGTCGTCATATGCTTGCCACCAGCGAGCATAGAGTATCTCATAGCTTCATGGATCAAAGGTCAGTTCTCGAGTGAAACGACTTCGTCTAAGGCTTTCTTTACCATATGTTCCCAACCTATCTTGGTCGCCCCCATTGACCGCTCATAAGTCCCACTTTTTAGGACACATCAACATTTTTAACGGTGAAAGTTCAACACGTTTAAACCGGTCAACCCAAACCGCATGCTCAAGACACGCCTTTTTCCTAAGGGGTCAACACGTGCACGAGGCCATTTTCTCATTTTTTTTTTCCCAGTGTTAATTTTGACACGCCTTTTTCCTAAGGGGTCGGCGGTGAGATGCCCCCCTAAGGGGCAGCCCATGGCCTCCCCTAAAAGGTGGCCATGCCTGCCCCAAAGGGGTTGGTCGTGTTCCTTTCCCTTAAGGGGTCAGCCCACGCTTCCCCCATAGGGGTTGGTTGTAGGGTTGGCTGTGGCCATCCCCCCAATAGGCGGCCTAGCCTTCGCTAAATGGGTTGGCCGTGGCCTTCCCCTCAAGGGATCGACCATGGTCCTCCTCCCTGAGGGACTAATTAACCATTATGCAACCACAACCTTCATGGTGGCTCCCATCTCCACAATACTCGTTGTCGCGCCTAAGCGTCATCTCCGCATCACGTACTCTTGACATGAATCTTGGCAACAGCCGTGCCTGAGCACCGTCGGTCCATCATGTGCCTCCAACACGATGCCTGTCTCTACGAACCCGTCCCTTTGCCTGAGTGTCGTCTTCACGTCACGTGCCCCCGGCACGACACCCTTCTCCACGATATCCTCGTAGTGCCCAAGTGCAAGCTCTGAGTTACGTGCCCCCAGCACGATGCCCATCTCCGTGACATCTATCGCCATGCCTTAGTGCCGACACGTGCCCCCGGAATGACACCCGTCTCCGTGACACTTGTTACCGCCCATGCATCCTCGTTGTGTCATCTGCTCCGCACAACATTCTTTACCACGACCCCGGCATTAAATCCATCTTTTCACCATAGCATGCACGCTCTGCTTGGACGTGGATCATGCTACAACCCACTCTCCAGAGTGTGCAACATTTCGAGGGGCTCATATCATACTGCTCTGGATGAGGACCCTTTGCAGCGGCATAGGCTCATTTTCTAAGACACTATCTCTGCTTGGGACAACTCACGTGACACTAGACACGTTTGAGCTGTGACCCCTGGGTCACTCCAAGATGGGAACAGTCTCCGAAGCGCGTTACGCCTAGTCTGCCTAAGGGACCCTCTCGTAGCACTTTCAGGTTCTCCGCATCTCTTGACTCCCCTCATGGGGCTCGGTAAGGGATTTGGACCGGTGGCTAGATCAAGGGCGTTTTCTGATCATGTCGTGATGATGTGTGGTCGATCTTCTCAGATAGGCACAACGAAGCTGCACGGGGCAAGCAGGCAAATATGCAATCCGACAGTCCATGGAGCACCGACATTTAAGGTCTCGTTGGTGATGTGGCACTCCTAAAGAGCAGTAGGTGTTGACTGATGACACAAGCATAATTTTGTCATAAATAATGGACTTTGGACTTTATTTAGGGCACATGCAAATCATTTGCTATAACAGTTCCTTACCAAAAGGGTCTCGATCCTCACTTATTGGAAGAACGTGAGCTAGAAATTTGAGCTCTAAAGGATTCATTTTCTATCGAAAAGCTGACCACTTTCTGACTCTACAATCCAAAGCAAGAGATTTTAGAGAAAGAAAGTTCTTGCACTTGGACTTTTGAATCAATATCCTGACTTGGATTGTGACATTTGGACCATGACTCGTTGACCTCAACTTGGCCCGTTGACTGTTGGCCGTAATCATCTTAGCCCTCGTCCCCTTAACTTTAAGGCTATGCCATCCTAAGGTGTTGTTATCCTGTGTGGGAAGTGATGCTCTATGTCTTTACTCCACCCTCACTGTGTCTCACTATTGGACACTTGACAGCTGACTTGAACTGCATCATTTGTAGCACAAACACGTAATCTATGAACTCACTTTTCTGGAATAACCATACTGGCTTTTTGGCCACGTAAGTTTTGAATTTAGACATGGCTAGAGCATGGATTTCATCATTTATAATTGTCTCTTGTTTGGTGATTACAATAGAGATGGTGAGAGGGGTACACTGGTAATTTGGGCAAGTGGGTGTCCTTTTATAGGAACCCATAAAAGACAGATGGTGAGGTGAAAATCTGGATGAAAGAAAGGAGGATGTGGCAGCCGCGTATCCACAGATAAGGACTAAAAGTCATTTTTAACGAGCTTGGTTAATGAAGGAGTGAATAGGTTATAGACTTCAATATAATGGAACTATTTGAAAAAAGTCAAACATAAAAGATCAAATGAAAAAAAATGCAAAGATAAAGGACCGAAATTACAAAATATTGGTGGAACCTCATGAAGTTCTTAATCTTTCTCAAATTTTTGTTAGACATATTTGTTTGTTACGTCTTGTTCATCCATATATCTTTGTTCACTTATTAAAATTTCAACCAGATCAGATACAAGGCATTGACAATATGTGAGAATCCAACATTTTACATGCTTTGGTTATATATTTGAAGTATGATTGGATGCATCATGTTATGTAAAAATGATCATGATGAACTATGGATGATAATGTGTTTGAATGTATGTTTATATGTTAAACACCTTGAATGGAATAAATTGTCTAAGAATGTGAACAAAGTGCTCAAAGTGAAAAAGGCTATGTATGAACACTCATGTGATTGTATTTGATGTTTAGAAACCTTAAATGATCCCTTGAAATGACAAAAAATACTTTTAAAAGATCTTTAAAAAAGAGAAGGTGAAAACTCCAACATTGAGTAACCGATTGACCGGATTGTCTCTGAATTGTTTGTTGTGCCTGCACAAAATTGTGTCACCTCGTGCTTAATGAGGAGTCACTATTGATTATTACTTTGATCGACACCCCGTGCTACCTATCATCGTCGTGCTTGTGACGTGTCAACATACTATTGCGACATGTAGTGCTTCAAGTCTCGTCGTGCTTGAATTTTGATAACTTCTCCACCTCTTCATCACCACTTGGCACCTCCTACTTGCTTCCAATTTGGTATAAAAACATCTAAATGACATGCTTAAATCCTTCTACCACGCTATTGCGAGGAAATTAAAAGACCTTGTAAAATCTAGAAATAAGGCTTGTTCGTGAAGGGGAACCACAAGCAATTGATTTGAAAACTTTGTGGGAGCTTGAAACAGTGTTTTGAACTTGTTTAGAGAAGTCTTTTGGAGGTGTTTCAATTCTAAAAAATTGGTTCATTCACATCTTCTTTAAGGTTAGATAATTAAAGGTGTTTAATGAGGTTTTAAAGCATAAATATGAATATATGTAATGTTAGCGTATTTCTTTAGCATATTTTTTTTGTCAAACTTTTCAATACTTGTTAGAGACTTGTTAATAAGTGTACCTAAACATATTTAACATAATGGAGACTGTGGAAGACATGAAATAGGCTATGAAATTATGTTAAACTAGATACGGTTAGAATATGGTTTAGAACATGTTTTTAAGTTATAATTAAAGCTCATTTACTGAATATGAATGATTATATTATGTGTTCAACATGTTAGGAAGATAATGTTTTATGATGAAAGTGACTAAACATTTGATAGTTAAGTTTTATGGTGCAAGTACATGAAGATTACAATTACAACAACTATATATCTGAAACGATTTGTATGCTTACACATGAGCATGTTGCATCATTTTCATTGTGATGCCAAGGAAAGTGGGTTCGTACCTACGTGGAGGTGCCACAGAGGCTGCAATCCGAGTTAGCTTCCAAATATGCAAAGTGAGAGACAGTGAGGGCGGAGTAAGGGCAGAGAGCAAGGCTTCCCAGACAGGCCGTGAGGAGTGGCAGTGCTGCGGAGACAAGGCTGAGACGAACAGGGTCGGCAGTCGACAGTCCAAGTCAAGGTCTGAGTCAGAGTCCAATGCTACAGTCCAATGTTACGGTCCAAAGTTATGTCCAATTTGTGTTTCTCTCTCTAGAATCCAAGAGCTCCCAAATTCTAGAGTGAGAAAGTGATTTTGTAAGAATGAGCCAAAAAAAGTCCCTTTTTGAGTTATAAAGTCCACTATTTATAGGAAACAGTGTGCCTGTATCTTAAAATGTCACACGTTGTCCCCTTCCCTGGGAGTGACACGTCACCAGGGGGTCCAAAAATATCGGTTCTCCGTTGGACTGCCGTATCGGTTCTCCGTTGGACTGCCGATTCCCAAATTCGCGCTACCTGCCCCACACAGCGTCACTCTACCTATCTGAGAAGACTAACCACACCATAACAACATGATCAGAGTAAGCCCGTTGCCCTAGCCACCGGTCCAAACCCTTACTGAATCCCACAAGGTGCGACAAGAGACGCGTAGAGAACCTGACAGCGGTGAGGGTTGCCCCTGTACAACTGCCAGGCGGACTAGGCGCTATGCCCTCCAAAGACCTGCTCCCGTCCCGGAGTGACCCGGGGGTCATCGTCCTAGGGGCGCCGATGATCACCAGTAATGTGAGTGGACATGGTCGCAGCTCAGTGCCTAGTGTCATGCAAGTCACCCAGACGGCGATAGCTTTGTGGTAACGAGCCTATCCCGATATAAAGGGTCCTCGTGCCGGAGCACTACGAGCAGAGTCCCCCGGAATGAAGACGGCGATAGCTTTGCGGTAACGAGCATATCCCGCTGCGAAGGGTCCTCGTGTCGGAGCACTACGAGCGGAACCCCTCGAAATGCTGCACATTCCGGAGAGTGGGTCGAAGCATGTTCCACGTCCCTGGCGTGGGCACATGGTGTGGTGAATGAGTGTGATACCCGGAGGCCTGTAAATGATTATGGCGCATGAGTGCGGTGCCTACAGCACGAGACATGATTGTGGCGCATGGGCGCGGCGACAACCGTCGCGATACAATACCTGGTGTCGTGGGCACATGTCATGAAAGTGGCGCACGAGTGCGACGACGACCGTCGTGGAGACAATACCTAGTGCGGGGGCACGTATCATGGAAGTGGCGCACGGGCGCGACGACAACCGTCGCGGAGACGATGCACGGGTGAGCGTCAGGTGTCCCGGAGACGGGACGTGAGTTGAGTGTGCATGTTATACCAAAATAATGAATGCAATATTTAGTAATGACAAAGTTGGGAGTGATGGTACGCGGTCGTCTGTGACGGGTCTTTTGGCTGTAGCGCGTGACTTTGGGCGACAGGCATCGCGGGAGCGGTGCGTGGTCGCGAGCGACGGACGACGGACGTCGCGAGGTTGATGTACGAGCATCAGTAAACATCGCAAATGTGCAAAGACCCGAAAAGACAAGTGCGCGTGGGAGGGGAGGCCAAAGGCCAACAATTGGGGGAAGGCAAAGGCCACCACCCCTAGGGAGGTTGAGGCCGACCCTAGAGGGTTGCCAAGGCCAAGGCCAACTCCCCCGACGGGGGGCCAAGGCCACTCCCTCTTTTGGTAAACTTCGGACACGCCGACTGTAGGTGTTTTGATGGGCAATGACGAATTGGGAAGTCGAGTTACGACGAACGTGTTGCCGTGAGTCGTACCCACGTAACGAACAAGGTGCCAAAGACACACACGAGGCGTACGAAGCAAACAACGCGCAAGAAGTGAACAACCGGGGGGGAATACCAAGGCCAACCCCTCATGGGGGGCCGAGGCCGACCCCATAGGCTTGGGGGAGGCCGAGGCCGACCCCATCGGGTTGGCCAAGGCCTCTGCCCCTTGACCCCGTTGCTCCGGTTGCGCCGTCAGCCGACGATTTTGGTGAAAAGGTGTTCGAGTGGTCGCGGCATGACGATCGTGCTACCGTGAGTCACGCTAACGTAAAATAATTGGTGACTAAGTCGTGCGCGAGGCGTGCAAAGCGAAAAAATGCACGTGACCTGAGGGCGCGCACTTTGACCGGTTCGATGCGTTGAAAAGTTGACCGTTGAATGCGTCGACGTGTTCGCGCGAAGCGGGACCCCAAGTGGGCCCTTGGGTCCGACCAAGATAGGTTATGAACACATTGTAAGAGATGGTTGATATAGTTGATAATTATATAGTTACCTATTTTATATGATTGAGGGTTAATCTGATTATGTTTGAGTAGCGGTGCATCTTTTGAGCCAAACAATTGATATAGTTGATAATTATATAGTTACCTATTTTATATGATTGAGGGTTAATCTGATTATGTTTGAGTAGCGGTGCATCTTTTGAGCCAAACAATTGTAACTCTGACTGCTATTCGAGGCGATATCAGTGTTCATTTGTTTTCTGTTGCTTCACTTTCTGAGCTAAAGGTTGTGAATTTACATTCCGGCCATGGTGGCATAAGGGTGGACTATTAATTGGGCTGAATTCGGGACTGTAAAATCTTGTAATTCTCAACTAAGTGTGAACATTTGATATGTGTAATGTACACATGTAAAACTACTCAATGTGATTGAATTGTAATAGCATGCATTACCAATATTCTTGAGTTAAAAGTTATACAGTATTAGATAACTTTGATTATCTTATTGAGCCATTGGCTGGCGGATTTTTACCCATAATATTTTAGATTAAGGAGCCGGTCTCTCGAAAGGTAAGGAAAATGTGTGAGGCATGGTGAGAAGACGGGCAAGGGAACATATGTACATTTGTGAATTGAGTTGTATTTGAAATAGAATAATATGTCAACAAAGAGCTTGCTAGGTGTGTTTTATAAAAGTAAACTCTCTTATGTTGTATAATAAGGTTTAATTACTAGGTGAATTAGAATGAATTATATTATCAGAATGATGATTAGCCAATGTGTTGTAATACTCCACCTGGGTTAGGGTAACTCTAAGTTGGGGCGTTACACAATGCAAAACATATTAATAATCTTTTTAGTTGCTGACCGAAGCTCAATTCTAATAAGCGGTGTAACGCTGGTAATAGGGCTTGAATTTTTAAAAGGCAAAATGACATTCAACTTTCCTATGGTTTGCCCATTTTGGCAAGTGAGATACCGGGGTTTTAAATTGAGTACTCATACCCTGGTGTTTTTATAACAGTTGAAGAAAATGGGCATAAATTTGCATGTCACTGCACATTGCACAATTGAGAGGGTATAAAGTAATAACTAAATATATAATTAAAATTCAAGAAAGATCAACCACGTATAATAACTATATTAGAAACCTAATAGAAGTAGATAGCAAGGGTATAAAGGTAACTACGTGTATGGAGTAGGGTGTTACAATGAATCTTAAAAGGAAGCAATGAAATAGATGAAAAAAAGGGTAAATCAACTATAGTGTTTTTTGGAACTAGGCGATGTAGACTCTCCATTTTATTTTATTATTGTTAAGTTTGTTTTACTATTAGAGTAGGCTTAACTGTGTTATACTTTATTCTAATTATTTGTTTGTGTGGTTAGTTAAACTTAGTGGCCGGTTTAGTGTTTTGGTCCAATGGGTTGATCCAGTCAGTTTGGGGTTAATCTAGGCGAGTCTGTTTAGTAGTTGGTTTGTCTTTGATTTGGATGTCTGTCCAGAATTCTCAAATTGATCACGTGTCATTTATTGGAAAGCGTAGTCTTTTTCATCTAGAATTAGGATAAAAGTAAACTAGATGACGGAAGAGAATCGGTCGGTTTTCAACTAAAGAGGCTGGTTCTCCTATGAGTTTCAGCCAGCTTAAAGGAGGAACCAACCGATTTTTCAGGTGTGCTGCCCCCCATAAGGTCGTTTAGTCTTTTTCAATCTTATCTCTTAGAGACGATGAGGACGACCATAGGGTCTCCATTTGTATTTCTATCGCTCCTAGACTCCTATAAAAAAAACTACGCCAAAGATGGGAGTGAGTTGGAGAGAAAAATCCCCCTGAAAGGCTGCTAAATTTGTGTGGATTTAGATTAGCAACATAGATAGATTAAAGAGATCTAATTCGTGCATTTTCATCTTTCACACTGTGGAGAATCCAGAATCAACGGTCTAGCAGGCCAAATCAATGGGTATTTCTTATGCTCTTGTTAGTTTTATTCTTCGTAGAGTAGCTTGGAATAGCCATATGGAAGATTAGAGAAATTTTTAATTTTAGATTTCCCTTCCCCCGAGCTAGGTCTGTGACAAAAATAAAAAATAAAAAAAAGTTTTCTAAACCTCACGTTAAGAGAATTTTTTTTTAAAGAAAGAATATTGTTATCGTAAGAATTCTGTTTGGATTAGACTTCTAGTCTGATTCAACTAGAAAAGTTGAATTGAATTATGTCTCTAAAAATACTGCCTCAAGTTTGTTTAATTTGTGCTACCAAGCATCTTTCTTAAGTAGTGTAAACTTTTCCTTACCACTTAGGCGTCACTATTTGAGGCAAAGAGACTTGCTAGCGCAGTACATTGTTCCACCGGTTTACACTTCAATTTGACTTTTCGGACTAAAGTATGAGTTGAATGATTAATGCAATTTTTATTGTTTATAATCCTAAGCGCTTCATTTCATTAATATTGGTTCTCTCTTTACCTTTTTTTTTCTTTAAATTTGTCGGTCCGGTTTATTTATTGTTACTAAAAATTTTAGTTAATGAATATCTTAAAATCTAAAAAAAAAACAAACAAACAAGAAGAGTAGCATCAATGAAGTGGCAAGCTCAAAAGGTCGAGCGTCAGTGTCCATCAAGGTAAGTGACGATCTCTGCAAAAGTAGCCTCAATGCTATGATTAGTTTAGTTTTCGGCATGTAAAATGGGGTTGATGTATTACGCTCTACACTGAACACACAAAACTTCTCTTCTGTGCTATCTGCCAGAATCATGAATTCCTTTCAATTTCGTAGAATTTCAACTTTGCTTGATTCCGCGAAGAAAGCCCCCAATTCATCTCAATCCAAATCAATTAGAAGGAATTGGGATCCAATTCCATTACCCCACCGAACTTTAGCTGAACCAAGAGGACAGGATCTTGATTATGTAAATGTTGCTCACAGTCATCTTGTGCACTCTGATTGGACTAAGCTTGATAAGTTGGTGGTGGGTCTAACCCCATTTAGGATTAAGCACATTTTACTGAAAGTACAGAAAGATTATGTCATTTCGTATGAATTTTTCAAGTGGGTTCAACTCAAGAACCCTAGTTCCCTAACCCTAGAGACCCATTCCATAATTGTTCATGTTTTAACCAAGAACCATAAGTTCAAGTCGACCGAGTCGATTTTGAGGAAGATTCTTGAGCCGGGTTCGATAGATTTACCTCTGAAGCTCTTTGACGCTGTCCTTCACTCGTACAGAATGTGCGAGTCTTCGCCTCGGGTTTTCGATGCTCTGTTCAAAACTTATGCTCATATGAAGAAGTTTAGGAATGCCACGGATACATTTTACTGGATGAAGGATTATGGGTTTCTCCCGACTGTCGAGTCGTGCAATGCGTATATGAGGGTGTTGATTGATTCGAATCGGGCAGATATTGCTTTAGCGTTTTACAAGGAAATCCGGACCTCGAGGATTTTGTCGAATGTTTATACTCTTAATATGGTGGTCCATGCTCATTGCAAATTGGGGAAAGTAGAAAAGGCTGTTGAGGTATTTAACGAGATGGAGAATATGGGCTTCAGCCCTAATGTTGCAACATATAATACATTGATCGCTGGACAATGTAGCCATGGAGTTTTGAGTGCCGGAATGACTTTAAAATGTATGATGGAGAAGAATGGTCTCTCTCCAGATGTTATTACCTATAATACACTTATCCATGGGCTATGCAAGGAAGGGAAATTGCATGAAGCAAACAAGCTTCTTAGCGAGATGAGATGCATGGGCGTGGCTCCAAATACTGTGACCTATAACACATTGATAAATTGGTATAGCCAACATGCTAGTAGCGAGATGGGTGGAAGGCTTTTTGAGGAGATGCAAAAGAATGGGATTGAGGCTGATATATTGACCTATAATGCACTGATTCTGGGATTATGCAAGGAAGGGAAGACAAGGAAAGCTGCTTATCTGGTTAAAGAACTTGATAGGAAGAACTTAGTCCCAAACTCATCAACATTCTCTGCCCTTATAAGCGGCCAGTGTGCTAGAAAAAATCCTGACCGTGCCTTTCAACTGTATAAAAGCATGATAAGGAGTGGTTGTCGTCCAAATGAACCTACTCTAAAGATGTTGTTATCCACATTCTGTGAGAATGGGGATTATGATGGAGCAGTCCAAGTGCTGAGGGAGATGCTAGAAAGGTCTATTACTCCTGATTCAGCTATTTTTTCTGAGCTTTGCAATGGACTTCACCAATATGGAAAGGATGAAATGGTCTTGAAGTTATCCAAAGAGGTAGATGCTAAGCACGTTATGCCAGAAGGTTCTGGGAAAGCTAAAAGCTTGAGTTTTTGATCCAAAAACTCAAGGGAAAAGAACTTGAAATAGTTGTAAGGTCTATCTACTCACTGCAACTTTTGAATCGCATGAATTGTGCTCGACACTCTGAATTAAGTCCTTTATGAATGGAAAAAAATGCCATACGAACTTTTGTTTATGTGAGCCAGAAGTCCGTTGCCTAATGGTGATTTAAGTCCATAAAGTGACATTTATGGTATAATCTCCAATGTGGAGTTTTAGCAATATATGTTATGGTGTGTTAAGCAGGAACCTTAATTTTTTCTTCCCTTGAGGTGGAGACTGGATTAAATACTTTTGCATGTACCTTTTGCAAATGAGCGCTTGAAGATTCTGTACATTATATTCTGGATGGCGGTGTATGACCTCACTTTCTATACATCTATCCCAATGTGTTAATCCAGTCTGAAATGAATCCAAGGCTATCACACTTTGCATTAGTTCTTAGTTTATTAATTTTCTTCTGGAAGTTATATTTGGTTTGTCTTCTCTTAACTTGCTCTCAGGCAAATTTGAAATTCTCTCTTTACAGGTTGTGCATCCCTAAAGCTTTTATTTGGGGAAACTGAGTTCTAAGAGACATTCCTCAATTAGACTTCTGTTTAATTCTTCGAAAGCATCCTCTTGCATATGTTTTTGGATTATATATTGGTTGCCGAAGAGTAGAGTACTTGACAGTTTCCTCAGGTTGATTTCTATGGTTGACCATACTGATATTCTTATCATATGATGATGTTGCTCAATATCTTTGAAATTGGTATAGCTTAATAAGTTTTTTTAGGTACATCTAAAAGTCCATTGCAAAGTTCTCGTGAATTAAAGGAATGTAAGGGGTGGCAATTAAATGTAACGCATTTTTTTTTCTGATACTTGGTCCAAATGTCTCGGTCATGTCTAGCTCTTCTGGCTTGATTCCGTTCGCGAGCTTCCGGTTGAAGTGGTACAGTAGTTGAGCCAGTGGAATTTCAATATTTGCAATTCCAAACAACATGCCTGGACATATCCTTCTGCCTGCCCCAAATGGGATAAATTCGAAATTCGTTCCTTTAAAATCAACTGAAGATTCACAGAATCTCTCTGGTTCAAAGCTCTCAGCACTAGTCCAATATTCTGGATCTCTTTCTATTGCCTACGCGTTGATCATGACTCTGGGTTTTTTGGGTACCTCATAACTCTTTACTTCACATCTTTCTCTTGCTTCTCTTGGAAGTAACAAAGGATTTGGTGGGTGCAGCCTAAGAGTTTCCTTGATCACCAATTTCAAGTAATTTACTTCCTGAATATCTCTCTCTTCAATTTTCCTCTTCCATTTGAGGACATGCCTCACCTCAGCTTGTGCCTTCTCCATGAGTCTCCGCTTTCTCATCATTGCTGACATTGCCCATTCTATAGTTGCCGAAGAGGTGTCACTGCCCACAGTGAAGATGTCCTGCATGAGGATGGACAATTGTATGATTGTAAAGTCTAAATAACTGGCGGTGTAATTGGTTATTTAAAACAGCTCAGTTTTTTGCATTACATCAGGAGTGTGATTCTGGGGTTATTTTGATTTATCCTGATTTTGAAATACGTGTTAAAAGGTGCTTCCGTTTCTGTAATTGGGATTCTTTGTGCATTAAAATTTATACTTGGCTTCCAGTTCTTCAAGAACCCAAGTCCCAAGTTTAATCATTTATTGGCAAAAGATTATTAATAATCTTTTGAAGTGAATGCATCTTTTATTTTCTTTTCTTTTCTTTTTTCATATGCAAGTGTCGTAGATTATGCATACTTGTAAATTACCAAAAAGAAGTAAAATTACCAGAATCACAGCCTTGATGTTGTTGGTTGTGACAGGAACTTCAAGGTTACCACTCTCCTGAAGTTTGAGAAGAACATCTACTAGATCTTCCTCACATGATCTACAGCTGCCAGTCATCATAGATTTCTTATTTACTGTATGATCCTTGATTATTTCCTGGATAATCCTGTCAACCTTGCGGTGTATTTCCTCTAGTGCAGGCTTCGCCCTGCTGATTTAGTGGAAAAATGTAAGCGAAGGGAATATATCAGGGGAATCAAAACCTCCAGCTAACTTCAATGCTTCTTGGATCGCCATGATGAATTGATCTTGATCCTTGCACTTCTGACCAAATGCTGCTCTGGACGTTATGCCATTGGTCAATAACAAGATTTTCTCACTGAGATTGATGAGACAGTCCGAGGATGATGAAATTGATTCAATGAGATTTCGCACCTCCTCTTCTCGTATTGATTTAATTGAGCTTAGCAGCTCCGGTATACAAAATTTTTGCAATTGTCTCAGGTATTCGCCATTGGGAGCGAAGGCAATATTTGTTGAATTGTAAGACAAAATCTTGATGGCAAGAAGTTCGGGCCTATCTGCAAAGATAATGTCGTGGGATTTCATCACCTCTTTTGCTGCTTCAGGGGATGAAATTACAATAGCAGAAACCTCGCCAAGTTTTTTTTTTTTTTTTTTTTATAAAAGGCAAAATAGCATATAATCAAAGGAGTTTTCACCCAAAGGTGATTACAAGAACAAAGGTCAAGACACACATAAGACATTCACCAATTTACAAAAGGCTAAACAAAACAAAGACAAGCAATCACACGAAACCTATGAATTACAGATCCAATTGCGGCAAAAAGTCATGCACCCAATCCTGGAAGACGTCTATGCGTGCATGGCATGCAAAAGCAGCTAAAGATCTAGATTCCTTAAGCTGAGGCTTTGTGGCTTTGTCAAAGCTGAACTGATGAAAGTCTGATAATATGTAGCAAAAATCAAACATTATCGGGGCGGTGGTATCAGGGATATCCGCCGTATCCTGAAGCTGAGCAATCAGAAAATTGGAATCAGTTAATAAAGAGATATGTAATAAATTATTTTTTCTAGCCCAATAGCAGGCAGTTAGTAATCCTTTAGAGAAAGCAGCGAAAACATCAGAGAAACCTCGCCAAGTTGTAGGTGAATGACTGGTCCATATTGTTTGGCCAAATCCCTCATGGTCCGACGAGATAGTGCACCAATTAACTGGTGCAAGTTCCGATGAAAGCGGCAGTATGAACCCCTCGATACTTTTATGTGAATGAATAGTAGCACAAACTAACAAAAACGGTAACATCCATTGTCTTGCTTTTTTGCAGTAGTGGAATTATATCACTTAAACTATTCAGGCCCACAAGAAGCTAGAAACAAAAGCCATATGAGTACTACGCCACAATCTGATTGAGTGTTGTTTGACCCCAATGAATGGTGGGATATAATCACATGCTGAGATTTTGGTAATCCCCTCCTCTGAGATTGTATTCCTTCTTGTAAATTTACGGCGCTTCAATCTCCTAACACATGTAAGCATAAGTAAAAAGGCACCAATCTATATGTATGCTTATGTTCTTACGTGAATGAATATTAACACAAACCGACAAGAATTTTAACATCTAGGAATTGGCATTTTTTGCGGAACAGGACTTGTACATGCCCACAAGAAGTTAGAAACAAAAGTCATATCTTTGTGTAGTTCAGGGAATCTGATTGAGTGTTGTTTGATCCCGACGAATGGGGGGGGGGGGTTAACACTTATAAGCATTAGCATAGAGGCACCAATCTATATTACGCGAAATACTTACATAGACGAATAGTAACACAAATTGACAAGAATCATCACATGAGGTGAACATAAGTTGGATACTGGGCAGCTTAGTACAGAGCTATAAGTAAGCTATATAAAGTTGTGAATTGATTAGATGCTACGGAGGTGTTATAACAGACCCTAGTAACGACAGAATCCCATGCATAGTCACAGGCGCTGCCATGGAGAATAGTTTTGGTTTGAGAACCAGACAAGAGCAGGTCCATCGCAGTGACAAGAGAAGTGATGATCAAACACAAGTCACTGGTCACTGACATTCACACTCTCATTTATTGGTAGTCCAATGCTTTTCCATCGAAATGATACATCAACCACGTGCCTTTGTCCAAAGTGAAAAACATATTTTTATTCCCAGTTGGATACAACCTTGAAATGGTTCAAGGTTGTATATTACAGAGAACAATGGACCTGTATTATCTCTAGTGACAAATCCTATTTTTATCATCACCTTTACCAGTACATTGGCTCCGAAATATTCAAACCTTGCAGGGCATGTCCATTTAAGCCATGACCATGTTTAAAGAGCATAATATTATCGGTTGTTGAAAGTTCCGTACATGCTTATAAACTTTTGTTAGCAATCTAGTCCTAATATATGTGAAAAGAATATTTCCTCCAACTTCGGTCTTGGGGACATCTCAAGGAAGCTGCACGACGCACCTATGACTTGGTTGGTCCGTCAAAGACCCCAAAGCCCCAACCTCATATTGCCTTGGCCGCGACGATGGAAGCAGCCAGTAACGACGACAACAACCACAAGCGTCAGTCCCAAGGAAGGGATGGGCGCCCTGACAAGAGAGGGCAGCCAATGCCTGCCCCGGAATACCCGTGTGACTCGAAGACTGTTAGAACTCTCCTCGAGGCATGGATCAATGACAATGCCATAACCCTGCCGAATGTCGACACTGAACCTACCCCGGAAGACTTAGCCGTCACAACTACTGCCCCTATCATCAGAAGGTCGGTCACGGCCTCAAGTGGTGCAGGGGCCTTAAGTTTGTCTTCGCCGACAAGATTGCGTCCGGAGAGCTCAAACTCTAAGTACGGGACATATGACCCACCCGACCAAGCCTTGGCATGCCTTAGTGCATTTTCCACACTTTTAATTTTTTCGTTCATTTTGCAAGTTTCCATGTACGTCATACCCATGTATCAAGGCATGATGCCTATCCTTCGTTATCAATGAAGTTACATTTTTCAAACTTAGAAAATTTTCAAGCTACATTGCTCTTACACAAGTCTATTGACATCACCCTTCATGCCACCACCCATTCCCTTGGGGGCTTCACCTCTTCCCAATCCCTTCGGCCTCACTTTGCAACGACTTGATACGTAGTGCACGAGGTGGCTCGAGCCGCGCTACTACGGTCGCATTATCATCCTCCATTTACTTTTCTTTAGAAAAAATTTCATTTTTTTCGCAACCGGTCATCGATGATCATCCTCGGTGGTCTCCCTCGGCATCCTTGTCTCAGCCCAACACTTAGAAAAAAAAAAATTCATGGCCGATCATCGATGATCACCCTTAACTGTCTCCCTCGGCACCCTTGTTTGAGCTCAACACCTAGAAAAAAAAAATCTTTGTTTTTCACAACCAGGTCACCACCCTCAACGGCCTCCCCTTAGCATCCTTGCCCGCACTCAAAAAAAATAAAAATTCAACACTTAGAAAAATTTTCAAGTTTTTCATCTTCCCCACTACTCCCGACATACATGCTCTCATCACTCTCCCTCTCACATTTTCCTCTCCTCCCTCACCATCCAACACCCCGTCAGCCTTTCCCCACTTCATACACAACTTCTCTCTTTCTTATGGAAAAGTTATCATTCTTCTCCCATCCAGTTTCTCTTCTTGTGCATTATGAAAAATTCCATTGGGAGGTTCCCTCCTTAGGGATGCTGGAAAAAAAATCAATCAAAATCAATTTGAATTTCAAATTTCAAAAGAGAATCTGGGCATAACCCTACCCGCGAGCTCTCTTTCTCTTTGTCCATGGCCGAATCTCTAACCCACCCAAACCGATCCGTGTCCCCCAAAACCCTAACCCTAATTTTCCCCTCTTCTCTTTCTCTTTTTTGCGCAGCCGCCGCCCTCATCTTCTCCTTACGGCGCCACACCTCAGCCTCGGTCGGTAGCCCCCCTCGCCGGCGACCATCCCCTCATTCATCCGGCGGCCTCGGCCTCTCCCCTTCTTCCTCCTCCTTCCCTATTCTCTCCCCGCCAAGCACGCTGCCGCCGAGCACCGCCCCTTTTCCCCTTCTGCTTTCCCCTCCTTCCCCTTCCTCCCCCCACGCCCCTCGGCCTCGGCCCCTTCTCCTTCTCCTCCCTCCACCTTCCTTCTCTCCCCCGCCCCATGTTCCCCCTCGACCTCGCACCGCCATCACCCAGCCCCGCCTCCCTTCCCCCTTCCCCCTTCCTCCCCCATCCCCCTTCGGCCTCGGCCACTCATCTCCTTACCCCCTCGGCATCGGCCTCCCCAACCTCTTCCTTAGGCCGACCCCCCTTCCTCTCTCCCCTCCATCTTCCCATCTCTCTACCTTCTCGGCCTTGGCCCACCTCCCC
This sequence comes from Escallonia rubra, assembly GCA_033065855.1. Classification (NCBI taxonomy): domain Eukaryota; kingdom Viridiplantae; phylum Streptophyta; class Magnoliopsida; order Escalloniales; family Escalloniaceae; genus Escallonia; species Escallonia rubra. Next base: position 226,402 of record JAVXUO010001132.1, on the reverse strand, counting down.
TTCCCCCCTCTCATTCTCCCCAAGCTCGGCATCGGCCACCCCTCCCTCTCCCCCCTCTGCCTCGTCCTCCCCAACCGCTTCCCTAGGCCGACTCATCCCCCTTTTCAACCTTCGGCCTTCATCCTCATCCCCCTCCCTTCACCTTCGGCCACCATCAAGGCCACCCATTTCGGCCCTCCCAAAGCCATGGCCATCACCTTCAAGAACCTCTTCATCCCTTCTTTCCCTTCACCACCTTCGGCCCGCACACATTCATCCAACGGCCGACAATCATCACCAACCATCATCCTCAAAAGCATGCAAAAAAAAAACTCACCATGACGACCAACGCGTACCCCCCCTCCATAACTTCTTCACTTCAGTCACAACACCCAAGTCCACCCCGCCACCTTCTCATCTTCACATCATGGCCGACATCCAAGGCCGGCAACTTCAAAAAAAAATTTGCAACATAGACCGACGTGCATTGCCGTGCACATGAGCCCGTCGTGGACTGCCCCCGCATCGCGACGTCCGACCGCGCCCTTGTCGCGCCCCTCATGACGATGTCCCTCGACATCAACATCCTTGGTATGTGGTGTGCGAGGTAGCTCGAACCACCTACTCCAACTCATTATTCGACGCTCGTCATCTGTCCCCCGGGCGCCGTCTCCGCGACCCCCATTGCCAGTGCATGTGCGTCGTCTTCCTCGACCCCCATCGCCCATCGCCCGGGCACCGTCTACGCGACCCCCGTCGCTAGCCCCTGTGCGCCGTCTCCGCGACGTTTTTTGCCCATCGCCCGGGTGACGTCTCTGCGACACTCGTCGTCCGTCGCCTGGGCGCCGTTTACGTGCTCGCGTCTGCGCCCTATCATCATGCCCTTGCGCCAACACCCAAGCATCCCAAGGATTTCTTAGGTGGTGCACGAGGTGGCTCAAGCCACCAACTCTTCATCATCATGCATTGACGACGTCAGCTACACTCCGACCAAACAACATAAAATCTTGCTAAGTATTTATGCGTGCGGTGCCCACTCGGGTTGCCCCTCCGCGCACACCACACGCATAAGGCTTATGTTCCCAACCTATTCTGGTCGTACCCAAAGGCCCACTGCGGCCCCATTTTGCATGACACGTCCGCACAAGCAACAATCATTTTCAACGCTCACAACCGGTCAAAATCATGCACCATCAAGTCACGTGCACTTCTCACTTTTGTTACGTGACTTCGTCACTAAGAAACTCATCATTGTGCGACGCCGCATCACGCTTCGACCGTCGCACGTCGCCTGTCGGCGCGCCATGGCACTTGCCCAAGGAGGTTGGCCTTGGCCTTCCCCTTGGGGTCGGCCTCGGCCTTGGCCTTCCCCTTGGGTCGGCCTCGGCCTCCCCTTGAGGTTGGCCTTGGCCTTCCCTCAAAGGTTGGCCTTTGGCCTCCATCCTTAGCACCTTCACTTCTCTTCAAGAGGCCTTGCATCCTTCGCGACCCCCGTCGCCCGGATGTCAACTCCGCGACCCCCGTCATCCGGACGTCATCTACGCGACCCCTGTCGCCTGGACACAACTCCGCGACCCCGTCGCCCGGACATAACTCCGCGACCTCATCACCCAGACACAACTTCGTGACCCCGTCGCCCGGACGTCGTCTCCGCGACCCCCGTCGCCGGCGTCCGGGCGCCGCACTTCAACACTCCACCGCGCCCGTGCGCCACGCCGTTGATACAGTCGTGCCCCCAGGTTCTCTGTCAGACTACCGTGCTCTCGGCACCATACGCATTACGTCGCGCCCATGCGCTGCGCCATTAACAAAGACGTGCCCCCGACACCTTACTCATTCACCATACCATGCGCACCTTGCCTTGGTCGTGGAACATGCTTCAACCCACTCTCCGGAGTGTGCAACATCTTGCGGGGATAGGCGACTCCTCCAAGACACTATCTCCACCAGGGAGCTCTTCAACTCCCTTTCCGCCAGGTAGACGTCTCCTCCGGGATGCTACCTCGGCCAGTCGGGTAGACAGCTCCTCCGGGATGCTACCTCGGCCAGTCGGGTAGACAGCTCCTCCGGGATGCTACCTTGACGCGCTCCGAGTGCTTGGGCACAAGGACTCACCCGCGGGGATAGGCGACTCCTCCGAGACATTATCTCTGCCAGGGAGCTCTTCAACTCCCCTTCCGCCAGGTAGACGGCTCCTCCGGGATGCTACATCGGCCTGTCAGGTAGACGGCTCATCTCGGATGCTACCTTGACGTGCTCCCAGTGCTCCGGCACAAGGACTCATCCGCAGGGATAGGCGACTCCTCCGGGAAACTATCTCCGCCAGGGAGCTCTTCAACTCCCCTTCCACCAGGTAGACGGCTCCTCCGGGATGCTACCTCGGCTAGTAGGGTAGACGGCTCCTCCGGGATTCTACCTTGACGCTCTCCGAGTGCTCTGGCACAAGGACTCACCTGCAGGGATATGCGACTCCTCTGGGACAATATCTCTGCCAGGGAGCTCTAAGTGTTCCGGCACGAAGACTCCCCTTCTGCCAGGTAGACGGCTCCTCCGGGATGCTACCTCGGCCTGCGGAATAGGCGATTCCTCCGGTACACTATCTCCGCCAGGGTGCCTGCGTGACTGGCCTACATGCTCCGGCACTGGGGGCTTGCGTCGGCAACCCTAGGGACTATGACCCCCGGGTCACTCCGAGACGGGATCAGGTCTTAGGAGGGCATCGCGCCTAGTTCACCTGGCAGTTGGGCGTCGGGTCTTCCCCACCGCTGCCAGGCTTGTGCGACTCTGCAAGGGCTTGGATTGGAGGCTAGATCAAGGGGGTTCTATGGCCACACAGACGCTGTGGGAGCCAGTCTTTCCAGACAGACAGAGCGACGCTGTGCGGGGCAGACCAGATGAATATGTGATCCGACAGTCCGTGGAGCACCGGCACCCATGGACCCCCTGGTGACATGTCACTCCTGGGGAGCGCCACGTGTCAGTTAATGACATCATCATCTCAATCTCTATAAATAGATGTCTTGAGAATTCATTTGGACGGTTGGAAATTTTCAGAACATTTTCACTTTCTCACTCTAGAATCCTAGAGAGAGAAACATACAGGACCTTGACTCTGGACCTAAGCATCGAACTGTGACTGTCGTCGTGTATTCACCTTGCGTCATCGCCCTCGCAGCACTGCCACCCTCAGGCTCTGTCTGGGAAGCCCTTGGTCTCTGCACTTGTTCCACCCTTGTTGTGTCCTACATCAACACACTTGGCATCTGTCTCGGACTGCATTCATTGTGGCACATCCACGTCGATTGCGAACCCATTTTCCTTGGCATCAAATGTTGACCATCATTAAAAAGGGGGAGAGTGTTAGTCCAATGGTTGGATAATTTAGTCTAAGATCTTATTTTGATGATAATAACACATTAATTGTGCTCTAATGAGTCCTTTGAGTGAATTCTTGATAGTTATATACATACACTCTAATGAAAACACATTTTAAGAAGTTGGATATTTGAACTAAAGTCAAAAGAGCTATAATGGACATGTTATAAATGCTTCATTAGGTCCAATGTCAAATTAAAAAGCAACAAAGAATGCATAGGCTAAGGGTTCGTTTGACAAAAAAAAAAATTTGGTTTTCAGTTTTTAAAGAGCAGTTTTTTAAAGAGCAGCTTAATTTTTTTTTTTTTATAAAAACAAGTGGGTGTTTGATAACCCCTTTTTTTTTTAGGTTTTTTTTTTTTGGTGTTTGGTAACCCTTTTTATTTTGACTTTTTTTTTTTGGTGGTTTGCGGTGGCGGTGGTGGGGTGTAGCGGTGGTGGCCAGTGGTGGTGGTGGTGGCCGGAGGTGGCTGCCGGCGCCGGCTGCCGGAGGTGGCTGCCGGCGGTCGGAGGTGGCAGCCGGCAGTCTCCGGCGGTGGTCGCCGGCGGCCGGAGGTGGCTGCCGGCAGTCTCCGGCAGTGGTCGCCGGCGGTCGAAGGTGGTCGCCGGCGGCGGGTGGTCGCCGGCGCCGGAGGTGGCTGCCAGCAGTCTCCGGCGGTGGTCGCCGGCAGCCGGCGGTGGGAGGGTGGTGGTAGTGGTCTAAGAAAAAAAAACCAAAAGTGAAAAAAAAAAACCAGTTTCTGGAGTTTTTTTTTTACTCTTCAAACTGAAAAAAAAATGGTTACCAAACGCTCCTTTTTTTTTCAGTTTTTAAAAACTGAAAAAAAAAAGAGGAAATTTTTTTTGTCAAACCTAGCCTAAGTTACTTTGTGTTTTGCTTTGATCTTCGCTATTATGAAACTAGTCTTGGTTCGATATTTGGATTAATGAATATGGCCTAAAATGACTTTAGGGCACCTTGTTCATTGCAAGTGATTTCACAACCTTTCAAACAAGTGCGTTTATTAAAAGTAGGTGAACTTTGGAGCTTACGCAGATTTTCTCAAAAATATTTTTGAAACTAATCTCTTCATATTTTGATAAACCTTTTTATTAGCTTTCCAACAAGAAAATGAAGCCTCAATCCAACTTTTCTAAGAGTAGGCTATGCTCAAAGTAAGAAAATGATTTCATGTGGTAGTTGAGTAATTCAGTCAAACTGCATCGGGAATTAGAGTCGATTACATTAATCGTTGATTTAAAAATAACGACTAGTTTTGCTAAAAATCATGTCAAGTCTTCCTATAATGAAACTATATTTGATATCTACCCCATGAAAATAATTTGGAGCTTGATCATACATCATAGAAACAACATTCTAAGCCTCCATTTATTAGAATAACATCAAGACTCATAGATTAAACTCTCTTGATCTTTGTGATTTTACACCATTAAAGATAGCATTCTTGTGAGCAATTCTTTGATTGAGAGTGAGCATTCTTCAAGTCATCAATTCTCTCGTCTCCGTATTATACTAGAGGTTCATTTATTCTAATTTCCTTTCTAAAGGGCTTCATTTGAACACAATTGACTTCTAAATGAATTGTGATCAAGGCTTGAGTTTGTCATGTCCTGGGTAAGCTATGTGGATTTAAGGCTTGTGCTTGGTGAGAGATATCACCAAGTGTTTGTAAGGGTTTTAATCTTAACCCTGAAGAATTGTTGCTAGTAAATTATAGTGCTCTTGCAAGGAAAGTCCTTGAAAATGTGAATGTAGACTTGAAGATAGTTCAAGCCGAATCATTTTAAAAAAAATTCTTGTCAAGTATTTCTAACTCAATCTCTTTACTAATTGTTCTATGTTATTTGAGATTGTGAAGTTAACATCTTGATTGAAATATTCATTGATTTGGTTGAAATTCATGATTGTGTTTAATTTAAATTTCTCGTTAATTTTTTATGCATTCAGACACTAGGACAAAAATTTTAAAATTTTTAGTTAATGCAATTATAACTGATCCACACACACACACCCCACCACCACAATTGTTTCATTGGTTTTACATTGAAAACATAATGCAATGATGTATCGCCCAAATAAGCGATAATGTATTGTGAAAAGAAACTATAATTTAATTTATAATTTAATTTTTGTTGTGTTTCCCGCTTCACTGGTTATATATTATGTATAGATAGACATAGATTACTCGCATGAGAACTGATATCTGCCTACTTGAGCTTTACCTAATAAAAGAGAACGGGGAAAGACTTCTTTTTCTCTCATAACAATCATTCCTAACCATGCAAAGTTGGCAACAAACAAAATTGCTTAAAAACTTTAGAAGATATATGGAATACCGTCCGTAACACAATAAAGTAACGAAATGATGCTGATAATGCGGTGAAATGAGTACAACATAGTTCTTCATGTTCTACTTCAGGCCTACATTTGCTCGTCAGCCTCAGCAGCAGCTATTTCTGAATCCAGTTTGTTCATTAACTGCTCACTAACATGGCTGGCCACAGATATCATGTCAAGTATGATGCTTGGATCTAGGCCTGCACCTCCTCGTTTGGTCAGTCCACATATACGCCTTTCCTTATTAATAGAAACAGATACAGCCGAGCTCATCTGGGATTCCTCTTCCGAAGTTGCGTCTACTATATAGTGCCTCCCTACCTGCAACAGCACTGGCATGATTAACAGAATTAACTTTGAAGTTAAATAAATTTCACACGAACTTGTCACCTTTGTTAAAGTAACTATGACAGGGACCCCAGATGTGTCGATTCTTGTTGTTTCCTGACTACTAAGGTCAACATCTGGGTCCTCATCCAAAGAGGCACCAGCAGGGACATTGGCTACTGGAACTCTTGTATTGATCAGAGCAGCCTATAGAAAGAAAAAGCGCTGATAATGAACCATTCAGTTCGTCATCTTAACAAGAACAAGTGCAAGAAACAAAATTGCAAGCACGCTGTGCTTTAAACGCATAAACAGTTACACAAATACCTTGATGGCAGCTCCTAAGGCATCTAACAGATTCCCGTCTGCACTAACTACAAGGCCGTCAATGTAAGCATCCCAGCAAAGCTTTCCATCCACAATAGATAGACACGAGGGATCAAATGCAGCTCCTGAAGAATTACAAGGCTGCATATTATCGACTGAAAGTTTTTCAATGTGCTTACTTCATTAACTGAAGGAAAGGGTATGCAGAAAAGTTAAACTTGCACGAGGGAGTGAATTGCTAATAGAAAAGGATTTGGAGCTTTCTCCCGCTTTGTTGCAACATGGTACCTGCTCCACTTTTGCCACCCAAAAGACATCGCTGAAGAGCTACAGAGAGTTCTGCAGACAATTCCTCACTTCCTCTTCCCTGTAAATGTGACAAATAGGACGAACTTAGATAAAGGGATGACACGCCAGGAAGGGTAAAAAATTAACATTACTTTGTTGGGGTAAGAATCTTAGTTCGTGACAAAATGAGACGAGGAATCACAAACAAGACCAGGAACTTAAACTCGGCGATCCAATTATATTCACTAGCAGATGGTAATGGCATCTATGTCAAACTACAAAATAGGAGTAGAAAAGAGGAGGTATTACTGCTAATTTTACCACATAATCATGAAGTGTCCTTCTAATGTGATCATATAAAGTTCTTTTCTGATATACAGAAAATGTACAATTGCACTTGGACACGGTGTTGTGTGGAATACACCACCACAAAAAAGGGAGTACAAGCATATGGGTTAAGACGAGGTAGGGTAGACTGAGAATAACAGGGGAATAAGTGCTGAGAAAAGACCTAATGGCTAGCAACTTATCAGATGGTGTTGTTTGGACCTTAGTTGCAGTATTCTTTAATCCTAGTCACGCTCTCACCTTGCTCCCGAATCTCAAACCCAATCCCGCTCCCACCCAAAACCCACTGTAGCAGTGATGCTCCTGCTCCTGCTCCGGACCTCGCACCCACTCCTACCCACGCTCTGTGTAACTAAGGCTTAGACCATAGAGAATGGAAGAAAAGGACCCTAACTAGTTTGGGACATAAGGCCTAGATGATGATGATGACGACAAAAAAGGGACTATGCCAATGATATATTAACTATTTGCTTTAACAATCAATCTGCAGTTCATTTTCACCCAATTCCTACTCGAAAGTAGAGAGTGTCTATCCTCAAAATAAAGGCAAGCAGAAGGCAGCACTTCCACAAAAAAGTCACCAAAAGTTACGCCATGCTTTCGTCACTGAAAGTTTTATCTGTAGTGACTTAAATCGTAAAATACATCAAGAGATGTCACTATCTTCCTGATGGAGAACACCTAAAACCTAAATTGATTCCTGTAGCGCCTTAGAAACAAGCTTCTTGCTGTAACAAGGATCATTGTCATTATACAAACATAAATTGGATGAATTATGTTTTCAGAAGGATTTCTTGTTGCTACCCGTCTCGTGCAAACACAATACCGGTTACACGGCAACAAGAACGAAATGCGTTCAAATAAGCTTTCAATTTAGACTAATACGAAAGCACTAGAATAAAGGTATACAACCTCAAACATTGGACCGGCCGTTGCACTGCAACTAACGAATAAAGAAACCTTTCCTTTGCCAGGTTGCGAGGGGTTTGGTCTTGCAAGATCAAGCTGCAATCAAACATATCGACTAGAAAATTGAAAAACTAATTATATCTTGAAAGTACAAAGCGGGAAACAAAAAGCAATTCAGCTATTCAAGAGACATGAAACGTCAACCTTGCACTACCTTCACACTAGCTATAACTTCTGTTGCACCCATCTTCACTTTTGCAGAACCATCTGCCTGTCATCAAGCCATAATGGGTCAACCCTAGAATTCTCACAGATCTCAGGAAGTAGCATATACTTGGTCTGTTTCATAATTTTTTTTAACACCTTTGACTTTTTGCAAATTGCTAAAAAGGAATTGGATTATTTAGACATCAAGTTGAACTCAACTAGTAATTACAGACCAAATCAAGTAAGAAATGTATCACCAATGAAACTAGTTAAGAAACAATACATTTCCAAAAACTGTTTCAAAAATTATGAGATGGGTGAGTGATACTTAGGAGAAAAAAAAAATAGTTTACTTGAGGTATAACTCCAGTTTCAACATAAATCGGCCTGTAAGTCAATCTTTTTCGACCATCCGCACGAAGGTCTTGAGCGATTCCACCCTGTATGAAATGCTTCTCTCCAGCAGATAGACCCACCATCCCTGCACGCGCATAGCCCAGTTTCTAAATTTAGGCATACACTTGTAGCAATCTAAAGACAAACCCATGTAGACAAAATTACATACACTCTCTCACGGACATCAATTAGGAAAATGGAAGAACTCATATCCATAGTACTCATAATAAGAGAAATCCTAAATATCAAAAGCCCCAGATAGCACAACTTCACCACATGTACTATCAATTAGGAAAATGGAAGAAAAATTAGAATGCCGTTTGAAGTTTGAGTAATGGTATTACCAGAATAAACTGAATTTCTTGTGAAGTTGTGTGTTTGGCAAGCGTTTTTCCTTCACTCTGAATGAAGATGTCTTTGTCCCAGCTCCCAAATTATCGTTTTGGCCGCGTCAGCCGGCAGAGTAAAACCCTATAGGTAGTTTTTTTGCAGAAAAATTATCTTTCATGCCTCCCGAACCCATGTCAATATTCGTTCCTGGTCAAAACCATAGAATTTTGGATTAATTACACTTCGCACTCAAGAGGTTTGTCTCATTGCATTTGACTTCCCCTTCTCTATTAAAATTACACTAAACCTTACTTTCTTATTCTTCAATTTAGAAAGTTAAAGTTAATAAAAAGATGATGTACCCTTCATTGAAAAAATAAAATTACCCAACTCACCAACTTCTCACACCAGTTCGCCATCATTACATCGGTCATATCACAGACTGCTCCGTCCCGCAGTGGCTCGACGGAGGTACACCATAACCACCACTCCTCGCTAGGGGTGAGCATTTAAACTGATCCAACCGTGAAAATCGAGCCAACCAATCTGTCCAAACCGATCTAAAAATCAATTGGTTTAGTTTTTTTTTTTCAAACCGTACATTCGGTTCGAATTTTTTTGAAACCGCATAAATCGAACCAACCGTATATAATATAACATAGCTATATTTTTACATAATCCTAGTTATTTTTTACTAATCTTAGTTATCTAACTACTCATATAAATTGGGATAAATCTTAAATCCCTTAACGTAACACGCATTTTTCACTTACCGCCTACATCTCACTAAGTGTTATTAATTATGATAAAAAAAATCAGTTTTTTGGAGCTTATTAGTGTGTATAAGTTATTAATTTTTTGGCCTAAACTTGCCAAAAATTAAGTTTGGCCCAAACCGATTAAACCGTCCAAACCGAACCGTTTAACTACGGTTCGGTTTTTTTTTTTCCCAAACCGAGGTTGGTCGGTTCGGTTTGGTATTCAGCCTCCAAACCGAACCAACCGAACTGTGCTCACCCCTACAGTCCTCGTCATCACCGCCAAGAACGAACCCACTACCACCGATCTACACCAGAAACACCATTATCCCGCCACCACGACCACCAAAACGAACCCACCAATGCCCCGCCACCACCACCAAGAACGAACCTACCATTGCCAATCTACATCACAACCACCACTGCCCTTCCACCATGACCATTACATACGGACCTACGATTGTCGTTATACACCACAACCACTAAGCTCATTCACAAAGACAACAACAAATCATGCCCAATTTATTGAACAAAGTCCAAGAGCAAGTCCAGTGACATTTCCATCAAGGAATTGCAACACTAGTTTACTAGACTAAGTAGTCACTACTCTCTGATATGAGAACTAGGTTGATTCTGACCTACTGTTTAAGATCCCAGCAATCGTGGCTTAGAGCCCTTTTGTGATTGATTCTAAAAAGTAGGTTTCAGCTTAAATCTTAAACAGTTTTCAAAATTAGATTTAATCTACTTTAAGCAGAATCAATTTGTTGTTTGGCAAAAGTAGTTCTAAATTAGTTTAAAGCTACAAAAAGTGTTTAATTAAATCAGCTCCACTAGTGGGGTGAGCACGGTTCGGTTTGGTTCGGTTTGGGGGTCAAACCGCAAACCGAACCAATAGACCTCGGTTCACAAATTCTTAAACCAAACCAAACCGAGATACCTCGGTTTGAACGGTTCGGTTTGAACGGTTCACTCGGTTCAAATTGAACGGTTCGGATCGGTTTGAGCCTAGTTTAAACATTATTTTGTTTTGAAGAAAAACAATAGCCCAGTAACACAAAATTACATCATAGTTGCATTACATGACAAATTGCAAAGCTTAAACCAATCAGCAAATGTAAAAGTTCAATAAAGTTACATTACATAATGAAATGAACCATTAATCTGGTCCAAAGAGTAAAAGTTAAGTACATGACAAGTTCTAAAGACAAAGTATCAAGATACTACAAGAGCACAAGATGATCGGTCCTAGTAGGTTCAAGCTGTGGTTGAATCAAGGGGTTAATGAGTGCTCCATTACTAATCAAAGTGGTGCACTCTGGACATCTTGCTGCGAATGCCGCCATTGTGGTTTCAGTAAAAAATAACTCCTTGAAAGAGACTCAGAAAACATTCTCAGTTTACTTGCCAAACAACATTAGAGCAAATATCAACATTAGAGCAAACATTCTAAGTTTACCAGTGTGCAGTTGTCACAGCAACAGTCATGAGCAAAAATAAAATCACATTCTTTAGCAACAAACAATCAACAATAAAATCACATTCTTTACTGTTAATAAAAAGAAGGCTAACCAAGCCAACTGCAGCTCCATGAAGTTCTTTCTTAAGGTTAAACCAGTTTACTTGAACTACACATATAAAATGACATATATAAGATGATTTTCCACACATTAACTCACTGAATTCAAACCCTATAGACAAATCTCAACTCATCCTTAACAAGTATTCTCTATTACCATAGATTATTGGCAGAATATACAATAATTTGATAGCTTTTGGACTTTTTTTTAATATGCAATAATTTGATTAACCTTCCCTTTTGATCTCATCTCCTGCTACCTTATTTGATGCATTTCTAACTTACTGCTATACAACTGCCAAATGCCAGCACCGCCACTGTACGTATTCTCTGCTAACCCTTATTCAGGCATTCAGCCATACTCCCCCGCCCATCATCTTCCCAATCTCCACTAATCCCACTATGCAAGTGACAAAAACAACTTTATTTGCAAATTTAAAGGACCAGCGAAGGCCATTCCAGCAATAAGGATTCAAGTTCCTCCCTCTTCTTTTAATCTAAGGGAATTTGACAAAAAATCAAAGGCTGAAATTTTGAAAGATGGGTAAAAGCTAAAGAATTGAAATCAAAATTGAAACTCACCACTGCTCACTATTCAGATTCCGAAGACAGCACTTGGATCCGAGAAAACTCACCACTGCTCGCAATAAGTGGCTGGGCAGTGACCTTTGATCTTCCTGAATTCGGCCAAGGCGGATGCAACAGATAGAGAAAAAGAGACAGAACACGAGCTAAGAGTTGATTGGTTTGATTCTGTGGTCTGCAATTTGTAGTGTCTCTGGGTTTTTCATATCTGAAGAAGAAGATTGGAACAATATAAGAGATTTGGAAAATAGAAACGATGGAAAGGAAAGAGGGGCGGCTGAAGTGAAAAGAAGAAGGGATTAGGTTGAGCATGTTTCTATCGTACCCTGGTTAATGGTTATAACCATGGTCTTGGGGTATTTTTTTGTAACTCTTATATAACCTCGGTTGGTTCAATGTCGGTTTGGAAATCTTAAACCTTGAACCGTGAACCGAACCGAACCGGCCTCGGTTTGAAAATTCTGAACCCAAACCGTTCAAGCTCATCAACGGTTCGGTTCGATCGGTTTGAACGGTTCGGATCGATTTTATCGGTTTGCTGCTCACCCCTATCCACTACGACAAAATGACCATAGAGGTAATTTTACATCCATATCTGGAAAGGTAATGTTAATGTAACATTTATTTGTAAATAACTATAATATACTAATAATAAACGGAAAGTTATTTTCATCCACCTACAATAGTTGTTTATTTCTTATTTGAAATTGAAAACACTCAAAATCTCACATTAGTGCTTATAGCACAATAACTTTTTCAAATTAGTCAAAGAGTATGTGATGTCCTTCTGTGAGAATTTGAGTGTAATATGAAAAATTAGAAGGTCAAACCTGGTTAGGAGAAGTGGTTATTTCATAATCCCCACTTTTAAGATTATGAATTTAATCAGTTTTTAATTTTTGAGACAGATTAAATCACTTAATCTTTTTGCCAAACACCCACGTACCTAATATAATTTAGATTAAATTAGGTTTGACCATCCCAAAATCAATCATAAACACTCTTTTATCTGCTCAGGCTTAATCTAGGTGCGCACGGGACTTCGCAACAAGTGAAACATCTCTAGCTTAGTTCATTTTCCAGCATCTAAACCCAGAATTGTTCATTGTATAAATATGGGTTTGCTTGGGATTGTGTGTATTGTGGTTGGTGTATTGTGGTTGCCGATGAGTATTGTAGTTGGTGGTGGTGTTAAAGGTTCTAGTGTTTGGCGGTAGTGGTAGTGGTAGGGTTCAACGGCAATTGTGATGGGGAGTGGTTGGGTCAATAGGGTGTGTGTGTGTGTGAGAGAGAGACATACAGACAAAGAGAGGTTGTCAATGTGTCACGATCCGAACCTACATGTGAGCCCATGAACTAGGTCTATGACTGATCGTATGCCGCCTACTACAACCTGTACACACGATTTATTTAATCCACTGGATTCTAAAACATTTCAATGGCTACTAAGAGCCGCACTTAAGGATTCTTCAATTGTCACTAATAATATCTTCAAAATATACCCGACTTACAAGAAAATGAACTTCGTGGAGATCTATGCTTCTTTCATAACTTCAACAATCCTAATAACCACCAAAAATGAAAATTACTAGATCTAAAAAGGAATATATTACTTTAGCGATTGTCCATCGGTGCCTCTACCTCGTGTTCCTTATAAGGGTTGGGTTCCTCTAGATCGTCTCCTGAAAAATAAGGGAATGAGCTAGAGCCCAGAAAGTACGCATACCATATCCTTAAAATAGATTTTGGGGTTTATGAGAAACATGCCATGGATTTCGCTTTCAAGATCAGGGATCAAAATCACTTCTAACAAAATTAGCTACAATCTATATGCATAATGTACTTGCACAAAAAGTTTTTCATAATTGAAAGCGTGTAACAAAAAGATTCATCATTAAACTATCACAGTTTGAACCGGAAGCAAGGGCGACCACTTTCAAAGGTAATGCGCATTACGTCAATGTACATAGCCCTGTTGACAAGGATCCAAAATCTAACTTTCCCCTTTTGAATATGGGACACAACAACCCAACAAAAATCCTCGTCTTATTCAACGTAAACCGAATTTAAAAATAATTAGGCATATAAGCATCCCATGGCAATTTTATTTTATTTTCTCGTCAAAGAATTAACACGAAAACAGTAGCATGTCAAAAGGCTTTAAAGCTTCTAGTTGGTACAAATCATGTATACATATACATAGAAAGGAAAATAAAGTATGAACAAGGACATGGCATGAGTACTTACCCGATTCTAATCGGGTCTAGCAATTGCTCGAGCATCGGTCCTAACCCTCGTCTATCGAAACCTAAAATGATAATCGCAAAAATATAATTCTCAACGCTCAATTATGCATGTCCACTAAATTCACCCCCAACTAAGAAAATTTACCAAAACAACCCCCCCCCCCCCCCCCCCCCAAAAAAAAAAGGACTTATGCAAAATTACTAAAATACCCCTTTGACGGCTAATGTACCAATAATCACCCAAAAATAAAAATACCTCAAAACGTCTTTTTGAACCACTAGATGGGTTTTTCAGACTAAAAAAATCCTTCGGGGGATTTTTCGCTCAAAACCCTTATCCGCTACTTTAATTTAGCACTAACTGGCCACATTTCAAAAACATAGTAATCGGTATATCGAAATACCTTAAACGTTCCAATAAAATAAGGTTACTATAAAATTTTCAGCTAAAAATAAGTTAATGTGCTATATTAAAATATATCAAAAACCCTTTTTCAAAATAAAATCATTTAATGCCCTTCACGTATCCAGAAAAATCCCAGAAACTTCCATGATATAGAAAATAAAAGGGGTTTTTATTCAATTGGTCAAAATGCTCAAAAATAGCTTTAGCGACAATTCCCACCTTCTTCTCCCTCACAACCCTAGTTCACACCCATTGTACACGACTCCCCTCTCTCTACAGTACACTCACCCCCACTTTCCACACACAAAATACATAGACACCTACTCTAATATACCCACACAGGTTTGCACCCACTCTACCCACACATTCATTCACACCAGCACACATATACACACACCATTTCATATACTTTACACCCTGAACATACACAAAAACACCCAGTCACGAAAGCCCTGCCCTACCCAATACACACACTCGCATGCACACACAAACACCCACTTACATGCTGCCTACGGTAGCCTCTCTCCCTCACACCCACACATCACCACCCTCACGACACTCACGCAGTACACCTCACGATAGTGCCCTTCTCTGCCCACTACACCCACTTGCTACCATCATGACGACAACCCAGTGACGGACCTACGTGGTGGCAAGGGGGGGCTGAAGCCCCCCTGAACTTTTGAAAAAATAAATTTTTTTCGGGAATCGCACCCAGATCCCTTTCCCGAGATCCCTTTCCCCGAGACGCCGTTTCTGATACCCCGTTCCCCGAGACCCACACTCGGCCCTTTCTCTCTCTTTCTCTCTCTCTCTCTCTCTCTCATCGTTGTGACTCCACGAGGACCGTGAGTGACCGCCGGTGGACTCCGACGAGGCTACTCCAACCAAATCTGGCCCCTACCGGCGACCGTGACTGAAGTCGCTCAGGTATCGATTACCACGATGACGGCTGACGAGGCTCTGCTCTTCGAGACTTAGACTGCTACTCGAGCCTCGGCTACGCCGAATCCAACCAATCTAGCCCCTTACAGCCTCACCCCTACCGGCGATCGCGACTGAAGACGCCGACGAGGCTCCCTACTGGCTGCTTGACGCCTTGACATGCTGCTGCTTCGACTCTTCGACTGCTTGTGGACTTGTGGTACATCGCCGCCACATCTAAGCAAGAGCCTTCGCCGGACTTGTGGTACAATGACCAGCGTATTTGGTATATAACTTTTTAGGTACACTGTATTGTAAAATTATTGTTATCACAACAATAATTATTCTAATTGATTATTACTGACTTACTGTTTTTAATATTATTTTAATATAAAAAATTGCACCCCCTGAAAAAAATTCATGGTTCCGCCCCTGCGACAACCTCATCTTCCCCTTATCCATTCACACACAGCCCACACATATACGCTAAACAGACATACACGTCTACCCCTTCATGGCATAAACCATATACACCATACCTGCACACACTGCCCTGTAACACAGCCTTTCACCCACACAGTTACACACAATTTCACACACCTTACCTCTCACACACTGAAACACATATAGTTCACACATATCCACCCACAAAACACTCACCCCCCCCACCCACCACCCACACACAGAGAGAGTTACGCAACACTTACACACAAGCTGCCTTACGACAACCTTTTTCTCCCCCACGCATGGCTGCTCTCCTCACGGTAGCCATGGCTGCCACACACCAAAATATTCACGGCACATGATTGTCGTCTCATCCCCTTCATGGCTAATTACAAAACCCAACCCATGTAACACACACTGCAATCACATGTAAAAAGAAATCAGAAGAATGAGGTGTGGAATTTTTTTTAATTATGAACCAGCATTACGTCCCCCTTTCTCTCTCTCTAGAGCTTTCTACGTAAGAAAGAATTGAGACAAATTCTGGGACGGCAGACCCCTGTAAGCCATATATATATATGGAGCTGATCCGTTGATCGCGCGGGCAAATGGGACTAAGTTGTCCGCACGATCTAGCCGTCCAAGGATGGATGGCCCAGATCTTTTTTTTAAAAAAACAATCGTCTGTCGGACAAAATGCCCCGCCCTTCCCGTCCGCTACACAGTGTAGCAGACGACTTTTTGACCCTGACAATTGCCAGTCAAAAATTCATCCTTCACACTGGTGTGGCGGATGACTTTTTGCTGACATAGTGTCATATCTTGTCCCCCCACTCTGTCTGCCAGATAGTGTGGCTGACAGCGTGGCAGATATACCCCAAATTTTGATAATTCCCAGCTATTCTTCTATTTTCAGCTCTTGAGCTCCACTTGCCTCCATTTTCAGCTCCCTTTAAGTTCCTAGCTTCAAGTAACAAAGCTTCAAGGTTCACTCAAGTAAGGTAAGTGGGTGAATGGTGAAATTGTTTTATGGGTAAAATGGTAAAGTTTTTAAAGTAATTTTAATTTGCTATGTTCAAGAAATTAATTATTGTTAAATTCACATTTTTTTGAGATTATGTTTGTTGTATTTGGCATGCTAAATTGGTCTATTCGTCAAAGTTATTTTGATTTGTTATGTTCAAGAAATTAAGTTGTTAATTTCAAAAAAAAATTGAGATTATGTTTGTTATATTTGTCATGCTAAATTGGTCTATTCATCAAAATAATTTTGATTTGCTATGTTCAAGAAACGCCATTTTTAATTAGTTTACATGCCTAAAAATGTTACAATCTGATAATTAAACGTAATTTATTTCTACATAGGTTTTGTTTCACAATGTTTGATTTTGTGTCAAGCTCGAACACCCCAGTAGATGCTAGTGATCTGTATCTAGGGCGAACGTTTCGAACATTAGAAGAAGCCGAATAATATTTTTGAGTGTATTCGTTGAGGGTAGGTTTTGGCATTAGAATCAAGACAACTAGAACAAGTAACATAATAAAACAAATATATTCTCACTTATACGAGTGACATAGGAGCAGACACCCATTACAAAATGAGAAACACGTCGGTAGTGATGATAGTGATGATGAAATAGGATATGCACGAAGAAGATGAGACTTCTTTGCGCACACGAATTGCAAGGTCAAAATGTTCGTAAGTCATAAACCCAAGCAAGATCATTGGCTTATTACTAGCTTGGAATTGGCACATAATCACCCGTTAGTAACCACTTCAAAGTTGAGTCAAATGCATCAACACAAGAAGATGGGTAATATCGTAAGGAGCCTAATTCACACAATGAGTAATGCACGGATATGACCTACCAACATTGTTAATGTTCTTGTTGAACATGATGGGGGGAATTCAGAATCTAAACTTTAACACGACAAACGATCGTAACGCAGTCCGAACCCAAAGACGAGCCGCGTATAACCTCAATGATGCTCAATTCACAATGAGCCTATTGAAGCAGATGCAGATGGAGGACCCATAGTTTACCTACGATTATAAACTTGACGACGAGCACTGAGTTACCATAATTTTTTAGGTCGACGGTCGTTCGAGACTTGCTTATAAGCATTTTAGGGATGTTGTGACTTTCGATACCACATACCGTATCAACAAGTACTCAATGTATTTCGTTCCTTTCACAGGCGTTAATCATCATTATCACTTCATCTTGTTCGGGTTCGCATCGTTAAGGGATGAGAGCGAGAGTTCTTTTGTATGGTTGTTTAAGATGTGGCTAGAAGCCATGAACAACAAAGCACCTAAAGTTATCATCACCGATCAAGATTTGGCAATGAAGAAGGCTATTGATATCATCTTCCCAGATACTCGACACAACTTGTGCACTTGGCACATAAGCAACAAATATCCTGAACGTCTAAATCACGTGTATGCAAAGTATCCAGACTTCAAACAAGATTTTGACAGGTGCGTTAACAAGTCGTTAACGATTGAGGACTTTGAATAGAGGTGGGAAAAACTTGTTCATGTTTACTCATTGCAAGACCACAAGTGGCTCCAACACTTGTATGAGCTCAAAGATCAATGGATTGGCGTTTACACGAGAAGGTATTTTTCTGTGAGCATGAAAATGACGGGCAAGAGTGAATTTATGAGTGCCTTGTTCGATAGTTATGTATGTACAACTACAAATTTGAAGAGTTTCATCACATCCGCCCAAAAAGCGGTTGCACAGTTATTCGTGAAAGAAAGGGCTGCGGACTTTGCAAGTACGTACAAACAAAGGAGAAGGTTGCTTGAGACCTCGTTGGAGGTGAATGGTGCAAAATTCTATACGAAGGAGATGTTCATGCAATACCAAGTGGAGCTACAAAAATCGGGACGATACAGTATAAATAAGGTGGCAGAAAAGCCTACACGTGAGTACAAGGATTACTCGTTGGTGAACGACCTCGCCGCTGAGAAGGTACGTAGACTGTACACGGTGAGCCATAACACAGAGACAAATTCAGTGTCATGTGTTTGCAAGAAGTTTGAGTTCCATGGCATGCTGTGTAGACACATCCTGCGGTTTTTCACCCAAAAGAATATCAAGGCAATCCTCAATAAATACGTCTTTCTGCGGTGGACTAAGGTTGCAAACAGGTTGCACGGTACCATTGCCTTTCCGGAGCATCCGTATACTGACTTTGAAGAATCAGAGACGTTGCGGTATAATCATCTGGTGACAATGTTTACACGTTTGACGTAAAGGGTGCTACTACAATGGCCGGATATAAACATCTCCACGAGATAGCGGAGCAGCAAGAGCCCATCGTCAACCAGTTTAAAGTAGCTTCAGTCACCAATTAATGCGGTTGACACTGAGCCTACGCAGGGATCAGAAGATGATGCGCCGATTGAGGAAGATATCAATGAAATCTGGCCTTTGGATCCAATTATATCACAAATGAAAGGCCGCAAGATATCTACGCAGGTGAAGAGCTTTATTGAACAAGCAACTCAACCTAAAAAGCTGAGAAGGTGTGCACTGTGCAACAAAATGACCAACTATGACAAGCGGAAGCGGAACCATTACAAGGTATTGGGGATAAGTTTAGGGGGTTTGCAAGATGATGGAGAAAATGATGCTGAAGAAGATGCAGTGGAACTTTAGTCTAATTGTTTTTTTTTTTTTTTTGTAATAATCTTTAAGGAGCCATCAAGTCTGTTGGTGTTGTATTTGAATTGTAGGCTTTGTAATAATCTGGTTGGCTTTGTATTTGAATTATAGACTTTGTAATAATCCTAGATGTTTATTCATATTCAAATTTTATCGTACCATTTGGTTATTCACGAATTGTTTTTCTTTACCACTTGAATTTTAATGTACTATTGCAGAAACATTATTTAATGTACTCTTGCAGAAAGATTACACTCCAACACTTAGAAATTTTTTGGTGTTTTAGCCGTCCGCTACACTATGTAGCGGACGAGGTAGCGAAAACATTACACTCCAACACTTTTAGCCGTCCGCTACACTATGTAGCGGATGAGGTAGCAGAAACATTACACTCCAACACTTTTAGCCGTTCTCTACACTATGTAGCGGACGAGGTAGCAAAAACATTACACTCCAACACTTAGAATTTTTTTGGTGTTTTTGCCCATTAGCTACACTATGTAGCGGATGAGGTAGCAGAAACATTACACTCCAACACTTAGAAATTTTTTGGTGTTTTTGCCCATTAGCTACACTGTGTAGTGGATGACCAAGTAGAAACACTGGAGTCCAACACTTAGAACATTTTTGGTGTTTCAGCCGTCCGCTACACAGCGGACGAGGTCGCAGAAACATTACACTCCTAACACTTAAGAATTTTTTTGGTGTTTTTGCCCATCCGCTACACTGTGTAGCGGATGGCCAAGTAGAAACGCTAGAGTCCAACACATAAAACATTTTTTGGTGTTTCAGTCGTCCAACACTTAGAAATTTTTTGGTGTTTTAACCGTTTGCTACACTATGTAGCGGACGAGGTAGCAGAAACATTACACTTTAACACTTTTAGCTGTCCGCTATACTATGTAGTGGACGAGGTAGCAGAAACATTACACTCTAACACTTATAATTTTTTTGGTGTTTTTGCCCATCTGCTACACAGTGTAGCGAAAGGCCAAGCAGAAACACTTGAGTCCAACACTTAGTTGGTATTTCAGCCGTCCGCTAGTGGACGAGGTAGCCACCACTTAGAAAAATTTTGGTGTTAGCCGTCCGTTACACAGTATAGCGGATGGACAAAAATACCAAAAAAATTCTAAGTGTTGGAGTGTATTGTTTCTGCTACCTCATCCGCTACATAGTGTAGGGGACAAAGTAGCAGAAACATTAGACACCAACACTTAGAAAATTTTTGGTGTTTTAGCCATCCGTTATACTATGTAGCGGACGAGGTAGCAGAAACATTACACTCCAACACTAAGAATTTTTTTGGTGTTTTAGCCGTCCGTTACACTATGTAGCGGACGGAGTAGCAGAAATATCTAAAGACTTTTCCCTCATTTTCTTACCCACCATCAACTTGTCTCAAGAAGGGCAAAAAATCACAACACACAAAATTTTCTTACCAACAATCAACATGTCTCAAGAAGGGCAAAAAAATCACAACACACAAAATTTTTAACCACAACACAAATGTCTGATTCACATTGACTTTCATAAACAAATGAGATCAAATGTTTCAAAATCACAAGCAGTTTGAAGTTACAATGCTCTGTCATAAAAATAAATGTTTACAATTTCATTCGGCCTCATCTTGAGCCGGATTCTCGTCGTGAGCCGAATTTATAATATTCCTAACTACTATATGCAGGCCGTAATGAATTTGCCAAGCTATCATATATCTAAAGTTTTCTATGCTTGCTTCACTCTAGACGGCCTTCTTGAGGCTCTCACTCTGACAAATGTAGTCCATGTACATCATGACGAAGACGCCGCAGTCCGAATGATTAGCTTGCATGGGCCTCCGTTTCTTTAATCGAACTTCGAGCTTTGGCTTCCCCGGTACTTTTAGTCCACGGAAAGAGTGGATCATGGCACAAAACAGATCATGTGGAGAAATACAAAATGGCGTAAGCTACGAGATAACAATTACAATAAGCAAATTACAATAAGCAAAAAATTACAATCGCAAGATTACCATAGCATCCAATTAGGCTTTGAAAAGTTGTTTCACGGGCATCTCTTTGGCATCGTTGTGGAGACTGTCGAGGATTGTTATAACCATTTTTTGGTTCATAGCAAATCAAGTACAAGTGGTTCCCATTACCCAAGAAGGGTAATAGGAAGACGTCCGCATCACGAGCGCTCACCGGACTCAACCTATTCTCAAGAAATGCAGTGAGCTAACTAGGTTGACGCCAATGGAACGAGCTTTTCCTCCCCCTTACGTCTGTCCAATGCTTCCATTGGGCACAAAGCATGTCATGAGAAAAAAACATCCAACAAAAAAATGGGGGATACGCATTCCCCCTATCCCAACACCGACGCCTCAAAAGTTTGACGTAGGCAGTCATCACAGTATCTTCCAACCAAACCCCCAGAGCTAGGGTGGACATTCCGTCCCACAAGATACTGTAATCCATATTATTCGGGCAGTTCACACCACTTTCAGCTCATAGCTGGAAGGCCTGTAAAATTAACGTTTGTGGATTAGGGCACGTTTTGCCGGCTTTAGAGGCTTCAACGGATGCCCTTTGGGATAAGCGGGAATGACAAGAGGGTCGACCAGGGGATATTATCCTTCGGGGGGTCGACCGGGGGATATTGCCATCTGGGGGGATCGACAGGGGGATATTGTCCTCTTTGCGGCTCTTCAGCTATCCCAAGGCCAGAAGGTCCCACCCACGGGACGAGTGGTAGTGACTCGGAGAGATTGAAGTTTACGAAGTCGAAGTCTCGTGTGACTTGACTCTGAGAGAGTGGTGTAACTTCCAAGTCCCAAAGCAAAGCAAACAAGGGGGCACTGAACTCGTCCCAATGAGTCATTCCCATCCCTGATGGCGGCCCCCAAGCACCACTCATCCCAGCTACGGAGGGACCACCAACTCCCTCGCTCACCCCCGAGGGATCACCGTATCCCTCGTTCACATGGGGAGGCTGCCACCCTGGATAATCCGTATAACGGCTCACAAACTTTGTGCAGCCAATCGTCAATACGTCAGCCTGGGAGCGAAGATCCGTTCCCATGGCATCTATCAGATCCTGCGGCTCACTCAGCTTCTTGAAGAAGACGAGCGAGGCATCAACCTACATCCAAAAAGATAATAAGCAACTTCAAACACAAACGAGATTGAATGTAAAACAAGAAACATTAAATTCAACTAAAAGCATCGGGCGACTTACGAGCTCATATGCTCTACCCTCATCAATCTGACCCCTAGGGTGGTACTTCTGCCCTCTTGTCCACCTTATTGGGGCTATTCTCTTTCGAGTGATGCGGCAGTACCACCCGAGATACTACTCAATGCTGACCACGGGGTCAGGCTCCAACACAATGGCTGCCAACATGTCTTGCCAAGAACCCCACAGTTAAATTTCGTTTGCGCATAATTCGTGCGTATTCACCTTGCCAAATCGTGGGACACCCAGGGGGTTCATATTAACCCTCATATATGCGGCATCGGCTGGCAACTCCTGCAGGCAGTAAAATGGCGCATTGCACGATCTAGTAGTTACCACTCCGCGATCTCGAAGTGGATCAGTGGTGTGTGTTGCAACCCGGAGAGCGTGAAGATGAAAGACTCTACCACTCGTCCCGTCAAACGTTTGTACGGCGCCCAACACATTTGGCCCGGAGATAGCGACTCGAACTCCCCTCGATAGAATGTAATGTTGTGATGGGGATCATCTCTCCTTGGGTAGTGGCTCTCCCTCCGACTGTACTCCCAAGCGCACAACCGAGGCCACACATTATTGGTTCCCTCTCTACGGTTGGGTGCACCAACACTAAAGTGTTCATAAGACCACACCTGAGAACAAAGACAATTTAGGGCCGTATCGTCAAAATTTATTGTGCACCGACTAATAAAAAAGTATCAAAATGTAATTACAAAGAGTTATATGATATACCTGTAACAATGAGAGACATGCACATATAGCTTTAAAGTCGGGCCTCGTTGCCTTGTGCAATGCTCAATACAAGTAGGCAAAAGTTGCTACACCCCAGGCATACTCTCCAAACTCTTGCAAGTTACCCAACAACGCTAAATATTTGGTTTGAACCGTATTCTTCGACGTTGTTGGGAATAAGATTAACCCCATCACCCATATCAGGAAGGCATTTATGTGCAACACAATCATCTCCTCCGTGTAGTATTTTGGCAGAACCTCGAAGTTTTCTACCAACCACCTCAACTTTATCCGACCATTGCTAAATTCACTCTCGGGTATCGAAGTAAAGAAGTCCCTAGAAGCTCTCTTATTTGTTGCGGAAGACGGATGAGCAATTACCGGCCGCCCCATCGCCGATAACCCTAAGATGAGCCCTACATCTTCTAAGGTTATTGTCATCTCTCCAAGAGGAAAGTGAAACGTATTCGTTTCACTTCTCCACCTTTCAACAAGGGCACCTATTAAGTTTCGGTCAATTTGCTGAAAGATATCCCCATGCGTAAAAACCCTAAACCCAATTCCATGCAGCAATTTTTTATGGAATTTGTTCAATTGTCAGCTTCTGAATTGTTCGATTACTTCTACTGTATTGAGTGGTGCTCTTTCTTACGAATTAATAAAGACAATTTAAGCAAAGCAAAAGGTATACAATGTTCGAGAGAATAAGAAAATAAGCAAAAAATCAGTATCTTACTTGTCCATTCCAGATAGATGTACTAATATGGTTTTCTTGGTCGTATAATACGGATGGATCTTCTGGTCAAGAGTTAAAGGCCATTTTTCGCGACTGAAATTATGAAAAAACGTCAAGTTTGGAAGCTTTTATCAAACGCTCGCAAATTACTAACGCTAGCACATGCGTAATACATACAACGCTAGAACATGCATAATACATACAACGCTATCACATGCTCAATACACACACCCATCCACACACACACGCACACACACACACACACACACACACATATATATATATATATATATATATACATACATACACGGAATCTAAAAATTGACATCGCTAGCACATGCATAATACATAATCAAAACCATGCACATATCTACTTATATGATAAAAAAACATGCATAATACGCAATACTCATCACAAACTCCAGATTATAAACAAATAAATGATTGGTTTGTGAACTTATATGATTAATTAGACGATTAAAAGACTTCTTGAAAAGAAATTATGCAGATCTACTTGCCAACGCCGCTGGGAAGTTTGGGAAGAAGAAAGAATATAGAAGGCTTTCGAAATTAGGGTCTTGTCGTTTTTATATGTACCGTCTGCTACACAATGTAGCGGACGGTGTGGATAAGGACAACTTCCTTCCACCATACTGTCTGGCGGACGGAATGGGGAACAAGATATGACACTATGTCAGCAAAAAGTCATCCTCCACACAGTGTGGCAGACGACTTTTTGACTGACAATTGTCAGTGTCAAAAATTCGTCTGCCACACTGTGTAGCGGACGGGAAGGGCGGGGCATTTTGGTCAAAAAGTTTGTCCGCTACACTGTGTGGTTGACGGTTATTTTTTTTAAAAAAAAAAGATCTGGGCCGTCCGATCTTGCAGGCAACTTAGCCACATTTGCCCGCGCGGTCAACGGATCAGTATATATATATATATATATATATATATATATATATATATATATATATATATATATATATATATATATTAACCCTAAAAGAAAATTTACTAAACCCCTCCCCCACACTTTAGTTATTTTTTTCAAATCCACCCACAAATTTTTAATATTATGAAAAGACTTCAAGCAAATCAGAACAAACTTAAAATATGAACTTTCGATAAAAACAAAAATTTCAGGGTGTTACAAAGTGTGTGGGGGGGGGGGGGGAGGGGCAGAAGGTTGCTGATGGTGGTTCCTGGTCTCTGTGTGCGTGTGTGTGGGATAGGCAATAGGTAGTGGTGTTGGTAGAGTCGTGTGATGGGATGGTGTTTCGATAGGCGGAAAGGGATAAGAGTGCGCTAATGGTGGTCTGCCGATGTGTGTGTATGTGTGTGCGTTTGTGCATGTATGTTTGTGTTGCATAGTGGGTAGTGTGGTGTTTGGGGATGGAGTTTGGTGGTGGAACGATGTTTAGATAGACAAAGAGGGATTAGGGTTCGCTCGTGTGTGTGTGTGTGTGTGTTGAGCAATGGGAAATGGGGTTTGGTTGTGGATTTTGGTGGTGGGGTGGTGTTTAAATAGGCGGAGAGAGATAAAATGGGCTGTGGTGTCTATAGAGGTCGGTGTCGGCAGTGGTGGCTGAAGAATGTGAGGACCTCCTAAGGGCAATCTCAAAACAAAAACCAAAATTGAAAACCCAAAACTCCAAAATGAGAGTTTTAAAAAACAACTTTGTTTTAGAAACTGGTTTTCAAAACTCAAGGAAAAAAAAAATTATGTGTCAAACGCGTTTTTTTCTCTAATTTACAAAACTAGAGAAAAAACTGAAAACTTAAATGTTACCAAACGCTACCTAAGTTGTCAAGCATGTCCATAAAACCAATTCTCGAAAGTTATGCAATGACGTAGTTATCGCGAATTCTTGGGCATCTTTAGCATCCGCTAGGATGTACCATGTTGTCTTCAATTATTAAAATTTGGGGGAAAAAAAAAACAATATGCAAGATGTGAATATACATCTCTTTTCATTTTAAATAAACTGCTTGTTCGATTTGTTTTTTGACTTGTTGAACAAACATGTTGACTGGCTCCATAACAACACAATATAAGAAAATGCTAGCAAAACAAGGCATCCATTATTTAATCTATAAGTTGGAAGTTGTTCTCCATCTTTTTTCTGTTCCCCTTATAAGTTTTCCTTCAAGCAGGTAGCTAGATTTGATTTTCAAATAACACAATAAATGTTGTAAATTTCTTTTTTATTGCAAACAAAGAAAAAAAATAATGGTATGTAGAGATAAGAAAACGCGAGTCTCACTAGTTGTTTCATTACCCGTCAATTTGTGCAACTTTGTCTAAACTCTAACAACTAGCTTTAGACCATTATTATACACGTAAGACACATTTACTTATTTACCGAATATCTTGATCCGCTCAATCTGATGGTTAGATTTCAAAAACTAGTTTGCACTCGTGCGTGTGCGCATGCACGTGTGAGTTGAAGTATAAGAGGCCATCGAGAATGGCTTAGTTACAAGAAGTGTTACAACCAACTGATGAGATGTTCCATTGCCGGGTTGTCACTTTCTTGTCAATGGTTATGCATCCTATTGAGTTGTAAAAATCTTCCTAATTGGTTCCTCATTCTAACCCTAGATTTTACCAACCGTCCATTTGAAAGTAGACAACGATGCCAAAACAAAAAGGCGATTATCATCCCAACAACGATTTTCACGATGATTCTCTTCAGTACCACCAGATGCTAAATCTGTCGGACAAGGAGAACAAAGACAGGTACATTACTTGACATTCGCTAATGTTGCTCAATGCTTTATATGGTAACTCAATTTAGGATCCTACTAATTTCTTGGGTATAGGTCGTAGTCACTGTTTTTTCTTCTTTCTTTGTGGTACTTCTATTTTTTGGTGATCACATTCAATTCTAATGTGAAAGATATGCCAGTGGAATCCGAAGACATCTCAATTGGGTTCCTTAATTTGATTAGAATTTGGAAACCATACGTTGATGTATGATCTTCCTAAAACCCTATGCCAAAGGTGTCAAGATTGAGATTTTTTTTCCTTTTCTTTAAAGTGTGACATGCAGCTTACCATACATAATATGCTACTATTTAGAGCAATTACACAAATTGAATGTTGAAATCCCAAAAGTATAAGTAAAAAAAGGCCATTTTGCAAAATCCAGCCAAATTGAGTAATTTCTGAAATAACCGAAGAAAACTTAAAAAGGAAATGAACGAATATTATTGGTAAAGTGCACATATGGTCCCTCATCATCACATTTCCGTGATTCCACTTGCACCCTTTTCCCGAAACAACCAACTTATTCCGTAGAATTCAAATGCAAAAAAATTAACGAAATATGTTTATTATGTCAACTAGTAAATCGTATTATGATAATCTGTCTTTTTTAGTTAAACTTTCCATATGAAATCCACAAAATGAAAAAATGTCTAGTTTAAGTTTTAACGTTCAAAATTTTCAATGTAACCCGCTCAATATATGACTTTTATTCTCATATATATGAAGATGAAGTACTTGATTAAAAATACATGTAATAAGAGGGTTTTCTTTTTTAATTCTAGTGAACGAAATTCATATAAAAGCCTGTGACCGTAATTACCGAAATATGAGCGAAAATGCGGCATAGTTAAATTAAGGGGCTGCGAGTGTGGTTTTGTTTTGTTTTGCTTTTTTCAAATATACAAAACAGAAAAACACTCACAAAAAGAAAGAAAAACAGAGAAAAAAAGGAAAAAAGCAAGACATAAAACTGCCTACTGGATTACAGTTACCGTTAAATCGAATTGCAAAAATCTAGGGTTTCGTATCTATATATTGGCTTCATTACAAGTAGCTAAGTTCTAATTGACCACTTTCACCCCAAAATCGAGCCCTAATCAGGTGGCGTTCCGATCAAATGGGCCGTTCCCGTGCTGTCCACCATCCTGCTGATGACGATCCCCACCAAAGGTCCGTACAAATTGGCTTCGTTTCACCATGTGTGTTTGGTACTTTTTGAGCAAAAAATTGGCCTTGAATTAGTGAATGATGTGGATTTTAAAGTTCAATTTTATTCATTGCTGAATTTTGAAGCTGGTTAGTGTGGTTCAGACAGTAAAGGGTTTTTATGTTTTTGAATGATGCTAAGTTTTTTAGATATGGGACCCTTTTTTTTAACAGTCAATTTGTTCTGACATGTTTCCCTTGCAATCATAGAATGCAATCATAGAACAAATGATTAGTTGCTTAATCTTGAAGATGGTGAATGTGGTTTAGAGAGTGATTTTACTTCTGATACTGCTAGAATTCCTATATCTTTTTTTTTTTTAGAAACGGGACCCACTTGTAGTTTTTTTACGGTCAATTTATTCGTATGTTTTACTTGCAACCATAGTAGATTTGACTAGTTTTCAGATTTGAAGTTGGTAAATGTAGTTTATAAATTGAATTTGCTTCAAGTTTAGAATAATGCTAGAGTTTCTAAATTTACATGTCAAAAGTTTTGTTGGAAAAGGGCGATATCTGTTCTCCGACCCCGTTTTTGATATGCTTGGATGACAGAGAGTAGGACCGCTTGGGAGTGTGAAAGCATCTAACTCAAAACTAATTGGCAATGAGGGGAGAGGCCTACAAGGCTTATGTATTGAAGTATTTTTTGTTATTTACCCAAACATTTATACCCAATGTGGGATATATATCTCTCAACATGCCCCCTCACGTGTGGCCCGACTGCTTTTTGAGTGGGCCTAGCACGTGGATAAATTGATTGAGTGACGGTGAGGAACTAATTTTGAATTGTCTTCTGGGCCTGGATCGACCAGCTCTGATACCATGTGAAAGCATCCAACTGAAAACCAATTGCAATGAGTGGAGAGGCCTACAAGGCTTATTTATTGAAGTATCTTTTGTTATTACCTGATGTGGATTTATACCCAATGTGGGATTTGTATCTCTCAACAGGGAGTACATGTTTGACAAAAGAATCGGAAAGTTTAGTGCTACTCTTAACTTTGATAGTGATGAGTCGTATATGCTATAAGCCTATAACAACGAGTTCGGATAATGCAGTATGCCCACATGTATGCTATATGTGATGACAGATTCTGCTTGCTATTCGAAAATTTTACAACCTTTGGCAAACCAACCAGCGTAATGTATGCTTATGACAGAAATTTAAGCAGCTTCCCATATATATGTACACACACACACATATATAGTGTGCTATTGAATTTCACACTTGGGGCTTCATCTGGCTTCCACCTTAGTATAGGCTGTTTCCTGGGCTTACCTATGTACAAGTGTGTTGGCCCATGTTGTTGGGGATTTATACTGAATATCAGTGGATTACATTGTTTTTCCTTTTCCTAGCATGTATGTGCTTTGTTTTCTATCTATAGTCTAAGAAAATATCATGTTGCTTTGCCGTTTATAGTTTTCAGTTGCTTGTGAGTACTAAACTATTATGGGTACTCTGCCTTGGCGCAATGGCGATGTTGATCACTTGATCCATTGTGACTGACGCTGGCTCAGAGATCAAAACTCACTTGCCCCTCACCCCTTTCCCTCTTCTCTCCCCACTAACACACACACACTCACACATACACAATGTGAAACCCTTGCCGAGCCAAGATTAGACAAGATGCTGCAAGTAAGGCACAAATCGATGCTTCTTTGGCGAAATTTAAAAGCATGTACTGTAGAAAAAGTGAGAAAACAATTTCAATGATGGATACATCACATTGACATCTGATAAATACATACATTGCATTTTGAGTGCGTAAATAGACTTCAATCATGAATTCACGGATTCAACTTATTTTGGTCTAACATTTACTACTTATCTGCGACTTGGCTGGATAAATAGAGTAACACCCTGTTTGTAGCAGCTTACTTGGGCCAGCTTATAGCTTATGCTTAAAACAAAAGCTAAAAATGTGCTTTTGTTGCAGCTTTTTGAGGCATACGCTGTAAGCTTGCAAAAATAAACTACCATCTATAAGTACCTCAAGAGGTGCTTTTCTAGCTTATGCATTTCAGGTTTCTAGAATACCCCATTTCATTATGCAACATGTCACATGTTGGTACTTTCTTTTTCTTCTTCTTTTTATTTCTCATTTGCATTTCACTATTTCCAACTCATCTGATGAGGGATTTAAGATGATTTGAGTTATTGCTGGGTATTTTTGTCACTTTCATATTAACTTACGAAATAATCTGCTTAAGATAAGCTTCTTATATAAATGGTAAAGTTGCGACAAATGGACCATAAAGACATTAAACTACATTATGAATTTAGTAGGAGACTTCTAAGGATATGTGAGTTGGACAGCTCAAACGTACATGTTAAGACAGGGAAAAAAAAAGAAAGAAAGAAAGAAAGGAAAATCTATAAAAGGATAATATTCAGGGAGAGTTTTCACAAACTTTTTTTATTTTTGGTTGGGTTGGGTTGGGGGGGGGGGGGGGGGGTGTTCTCAATTTCCCCTAGTTGAACTCCAACTCCTTACCTGGTGTACTAGAGGTCAGGATTTTGTAACGCAGAAGGAGGCCCTCCATAAAAATGGAGATAAGGGTGCTTATATTAACTGACCTCAGACCCAAAAATGGCTGGATCCTCGTGCATTATGCCACCATATTTTGGCTTTATTTGTTGAATTTGGTACCTTTTCTATAATAAAGTGATTACATGCCCTTCAGATTACAGTTTTCTTTTTTCACTTTGTTGAAAAGCACTATTAGGTGATAAACGCTGGTAGTGCCATGGCTAGCTCACATCCTATTTTTTACGCTGTTATATTGTACAACCTTCTTTAATCTATCACCTGTGATTTTGTTTACATTTTATTTTTTTATTTTCCCCCGGTCTTCCTTGGCCCAATTTAACATTTTCATTCAATTTTTACTGATCACCCACGGCAGATCAAAGAGGAAACGAAGTGCTTCAAATGTTGAGAATATGGAGGGAGCTGTTGCAGGTATAATTTCCTAGAAATGAAAACCTTTAGTAATTCAATGTTAGATGATGTAGCATGGAAAAGTTGAGATCTTGTATGGCTCATTTATATCTGCTTCCCATTGAGGTTACTACTGTTTGTACTTAACGTAGGGAGTGAAACCAATTTCTATCTGTCTATCATCCTCTGTGGTAACTCCACTTTTTTGTCCTTGAAGGTCAGGAGATGAACGAAGGAAAAAAGGCTTTATACCACTGCAACTATTGCAACAAAGATATTTCAGGAAAGATTCGCATTAAGTGCGTAATGTGTTCTGATTTTGATCTTTGTGTGGAGTGCTTTTCTGTTGGAGCCGAGGTTCATCCTCACAAAAGCAATCATCCATATAGGGTTATGGTTAGTGACCTTATTTTTGTCAGTACTTTCCAATTTGGTCATAACTTAATCCATTTTACACCATACTCCTGTATGGAAGCAATTATATAGGTAGCAGATTATCATATTGCTATATTGATGATTATCTGCCTCATATATCAGAAAGACTTTGGAGACATTTTCTTAACTCATTTTAGTGCTATTGGTCGTTTAGGTTTGATAATTCATACTGGGAAAATGTAGATCTGTGATCCTATGGGATGAATATAAAATAAGTTTGTTAGTTGAGCACGCTTGCTATGTTCTTATGCATAATTTCCTTCACTTTCTCTCCTCCTTGATTTTATTTTCTTCCTTATTCATCGTCAAATTTGGATTAATTTCCTTTTAGCAATTTAGTCGTGTCTATAGCCTTAAGTAAGTAAGTTGAGACGGACTAGCGAAGGGGAAAAAATAAAATGAGATGCATTTAGTCAGATGCAATGAGGACTGATATCTGCACTGGTGAGGATTTAGTAGATGGTTCTTGGTGATGACACTATTTCCTGCTCCTCTATTCCTTGTGGCCTTGGCGTTGCCACCACTATCAACCCACTGCAGGGTTTTTAATAAAACTTAAGGCCCAACTTTGTTTAAAATCTAATTTGACCCCACATTTCCCTTTTAACCAAGACAACTGAAATAAACAAGAGTGAAAGTCATAGGCAACACATGCACATGTTCATGCACTGGCTTTAAGTTAAGTAAAGCCCTGGGCAAAAAGAATACTGCATAGGGCAACTGTTAGAATTAAGCATTGGTGCCTTAAATGGGACAGTGACCACACACACTGCACCTACGTAACATAGCTTCCTCCCTTCTAAGAACCTGAATTTGATTTGTGCTTAATTAATCTAATATGCAGTCATCTCTTTTTCATTTACCAGTTCCTTTTTCTTTTGTTATCTGTGTTGTACTTCTTGTGTGTTGAGAAGTAATTTATATTTTCTTTGTTACCTTACCTATTTTCTTTCAACAGGATAATTTGTCTTTTCCCCTAATATCTCCTGACTGGAATGCAGATGAGGAGATATTAATCCTGGAGGTATTCCTGTACAAGCTTTAGATTCTTGAATTCTATGTCAGTTAGTATATATGCTGGTGGTTTTCGCTAGTCTCTTTGGTGGTGTTTCCTGTTGAGAATCTCACCCTGAAGAATTAAACTTCTTTTCGCAGGGTATTGAAATGTATGGAATGGGGAACTGGACTGAGGTTGCGGAGCATGTTGGAACAAAAAGCAAATCTCAATGTATTGATCACTACAATGCTATATACATGAACTCACCGTGCTTTCCTCTTCCGGTATGGCATTTGCTTTTAAGTTTACACCCTTTGAAATGGATCATGAGGTATCAACTCTAGCTGAATCTCTCCAGGACATGTCTCGCGTTATGGGAAAGAATAGAGAAGAACTCCTTGCTATGGCCAGAGAACATGGTGAAACTAACAAAGGTTAGCTTGTTGCCATTCTATTGAATGTTATAGCTGTCTTGGGAGCTTTTCTTAACTTGCAATTGGGCGGGAATTCCTTTTAAGATAAAATGATAAAGTATGTGCTTGCTCATTTGCCTCAATT
The DNA here is from genome assembly GCA_033065855.1 of Escallonia rubra. Taxonomy (NCBI): domain Eukaryota; kingdom Viridiplantae; phylum Streptophyta; class Magnoliopsida; order Escalloniales; family Escalloniaceae; genus Escallonia; species Escallonia rubra. Next base: position 193,361 of record JAVXUO010001132.1, on the reverse strand, counting down.
AAGCTTCTAGCAAAACCTATTCTGCTAAGTTTGTTGCTTATCTTTTTAGTACATTTATATACGTGCCATCCTCATTTCGCCAAATGTTTTTCATTAATCTTATCTTTTTTGCTTTTAAACTAATATCTTTAATAGCTTGGTTTTACTTTCCTGAAAAGTCTCTGATTTTGACTCTTTAAGTACATATTGCTCTCTACCTTCACTATCTGCAGTGCAGTTGTGTATTTAGAGTTGCCCTTTAAATTCATTACCTTTGGTATTGTCAGGATATTCAACTCTTGGGGAAGTTACTACGAAAGAAGTGTCTCCATTTTCAACAGGAATAAAGTATAGCTGACTTCTCCGTGCTGTATTCAGTATTATCGCAGCTCATTTATCGTATTTAACTAATTCCTTTTGGCATGCATGATCAGGGGTGAAGATCAAAGAAAAGAAGCTCCAGCAGGTCGATCTTCGTCTAGCTTAACTTCTGGTATGTGAATCACTAAGTTTAAGTCATTTTTATTGTGTGTGCGTGTATACACCCATTTTACGTTCTACATCAGATTTGGGCTCTGGTGCAGGTTCTAGCAGTGTTAACACATCCACAGGAGCTGTTAAGAGGGCATCCAACATTGTCCCAATTAAGGATGACCGTGATGACATTAAAGTGGAAGGTAGGATCATGATCTCTGATTCAGCCAGTAAGATAATGCTTACGACTGCGATACATCAGTTGAATCTAATTCCAAAGTTCATACTTAAATAATCATACGATTAATTAGTTTTTGGTGGATTAGATGATCTAAGAGTGAACCTGTTACAAAGACAAGTAAATAGTTTTGCGAGGAGTAGGATAATAATCCTTGGAACATGCATTTTTTTGTTTGCCACCGTTTGAGGACTAATGTATAACTATATGTCTATATACATTTGGATTTGTAACGGAATGCAGGTAGTTTTCTATCAGCTTTACATTCAGGTTTTGACTTTTCCAAGTTGGGTTGTGATGCCCAAAAACTGGCCATATCAACATTACATGCCTGATTTTTTTCTTTATAACATCAGATTTTCATGCAGACAGGAGTATTGGAGAGAAAAAACCTAAGATTTCGGCGGATGAGGGGCCTTCTCTGACAGAGTTGAGTGGCTACAATTCCAAGAGGCAAGAGTTTGAAATTGAATATGATAATGATGCTGAGCAATTACTGGCTGACATGGAATTCAAGGATACAGACACTGATATTGAACGTGAACTTAAAGTGCGAGTGCTGCGTATTTACTCGAAAAGGTAAATCTTCATTTCTTTATGTTTTTTGACGTGCACATTAGAACGTGAAAAATGACAGATTACACAAATACAGAACACATTCACCTGTAGTCGCCAACCATCGATTTATCCATGTCAACTGCCAAGTATGGAGAGTATTCATCTTCGGATGTTTGACAAACTTTAGGGGGGTCCACCTTCAATTGAAGGATTTCACCAACTTGGATTGAGATTCTTTCTTGCACTATCTGAGCATTCCTTTGCCCTAACAGACAGTTCAAACAAGGTTTTCACTGTTGTTACAAGTTGAACTCAGGTTACAACAGGATAGATGATTATTTTTGTTAGCTATGCCTGGAGAGTACTTGTATAATCAGTATATGTTTTCTTTTCCTTGGGGGAGGGGCTGGCTGGGTTGGGGTGCTTGGTTGCTGTAGATGAGAAAGAACCATGTACATGCTCTTCACGCATGTATAACCTGAGGAGTTGGTGGTGGTGTGTTACAGGATCCACTTGGTTCCACGCATATTCTTTGTTTCCACGCATATATATCTATATATATATATATATATATATATATATATATATATATATATATATATATTTTTTACCTTTTTCCCTGCCACGTGTCAACGACAAAAGCTTGCCACACAAGAATTTAGTGTAGTATTGACTTTTGTAGATCGAATAGCCGAAGCTGATAGTCTTGCCGAAAATTAGTGCAGTTGCGGACTTTTTCTGTAAGAAAGATCTACCACATGGTTGGTCCTGAGAAAATGTGCAACTGAAGTGTTCACACATCCTTTATAAACATATTACATACTCATGTATAGCAGTGATATCTTGAAATTGTCAATGTTGCTATTGTTCTCACTTCTACTTCATGACGTCTTGCCTTCATTAATTAGTCATTTGCGATCATCCTCATCTTCACATAGATGAATATAAGAAGTATCAAGGAGATGGTGCTTGTTTGGAATTTAGAAAAGGAATAGTAGTTACAATGATATGATTGTAGACGCCAATAGCATTTTCCTTGCTCCTTTTTTCCTCGTGGGTGTGGCTGGGACTTGGAGAAGGGTTATTCACCAATATCGTATGCACACAAGCTCTAATTTAATACCACTCACTCCAGTAGCGTGGTTTGTTAAAAGAGATCTTCTGCTGTAATGTGCTTGATATTTTTTATGGATGTAGTTTAGTATTCTGAACTTATGAATAATGATGCCACAGACTTCCAAGTAAAAGACAATGTGAATCTGAAGGAAGTGTCAGAAGATATAAAATGTTTAGTGTTTTATTATTGCATGCCTTCCCGTGGTCATTTTCTTTATGGTTCCTATTAACATATATTACGCTTCATATTATTTCTGTTTGATCAATGCATTGGAAATATGGCAGGCTCGATGAGAGGAAACGCAGGAAGGATTTTATACTCGAAAGAAACTTACTTCACCCTGACCCTTTCGAGAAGAACCTCTCACCTGAAGAGAGGGAGATATGTCGGCGCTACCGAGTGTTCATGCGCTTCCATTCAAAAGAGGAGCATGATGAATTGCTAAAGACCGTTGTTGAAGAGCACCGGATTATGACACGAATTCAAGAGCTTCAGGTATAATGAGTGCCCGGCTTTGTTTGTTCAATTTCATTAATTACAATAACCTTATTTTTTGGAACTATGGTTTCCATGAAGAATGTTGTGGAAAGAGGATCAACAGTTTAATCAATGCAAGATATCATCTGCTAATACGTGTTAGGTTGCTCAAAGTCATTCTCACCCTAATCATGATTCTATATACTTCTGTCTAACAGAACTTCATGTTAATTGTTTATAAGGTTCCTATTTCCACAATACTAGACACACATATATTTGTGCAGGAAGCTCGAGCTGCTGGCTGTCGAACATCTGCTGAGGGTGAATTGTATATTCAACGGAAGAGAAAGAGGGAAGCTGAAGAAAATGACTGTAGGATGAGAGAGAATTCACAAGTTGGTCCCAATGGAAAATTCATGCAAAGGGCCAATAATCTTAAAGAACTCGAAAGCAGCCCTCAGGGAGGAGTTAGAGGGTCCACAGTTTTAGATTCTGCTGGCAAAGACTCTTCAACTGGAGCACCAGCTATTTCAAGCTCCTCGGAGCATTGGGATGTCACTGGATTTTTTGGGGCTGATTTACTCTCTGAAGCTGTAAGTACGGTCTTCTCAATTGTCATTCTAAGATGTTTGCAAATTTTTACTCTGCTTTCCTGGGGATCATCATCTTGAGTGATCTACATCCAAGTTTGCATTATCATTCCCAAATCACCCTTTTAAGTGACACCTGATTAATTTTCAGGATCCATGTCTCTGGATGGCAGTTGACAACCCCCCCCCCCCCCCCAAAATCTCCCTCCGTGAAAAACCACTGACCTTGAATCTACATGCAGGAGAAGCAGCTGTGTGGTGCAATCAAGATCCTCCCTGCACATTATCTCAACATGTTGCATACCATGTCAGTAGAGATTCTAAATGGTAATATTACCAAAAAGTCTGACGCGCATGGCCTGTTTGGCGTTGATCCAAGCAAGGTGGATAGAGTGTATGACATGCTTGTGAAAAAGGGAATTGCACAACCGTGAGTGGGAGCTCGTATACTTATGGCTTTAGAGCCAAAAACATGCCCTCAATTAGAAACTATGACCTTCAACCGCGGCCATCTGCCGTAAGCCACAAAGAAAGTGGAGGAAGATGATTCGTCAACTCACATACAAATTTCAGCAACAGACATCTACCAATAGTCATACAGAGTTACTTTTAGTAAAGATTGAAGTATTTCATTTACTATTTATTGGTGTTGTTGCAAAAGTAAATGGCCTGAAAGCGGTAAAAGAGTGGGTGGGTCTTAGTCTAGATTGTAAAGTCAGGGAATTGTGTTACCCAGCCCCAAGCGACTCTCTATATACTACATTTACTTGATACATGCAGAGGGCTTTTCCAAAATTTGGAAGCAGTAAAAGATTCTTGGGGATTACTAAATTGAATTCAGAGGGCTTTTCCAAAGTTTGGGTACTAACACTACTACATATGTGGGGATTTGGTAGTGTGCTTGGCTTGAAGTCTTGAACCGCGTTCAAGATCAAGACCTCCAAGGGTCATTAAATGGAGAATTAAGCGAGAAGGGTGCAAGTATTGTCAAATTTCTATCCTGGTGCGAGGTTTAAAGTGCTACTTGTTAAATAATCGTGGATAAACGCTTTTCAGCTGATAATTAGAGAAGCAAAACTGCATATTATTGTACTCCAGTCTAAACGTAATACAAGAGAATTAATCCTATATATAATGTCACGAGGTGTACACTAACCTAGGAGTATAAGATTCCGTACTAAACCTCATACTATATACAACATGTTAGTACATTAACATCTCTTTGCAAACTCAAGAAGGTGATAAGGAACTTAACTTGAGTTTGGAAACAAGATCAAGAAACTGTCCTGGTGGATGAGTCTTTGTGAAGATATTAGCGATCTGATCAGCGGAGGAAACATGGAGAAAGATGAAGAGTTCCATGCGAAGGGTGAGACCAGATCAAATGGCAATGAATCTCGATTATTTAATGCGTTCGTGAACACACCATTATGACTAATTTGAATGACACTCGCATTGTCGCAACAAGATACGTGTGTTAGAGGGAGAAGAGAGCCCATATCAGAAAGTAACCAAATTTTGCTTGAGCAAGCAATTGCAAGGTAGGATCTTGTTGTGCCAAGAGATAAGAGATTCACCAAGAAAGAAACAACATGAAGTTGTCGAGCATCTGTGTGTTTGGCCACCGGCCAATCAGCACCAGAGCACACACGCAATGCCAATGAAGGAGCAGAAGGAAAAAACAGGCCAAGAAACATAGTTCTTTGACATATCTCAAGATGCGAAGTACGACATAGTAATTTGTAGACCAAGGGGCAGCCATAAAAAGAAAAAATTGATTACTAAGTGGACGACAGAAGAAATATCTGGACGAGTGACTGCCAAATAAACAAGGCTACCAACTAGTTGTCTGTAGAAAGTATCATCAGCAAGAGGTACTCCACCGTGTTTTTAACATTTGTTTCAAGAGGAGGAGTGATAGTATCAGGGATATCAGTCGTGATGATAAGTCAGATGCATACTTGGTCTAAGTGAGGTAAATACCACTGGAGTCTGAGGAAACTCCAAGTCTCAAAAGATACTTAAAGAGACCCACGACCTTTCATCTCAAAGTTCTGGTGAGGAAAACTCTTAATAGCATGAATACCGGCATATGATCACCAGTATTAATCATGTCGCCAACATAAAGGAGCAACAGAGTCATGCCAATAGTGGTAGTTCGAGTAAAAAGGTAGGGGGTAGAGGTTAAGCTCAGTTGAGTAAAGGTACTAAATTTGGCAAACAAGCACGAGAAGCTTGTTTAAGGCTATAAAGAGCTCGGCAAAGAAGCATACTTATCATAAGGGTGATTATACCCAAGAAAAGGTTGCATATAAACTTCTTCACTAAAGACACCATTGAAAAAGGAAATCTTGATATCTGTCTGAGGCAATGGCGATTGGCGAGTAGAGAACAGAGGTAATTCTAGAAACAAGAGCAAATCTCTTCATAATCAATGTCGTATTCCTCAGTGAACCCTTTTGCGGCAGGACGAGCTTTGTAGTGCTCAATAGGCCATCAGAGTGAGTCTTAATCTTATAAATCCACTTAAGCTGACAATGGATTTTTTAAAAGGCAAATCAACCATGACTTAAGTGTGAGTCTTTGCGAGGGCCTGTAGTTCATCTATCGTTGCTTGTTCACAAAGACGATCGAAGTTGACCTCACGAAAGGTACGAGGTTCATGAAGAGTAGCTGAGGTGTAATAGCAATTATAGTCACAAAGATGAAATGGAGGCCGACTTACTTAAGTATGGCGGTGAGGTTCTGATGGAACAGTCAGAGAGAGAGAGGAACTGGTGTCATCTGGTGATGTTTTGACAGGATGTTCAGGCAAAGCAGACAAATTGGAAGATATCACACCAGTATCACCTGTTGAGCCTGAAGAGTTCAGATTTAAATCATCCAAAAAAGTTCAACAGCAGAACCGGTGAACAAGTAAGGCTGACTCGAGAAATCGAGATGAAAGCTGGACAAGCTAGTGAAGGTTTTATGTTCCCAAAAAATCTCCTGTTATGAGATTCGCAGTAGTTTAGAAATAGGACCATAGCATCTATAGCCCTAATTTCTAATGCCATATCTAAGAAAACATCATAACCCAGACTGAGGTTCAAGCCTGGTTCACTCATGGGATGGAAAGCGGGCTCACCTAAGGACCTTAGTTCATGATAGGGAGGAGAAGACCCAAACAGACGTTCATAAGGAAAGTGGTGGTGAGTGACAGACGAAGGAATTCTATTAATATTATAGACTGCGGTAAGAGCAAAGCAGAGAGAAGCAAAACGCAAGCAGTATCCAATACGTGATGGTGTTTACATTCTGCTTGACCATTTTGTTGGGAGGTACGAGGACAAGATCTAGGGGTAGGGAACCATGATGTTTGAGGATGTCAGAAAGGAAGAGGTTTTATATTCAGCAGCATTGTTAGAGCGAAATAGCTTATTATTACGAGAAAATTGGGTTTTCACTGTATTATCTAGACCTGGCAAAATGTTGCCCGGACCCGTTACCCGACCCGTACTCGGTTCAAAATCCCGGGTACGGGTAGCCATTTCCACTACCCGCTGAAATTGTACCCGGACCCGAACCGACCCGTAAAAAACAGGTAAGTACGGGTCGGATTGCGGGTACCCGGATTTACCCGTATTTTTTGGAGTATATAATGCAAAATTGGAATGTGCCCTAAGGAAATTGGTTTCACTCTCAGTCTCTCACAGTCTATATGTAAGAATAGGGTTTCAATTTCACTTTCATTCATTTCTCATCTTCCTCATCGGCGCCGCTCCTCTTTCTCTCTCTCACGACGTCCCCTCCACTTCCCTCCTTCTCTGAACTCTCTTGTCTCACCCACCACGCCACCATAATCAGATCTTTCTCTCGATCTCGCCCAACATCGATCCACCGACGACCGCATCTCTCTCAGCCTCGCTCTCACCCACCGTCCAGGTCTGACGGCCACAGCTCCGCCACTGTCTTGCTCCGACGGCAACAGCTCCGCCACTGTCTTGCTCCGACGGCAACAGCTCCGCCACTGTCTTGCTCCGACGGCAACAACATCGCCAGTCTTGCTCCGACGGCAACAGCTCCGCCGGTCTTGCGTGGAAAAGCTGAGGCCTTCAACTTTCATTTCATAGTCGATCTGACTATGAAATCAATCAGATCTTGTTTTATTTTTCTGTTAATTTTTGAGTGATTTATGTAATGGTCATTTTTTAGTGACTATGAAATCAATCAGATTGTATTATTTTTATTATGATTGATTTTTAGCTCATTTTCTGGGAATGTTAAAAATTGATGATCTGATTGTGTTAGATTTGAGATTATTTATTGGATCTATAGCCGAAAAATGTTTAATTGTAGTAACAAAATTGAAATCCTGTAAAAATTAAACTGAAAATTGTAATAAAAGGAAGGGGCAGAGAAATACCCCAGTGAATATGTAGTGTTAATAATAGAAGCTGCAAATTTTGTATACCCGCGGGTAATACCCTACCCGCAAGGGTAGGGTACGGGTGCCAAGAAATGCTACCCGGGGAAAAACGGGTAATTTTTACCCGACCCGAATTTATCCGGACCCGACCGGATAATACCCGTACCCGCGCGGGTCGAACCGTTTGCCAGGTCTATTATCGAACCATGTAAATAGAGCTAGAAGCTCTTAGCGGCGTTGCAAAACATAAATCCAGGTTTGTTGAGAAAAATCATCCACTTGAATAACAAAATAGGAGACCCCCCTAAGGTAGGCCTCGAGGTAGACCTCATACATCAAATAAACAATTTCATGGGAAATAGAGCATTCTATTTTCCAAGTTGACGCTACACATAATTAAAGACTCAGGACTGACATCTCCTAAAAACCCACTTGACGCCAAGCTGTGAACTTGAGGGAGCAATGCATGACCAAGGCAAATGGAGTGAAGGAGGTAGGGGCGGACCAGAAAGTTTACTCAGGGGGTTTCAAAAAAATCATTAATTTTTTTTTTTTGATGGCTAACATAAAAGAATGGGCTAATTACACCTATGTCCCTAAGGTTGGGATAATTACAGTCAAGGACACAAATTTTCAAAATGTAACATTCCGTGACCAAAAGTGTTTCAAATGTATCACCCGTATCCATCCATTAAGATTCCATCCAAAAAGTATACTGTTCATCATTACGTATTTTAAAAATGACAATACTATCCTTGTACAGTATATCCTAAATAATTTTTATAATTTTCAAATTAAACATTAATTTTTTAAAATTAGGGTTTGCAACTAATTTGCAAATTAAGTTTTTGAAATCCTAAAATTAGGAGGATTTGAAACCCTGATTTAAAAATTAGGGTTTTGAAACCTTAAAATTAGGGTTTCAAAACCCTAATTTTCAAATTAGGGTTTCTCTTCTCCAGATCTGATCTCGCTGCCGGCAGCCCAAGCCTCTTCCTCACCCCACGCTGCCGGCAGCCTTTCTCGGCCAACGATCCGGCAGACTCGCCCCACCCCACCACGCCGGCAAGCCCCTTGGCAAACCCACCTCACCACGCCGGCAAGCCCTTTGGCAAACCCACACCGCCGATACGCCGCCGGCAAGCCCCTTGGCAAACCCACGCCGTTAAGACACCGCCGGTAACCCTTTCTCTCTCTAAACCCCATTTCAATTCAATTCAAAATTTCATGAATGTCGTGTTAATTAATGGATCACCTCGCGGGGTGCGCCGTTACCTCCATCACTGTTGACTAACTTTGCGGCGACGGGGAAGGGAAAGGGGGAGGGCGGTCGCGGCGATGGGGAAAGTGAAGGGGGGAGGGTGGTGCGGCGACGGGGAAAGGTGAGGCAGACGGGGAGACGAAGGGGTGCGGTGGTCAGGGGAGTTTGAAAGACAGAATTGGGTTTGGGGGATAGGGGGTTGGGGGGGTGGGGTGGTTAGAATTAAGGTTTTTCTTTTCTGATTTTCTTTTCTAAAAAGAGACAATGACATTTAAAAAAATAACTTTCTAACATAAGGGCAATAAAGTCATTTTGTTAAAACCGTTAGGATTTTTAGGGTTCCGTTTGGTCAATGGATACAAGTGTAATTTGTCAAAACTATTGTCCTTGCCTGTAATTACCCCAAAACCTCAGGGATATATGTGTAATTAGCCCTAAAAGAATTAAGAAGGTTCAAGTTTACATAAAACATGAATAATAAAAAATATATTATAATTAACGTCACTATTGAATACGTTAAAACAAAATAGATTGCTCTATTTAACTGCTAATAACATATTTTCACTATGCATAGCCATTTATTTAACTTGCTAAGGTTAGTCAACAATAAATTACTAATGTTGCATGAGAAAATGCTTAACTCTTACTGTATAGATATATTACTAATGTGATTATCAATTGTATGAGTACATTAGTCACGTATAAGTTAACAAATTATAAGAATTTAAACTAAAAAAAAAGAATTAACCTTAATCTATTCTTCTTTTCTTGTAATCTGGAGATTTAGAATTTGGGATTTGGAAGAATAAATATAGAGCAAGAAAATGACAAAGACTATAACAGGGTACAAAGAGTAAAAAACACAACAAAATAAAATCCTAATAAATTAATATTACAATATAGTGGTATTTTTGTAAATATTTTATACATTTTGAGTATATTTATCCATTATCTAAAAAACTTAAAAGAGATTTTAAAAAATGTTTAGGGGGCGCCATGCCCCCCCCCCCCCGGGTCATGGGGGTGGTCCGCCCCTGAAAGGAAAGGAGGCGAGATATGTGTGGCTACAGAGAGGTTAGCAGAGACATAAAAAGATGAAAGCTCAAAGGCATCCAAGCTTGCGGCCTGTCCCAATTGTTTGTTTGTGCCATCCGAGATCCTGCATAACACGTCCTTGGTTGGAAAATATGACTTCAAGACCCAAATCACAAAGTTGTCTAACAGATAACAGATAAAATGACAAAGAAGAAACAAGGCAAGCATGTTTAATAGACAAACTATGTCAAGAGATAGAGCCTACATGAATTATGTCCATGGTAGATTCATTAACAAAATGAATCTGAAGGGTATTTGCACTCGGATATTTAGTCATAAAAAGAGAAAGATTGGAAGTCATATGATTACATCAACCCGAATCAGTGAACTAAGGTATTACTTGGAGTAACAGATATGACAAAAGAGCTAGAACAAGATGTAACCTAACTGATCAATGTTTTAAGATCGGCAATGGATAAGACCATAGCTTGTGGAGAAGACTGAGGGGCAATCGAATTAAAATTGGAACCAGGATGAACAATAGTAGCAGTCTGCATAGGGATGACAGTTTGATCCGCAACCGCTGGACATCCGCCCCGCCCATGTCCGATAGGAGCATATTTTTTTGACTTTGACCGCGCTATGGGGCGGGTATGGTATTTAAATTTTCAACCCTCAGCAGGTACGGGTCGGATTTGGTATTTGGTGTATCCTGCTCTAGTATCCACTTTGCCCCGCCCATAAGTATATATCCTAACCCTAAGTCTCTGGTTGAATCACAGCCGTCCATCTTGAATATAATAAGTCTCCAAAAAAACCCTAACAACCACTCTTCTTCTTTCTCTTCTGTTCATCCGCCGCTTAGCCTCCTCCTTACCTCTCCTGCACCTTCATCCCCTCCACTCACCGCCTCACCACCATTCACCGTCCTTTGCACAGCCCACCATCCACTGCCCATCGTCCAATTGCTTCCTACTGAGCGTCACCCCGTCAACAGTCAGCCTGTGCATCGTGAAGGAGATCGTGATTGGATTAATTGGTTTAGTATTTTTGGTATCTATCTTTTTGGCTTGCGGTCCATGTACCTTCCAGTATGGCGCTGATAGTAGGAGACACTATCACCATCAGGTCTTTGGAGATCAAATTGAAAGAGGTAATTACATTGAAGATTAAGGATGTTGACATATCTCGTGTTAGCTTAATTCTTTCCTGACATCCTCTATAGATCGTGAACGAGATGTTGAATTGGGGCACTTGACCAGTGAAGGGATCGGGGAGGATTTCGACAGGTTTATCGACGACAAAAAAGGCCGGGGTAGATCGGGGCGGGGTCAGGTTTTTAGGAAGTCTGTCAGATTGGGGATGGTATTTCCATCCCTTGAACCGATGGCGGGGTGGGGCAGAGTAGAGTTTATGATATAGCTAAAAATATCCCTCTAATCTACGGATGACATGTGGCGGCTATGACACATAACCCGTACTGGCTCACTATTGATATGGCACTTACCATATCAATCATCAGACAGAATCCTAAAGAAGCTTTAACTCTGTCAGCCAAGATTGACATGAGATCCTCTAAGATCCTAATTAGGTTCTGATTAGAGTTGGTCAACGCCCAGTCCTACTAGGACTCCTCCTCCTACCACTATATAAAGGAGTCAAGCCCCCTCAGGTAAAGACAAGTTCACACACATACACATTGTGTAATACTGCTTTTCAGAGTTCTACCTTGTTAGTCATCTCTGACTTAAGCATCGGAGCGTTCCTCCGCCGGAACCCCACCCGGCGGTCACTCTATGTTCTCTTTTGCAGGCCTGATTTCTGGTGTTGTTCCCGATCCAGTTTTTAGCTGCAACAGATTGGCGCCATCCATGGGACTGCCTGCCAAAACGGGTGCGGATTTTACAAAATCCGCATCCGACCTGCCTATTGTCATCCCCAAGTTTGCAGTGCCGCCAGAGTTTTCGAGACTGACTTAGCAGATAGTTGTGTCAAATGTTTACAACATTGATCCCAAGTATGATCCCAAGTGTCGCAATAGGTTCATGGTTTAGGCTGTTTTCCAGTAGAATGACGAGCCTGAGAAGTGATAGCAACTGAAGGAGCAAAGGTAGTAGCCAACTTTGAAGCCGAAAAAACTGATGAATAACGGGCGCGTGTGGAACATAAGTAGTGCGAACTGAGAGCGGTGAGGTTATGGAGTCAGAATTTCAGTTTCTTAAAAAATGAGTTCATCTAATGCACTGTTTAACAAGGACATAGGGTGACAATGTAAGGTAGATGCCTTGGTACATTCGAACTCATCACGAAGAGCCATTAAATATTCCATGAGACTCATGTTCTCACGATACTGAGAAAACTTTCTCAGCATCCTCAGGATTGTTCCACTTAAGTTCAAACATAACAAGTTGATACCATATATAATGAATCTATGAGTGAAATGAATTCCTAATTTTATTATTAAGCGATGAAAATTACCGAGCAACTGATACTGGTGTGCAAGATTAGAAGAGAAGTATCGTTTGGGCAGAAGATCCCAAACTTCTTTGGCGGTTTTTTCTTATAACCGTCAAAGTGATTATCAATGGACAGGATCAATGTATTAGTAGACCAAGTAAGAGTCGATTATTGATACTATCTCAATCTTCAAGACACTAATTGAATGCATCATCTGTTTCGTTATTAGACTATTCAGGGATAACATAAGAACCAGTAATGAAGCCTTAAACTTGCGTCCTTTGAGAAAGATACGGATAACTTGTGCCTTGTGATTATAATTGGACATGTCGAGAATGATCGGAATGGATTGAAGCATGTCTTGTTTATCCTTGATATGCGAATTAATGAAGAATAGAGGAGATTATATCACATCGAGGATATGGAAGCAAAATTTGACCATATGAAGAGTAAAATTAAATTTAGTGTGTACACAAATTAGCTAGGAACCGGTCTTAGAAGTAAAAAAAACTGCCCAGAAAGGGGTGAACTGACCAAAACAGACTGCTATAGACTGAATCGGTGATGGCGGCAACAGAATCTCTAGGTAGCGCATTAGGGTGCATTAGCACACGTGAAAGTGCTTTTTTGGCTGAATTTTCTCTTACGGATGATCGGAGAACTCAGACCAAGGGACTCGTATTGCGAGATCATTAAAAAGATTACCAGAATATACAAAGCGAAGACAGTGGCTCCTGTAGTAGTGTGACTGGCGGCACGTGAGGGTGCATGGGTGGTTTCAGGTGGCGATTTGAATGGTTTTGAACGGTATATTAAGGAAAATCTTTTGGTTAGAGAGCCAAATCAAACTGAAACAAGGCAGAGGATAAATTAGAGAACCAATGGACTAACAGTAACAAGTCGTCGTTACCGGAGGGAGAATCATCAGAAAAACCTTTAAACAAACCCTTTGGTACCATGAGGGATACTTGCTGCGACTTTTAAAAGCGAAAGCAAATTTTTCTAAGTGCAATTGAAATCACTTTTTGAGAGCAAAATTATTTCCTATTCACAATAGTAAATTGTTAATTCTTGAACAAAGGAGTGTCCATCCACTTTTAAATTCAAAGGACATGGAGTAAAAAGATAAAAAAAACTGATAATGGACAATGTATTAAGTTCTTTTTGTTAGTGTATTAGGAGAAAAGCTTCCCTGCAACGATGCTACCACGTACAAGTGCTAACATGACATCACCATGCAACTAGATTGCACGAAATCACCACCATTGGTGTCCACATCAACAAAGTTGCCACTGTAAAAATCCTCCTTGACCATCACCTCCAGGTTCCCAACACCACCGGTCTGCTACCAAATTAACCATTAATCGTTATCCATTACCACCACCCAATCACAACTACAACAGGAATCACCACCACATATCCAACACAACGAAATCACGATGCCACCACCAGATCTGTAAAATACCACCCAATCACGACGACCAGTCCAACATAACCACCACCGAGATCACGAAGCCCCCACCAGATTTGTAAGACGCCACAGAATCACCACCACCAATCTAACACAGCCATTACTGAAATTGCGATACCATTGTAATGTCACCACCACCATAGCAATCACCACCACCAATCCAACGAAACCAACACTGAAATCACAGCACCCACCACTAGATCTATGGCAAAGAACACCAGATCTTGTAGCCGTCATCGTCGCTGAAAACCTAATGAATATAGACATCCCCGTAGCTTTCTTCACCCCCTTCGAACCTCATCGCCATTGGGCCAATTTTTTTGCCATCGTCGGTTCGTCACTCATCGGGAAGGTAGAAGTCGACTCATCCCGTCGCCATTGGCAGGCTTCCGTCGCTCACCCGGAAAGGGAAATATCAACAGTCGTCAATGTTGAGATCGATTCTGACCAAGATCAAGGATGGTGAAGAAGACTCCAAAGTGGCAATTTGCTAGAAGTTGATTAGACGGTGATATCACGTCAGCATGACCTGTCATCACCATTGCAGTAAAGTACGACAGTAAAAAACTACACGTGGAAAATCAAAGACCAAAAAAATGGACAAAAATGAAAATGGAGAATAGTAACCAAAAGTTCGAAAGAGGGACCAAAACGACAATGGACAACATGATAACTTGAAAGGCAAAAACCTCCCAAAACTGTAATAGATCGATCTTGAAGACATAAAGTACTTGAAGATTTTATGTGGTTTTGGACCACTATTTGCCAAATGTATCGTAAAATAATCCCATATCCTCTTTTACTTTTCATTATGTCACGTGAGCACTATTGATGGTCACACTGTGCAATACTTGCTCATAAAATCAACTAATTCACAAGTCGCACATAGAAATTTCTTTCTATGCTAAATAAAAAGTGAGTACACATTTTTTAGGTACAGCCGATCTCTTTCTCTGCATGTAGCAAATACAAAATAAGATTATGCAATATTTTCTAGCCGTAATATGTGATATTTAGAGAAATAAACCTACATGAATGTAGATGTCCCCGTAACTTTCTTCGTCCCATCAAACCTCATCGCCACTGGGCCAGTTTGTTGCCAAGGTCTGTTTGTCACTCATTGGGAAGGTAGAAGAAAAAATATCAGTCGACTTATCCGTCGCCATTGCCAGGCTTCTGTCACTCACCCGGAAAGGGGAAGATCAACAGTCGTCAATGCTAACGTCGATTCTGAACAAGATCAAGGATGGTGAAGAAGACTCCAAAGTGGCAATTTGCTAGAAGTTGATTAGATGGTGATACCACGTCAGCATGACATGTCATCACCGTTGTAGTGAAGTATGACAATAAAAGCTTCACTTGGAAAATCAAAGACAAGAAAAAGGGCCAAAAATGAAAATGGAGAATAGTAACCTAAAGTAAGAAAGAGGGATCAAAACGACAATGGACAACGTGATTAACTTGAAAGGCAAAAACCTCTCCAAAACTATAATAGGTCGATCTTGAAGACATCAAGTACTGAAAATTTTTATGTGATCTTGGGCCACTATTTGCCAAACGTATTGTAAAATAATCTCTTATCCTCTTTTGCTTCTCCTTCTGTCACGTAAGCACGTTTGATGGTAACATCGTGCAATACTTGCTCATACAATCAACTAATTATTCACAAATGGCACGGGGAAATTTCTTTTCTATGCTAAATAAAACCTGATTACACATTTTTGAGTTACAGTCAGTCTCTTTCTGCACATGTAGCAAAACAAAACAAGATTATGCAATATTTTCTAGCCATAATCTGTGATCTTTGGAGAAATAAACGAAAGTACCTCCTCACGAACTCTTGTAATTTTTTCTAGTGTAAATATGTAAACATGACACACTTTTATCCATCAACATATTTATAAACATGCATATTTTTCTTCTTGTACTTCCTATTTTTAAATGATTTATCTTAATCTATTAATTTTTATGAGTTACTAGGGGTTGTCAATTATTAGTCGTGAAATGAAGTTTGCTAAGAGAAATAGTAATGTTAGAAATTATTGACTTATTGAACATTAAGACAAAATTTGGCTCCTACTCGGGTTGTAAGAATCTTCTTCCAACCCCGTGTATAGTGACAATTAACAATCGCTAAATGTTTCTAATGACTTTTCTTCTAACACTATCAGTGACAATTATTAGCATTATTTTTTTAACGTCACTAAAAATAGTAAGAGACAGTTGATTGTCGCTGGTAGGAGGAAGATTACTCCAACTGGAGTAGCAGCCAAAAATTTTCCGAACATTAATTATAAGATGACCAATCGTGTTGGGTGCGCAATGTGAAATAAGCTCTTTCGATTGTAAGTGAATCTGCCACCTTCACACACGAAAGATTTTTTCCTTTTACTACCTACCTGTCTTCTTTTCTGTGGCTTTATGATATGAAATAAATAAAGAAATAGTACAAAATACATCAAATGCTCTTAACAGCAGAAGGGGAATTAGTGACCAAGAGTACACACTTGAGCAAAATGAGGAGCAGATTGTGTGGCACTGTGAAATTTTATTTCTTTTTTCCTTATTATGACTATTTAACACAAACATTTCTAAGCAACAAATAAAGAAATTAATATTCACATTTCACATAAAACCACTTACGCTCCACTTTGATTGCGAAAAACTTAAAAAGTGTCGCGACAAGGTATGTTATCGGGCCACTAAAATATCGTTAGAGATGAAGTGAAATATAAATGGTAAAAAAATACAGTGCCAGTATAAACTGTCTAAAAGAAGCATTTCAACTTTTTACAGGGCACGGGTAACTATTAGGCAGTCACAACTAGAAGGGATCTAAAAGTAGTCGTCACATTGGCACTTTCATTCTTGCTCATCCATCGTCTTAATCATATGTTGTGCATCAAATAGCTACAAAGACAACGTTATTGGCGGCATGAGTAACAGTACCAGCAGAGACCACCGACATAATATGGAATAGCTTTATAGTGGCATGAAAACCGCTATATAGTGCAGCAACTGCATGCACCAAATACTCCGCTTTGGTTGAGACTCAAATCTGAGACCTTGAACAGTGTGACAAAGGCACTAGCTGCAAGATCACTTTACTCACAAATCAAACTACATTGAAAATGGACAAAATTGAAGCAATCAACAAAATTAAATCATGCTTTCTTTTACGAAAAGAAGCAAAGACATATTCTGAATCAATTGAACAGTTACAGTCCCCCACATGGAACATAATGACTACTATGCTCAGGAGAAGGTAAAACTAATTCCTCCAGAAGCCAAACTGATATTACCGAGGTACTGAAGAAAACTAAAATGCAGACCTGAAGAAAGCTACATCTCACAACAGAAACTGCACAGAAAAAGAATGACTGCAAAGCCACCAATGGTTAAGACAAAGTTCAAAGGTCAACGCAAAGTCATCCTGACAAGTCCTCAAAAGTCATAATGGCGAATCACTCTAGGTCAACTTCAAGCCATGGAAGTACGATTTGGCTTTAATTAGGCCATTACTTGGTCCCACCACCTGCTGAAGATCTTCTGTAGCCTACACGAGCCCCACCCCACCAGCTGCAGATATCCATTTCTATATGTATCTCATCCCCGCAAAATCAGATTTCTCAAAATGGTGTTGCAAACTATGCTACTGTGCACCAAAGTCCCACAAGTGAATAGTGTTATCACTAGAACAAGAAGCTACGCGGCTTTCATCTGCAACCAAGGCACCAACCTCCCCTATTCTCTCTCTAAAGTTATACAGGTACTCCCCATGCTCCACTTCCCATACCCTAATAACGCCCCCAACGCACATTATTGCGTAACCACCGTTCATGCAACCCGAAACACGTCTCTGCGTAGCACCCCCCACCGTAAACCTACACACCTCCTCCAAAGTAGCTGCACGACGCACACTAGCCATTCCGCGACCATCAACGATGATGAATGCCTCGTTTCTCGCGTCGTGAGAGCCCACCACGAGCCCTCTTCGAAACTCTTCTTCCCCTAACACTAGTACTTGGTTTCTCAGATCGAAAACTATAACCCTAAGGCTGGTGCATGCGACAGCCAATTCTTGACTTGTCACCCTGACTCGGCCGATGAGCTCGGTCAACTCTTCAGTCAGCAAATGCCAACCCATTACTGCTTCTGGGTCTGTCAGCGTCCCACCAACGAAAACAAGCTCTTCTGTGTTGCCATCCCTTACGTGAAAGGCGCGGCCTGGAACACCTAAAAATGGAAGAGAAATAATTCATGAGTCGTGCTAACTACACTCTGAACAAAACAATACATGACTATAACCGTGCGCAATGCCAAAAGCAGTACTGGTGTTCGTATAACTTACAGAATACCGCGTCTAGTTTAATTTTGCAGCTTAGACAATCAGATAAAGTGAGTTCTAAAATTTGAGAAATCAAATGACATATTGGAAGTGCGTTTACCGCATTATCTTTGTGCAAAGCAAACGAGAGGCTTCTTATAGGGTGTAGTTATTACTGTAACTTATGAAGCCTGTATCCCACTTTTTCATTTATCATGTTATTATGCAAAATTAGGATGACCTACTTTTTCACAAACTTCTGAATTGCTTGTCCAAAAAATAAAAAAACCTGTTTCTTTCATAGAAGAAACGTGTGTTAACACTTTCCCTGTCATGCATTCAAGAATACTATTGAACTCTTCGTTTCAAGCACCTGCATAGAGGCCGACCCACCACTTGCTACAGCCGCTGAAGTCCACTAAAACTCCATCATTGACAACGTCCCCCAAGTGGGCCCTCCGCGGTGGTCCAGCATTAGTGATGATTGCCACGTGGATATCGCCGTCAAAGGAGGCAAAGACCAGCTTGGTATCATAAAGAATTATCCCAGCGACGGCACGCGAAAAGGGGCCAAGCCGATCATGGTGGTGGGGATGGAAGGTGTAGAGATGAAGCCTTGTGGGGAGGTGGAAGAGGCGCACGGAGCCATCGGAGAAGCCGGCGACTAGGTGGTGATCGGAGAGTGCAAGGCGGCGGCAGGAGAGGATCTCATTGTTGTTATTGTCATCGTTGTTGGATGGGACAAAGCCTAGGGTAGTGTACATGTACTGCCGAACACGGAAGTTTCGGGAGGTGCGGTGGCGGTATATATATTCGTCTCGCCAAGAATCATGGAGGCGGTGGTAACATTGCCAGATGTTGTGGGTGAGGTTCTGCCATAAGAGGTCGGAGAGCGACACTGCTCGCCACGTTGAACACACCTGCACCCAACACCCCCACAAAAGACATTATGAGCAACTTCAAATAGCGCCATAACAACCATAGCATATGCATTGAAATCAACCTTGCAAATCATGCATGTCACTTTTACATTAATATTCTGCAAAACACGAACCACTACTAATTACTTATCTAAGATTATTTACACAAGTTTATACTATTACAATCTGCAGAAAGTGTTCATTTAGAAAAGTCTATCACTCTAATTTGCAGAAAATCTAGCACAAAACTGGAGCCAAATATACTAATGAAGTGACTCAAACAATTTATATAAGTAGATTGAGTGATCAATCAACTTTCAAAACACAAACACGGAGGCCACTTGTATTTGGTTTTCCATCAATTGCATGGACTAGGTAGCCTTGCAATCTCCCTCAGACACCATTACCATTTCAACGCAGGCGGAAGACATCAATATACTTCATCTCAGCTCAACTAGCTGAAAAATGCATGATAGACCTGGTTTTCTTTTTACCAGCTTTTTAAGTTTTGACTTGATCTTTTCTGGGAGTTGATTTCGCCTCACTATGTAGTAAAAATTATCTTTAACCCTTAAGACATTTTCATCGAAATTAACGGCAAAATAAGGTTAGGCTTTCTTTTTTTAAAGTACATCGGATTAGATGCTTGCAAGCCACTAAGCCCAAGCATCTAACAACCACCATCACTACGCCTTACTCCAGAAAGGCTGATTACACTTAAAACAGAGAACTTAGCATGATCAAACAGCAATATCATTTACGTTACTTGCAGAATTCACAGATTGGAAAAATATCTACCTTATTTCTGTACTGAACACATGTCTAGTTTTCTTTCAAGCGTCGAGTAACAGTGAGTTCTAGATCTTAGATAGCTAATTAAAAATTTTGATTGCAATGACTCTTACTTTGAAAAAACACAATGCTGATGGCAATGTGGCAATATTACGACTCCTACAACGTTTTTACTCATTATACTGGAGAATTATTTTACAACCATGAAAGTATCTTATAGTGAGGGTAGTATTAATCACCCATACACTTGTTTCTACATATGAAACACCGTCTGGAGCATGTTAGTTAGGCTGTGCAGACTTGCTGTTCAGGCTCTAACAGCTTACAGTTTAGAGTAAGGGCTAATTTAAATTGGGTGAGATATTTCCTTGCTCTGTGTGCTACAATGCATACTTGTTTGACATTAAACAAGCTTCACATTCGCGAGCATAAGTTCTAACAAGGAGCATGACAACCAGTCCAGCCTAGCTTCTTGAACTATGTTGCAATTTATCTTTCAAGTCCATATTCTGGAATTCATCTATCGAGCGACGTGAATACAAAACTCTACTTGTCAAAAATATACTGACTGGCACTGTAATGTCTTAGCTTCACAGGCGGCATTGCTAATCATTCCTTGTTAGGATACTTTAGCCTGGAGACTAAGTGGGTTGATTTGGCATGTAAGCAGTACAAATGAAACAAATTTTCCACTTTTCTGGTCCAGCCACCCTATAGTGAATTGTTCGTGTCTTGCACTTCAATACAAGCTTGTAGAAGCCTAATTTTTCTTAGAGAGAGAGGGAAGCAGAGGCAAAAGTTAAATATAAATTGTGGCATGCATCCCCACAATTTCCTATACTGTTTCTAAATGTGTAATATCTCAATGTGCAGAAGAACACACTCGTTTTGGGCTTGGTGTCTGGAAGAACACCCCTCTTCACTAAAACTCGAAGAACATCTTATTCTAGTGTGGTTCCTAAAAGAACAGTTATCAGATCCATTTTTGCCGTGCCCCCGGCTACCTCTTTAATGAAGCACAACAAACAATAGAAAAGTGAAGAAGACAAAATCTCTTTTAAGTGTTTAACTAATATAACGCCAATTTTTTGAAAGGGAACCAACATTTGCAAATACCGCCCTCTCCCTCCCCCAACTATTACATCCTAGGGGAGAGTAGTTCCGATTATTCCTTTATATTGTCTGTCACATGTATGCAGTTCAAACAAAGAAGTTGAGTATTTCACAAAACTTTTTGGAGTCAAAAACGTTTGTGAGAAAATACAATTACTAATGCTAGTCACTCGATTCATAAGTTGAGTATTAGAAGTACGCAACTGAATTTGAGAATTTTCTTTTACTACTTTCCTTGCCTACAGCACAAAGAAAAAACCCTAGCCAAAGCCAACTCCAATTACTAATGCTAGTCACTTGCTTCATAAGTATAAGTCCCAACAATTAATATCATCATCATGCAACGGTTGAAGTCTGCAAATAATTACCACACTACTTGGGCACGTTTCGAGGTGACATGGGAATCTGGCGGATGTTAAACCTCCATTTGTAACTCTTCTTCTATAGCTTTTTTGAAACTCGAGGTGGCAGAGTAAAAGAGATCAGTTTCCCAAGACCCAAAAAACAAGTCAAAGAGACAGCAGAATCAAGTTGCTAGAGAGGACGTAGATTGGCTGCTGCCTCTAAACGAGGCATTGCCCTACCCTAGAACAAAGAACCCAGAAAAAAATATGAAACTTTGAAGAAGAAACAAATGAAAGGAAGGCATGCTTTTGGCAACTCTTTATTGAAAATGAAAGAGGATTACATGCATCTGAAAAAATAGGTATGGCACATAATATGGACCACATCTAAGGAGTCCTTTTTCCGAGTGTGTCTTCACTTTTGTTTCCTCTCTCTTACATTTATCTTTTCCAAGTAATTTTCAAAGTCGTCTCTTCGTCTCTATCTCCACACAATCTTGTCCTTATGTGTATAATCTTATGCTACTTTTTAACGGGTTAGATGTCCTTTTCTTTTACTTTTTTGAGGAGACAACACGCACAGGGCTGGCTAAATATCTGTTCAACTACTGGATGGTACTCATCAAAATTTTAAACATCTGGGTTTTGTACTTACTGTACCTTATCTTCTAAACTTACGTTAAAAGAAGGGAGATGTCAGTCTTCAGACTACCTAATAGTAGGGTGTATGATGAGGTTTTGTACTACAAGTCTATGCTATAACAAGACAATACGAAGCCATTCAAGTTCAACAACTATACAAATGCTTTCTATCTCCCTAGTCCCTATTCTCTGTAGATTTGAGCTCCTGACCACTTTTCTCTTCTCTCTCTCTGCTTCTCTCTCCTCTTACACGTCTCCAGGCTGTACTTGTCTCAGTTTTCTAGTCTCTCCTGCGGCTTGCTTCCTGCAAGCCTGCCTGCCTCCCGCCAGCTTTAAGTCCCATAAATAAAAAGCTATACGCGCATGCTTCGCTCGGACTCTTGGATATTGTAAACGTCAGACAATAGCCAATAGGGCTTTGGTCATCCTTGTGAGGGTAAACAATAAACAAGCGAGTCACCCAACAGGAAGGAGCACTCTCTTTCTAACAAACTTTGGCTGCTACCTCGGTCGTAAGAATCTTCCTTCAACCCCACATATAGTGACAATTAATAGTCACTATATGTCTCTAATGACTTTTCTATTAACACTTTCAGCGACAACTCTTAACGGTACCTTTTTAGCGTCACTAAATAAAAGCCACTAGAAAAATTTGACGACCATTAATTATCGCTACATGGGATAGGAGGAAGATTCCTTCAACCGGATAGCAGCCAAAAATTTTCCCTTTCAAAATACATGAGTTCATGTCACCAGCCCCGGTTCTAAAATGGCCACACTTAAAAAATCTTTGGCAGCGAAATTAAAGTTTAAAGTTGTTAACTAGAGCTTTCAATTCCCTATACTATATAACTCAAGTCTTTCTTGCAACTTTGAAGTGAAATTACCAAATTTAAGCCCAATAACTTCTTTGAGCACGAAATTGAGGCCGTGAACACCTAAAACCTATCTTCTAATAAAAAAAATAGGCCATCAGAATATATGCTTTTGCCACAATACTTTGAGAATATTCGAAGCTGTTACAACCCAAGATCTTTTGACAAAATTAAAAATTACTTTGGACGACATGACTAGCCTTCAAAAAAACTTCTAGCCTTTACTAAAGGGTTCCTCTACCCGTCTGACTAGTAAATAAAGAGGGTATATCAGTAGATTCTTTTACTTGGGCCAAAAGGAAGAAAAGGGTTGTACTCACCTTATAGTAGAGAATGTACAACTAAGACCAGAAAAAGAAAAACTGAAAAGGTGTTCGGCAACAAGATCTCAGCTCTGAGCTCTGTGATGAGGAGAGCTTATCTTCTGAAGTGACAAAAGATATCGGTTTAGAAAACGGAGATACGCATGGACTCCTGTTGTGCTTTTTATAGGGTCTGCACATGCTGGAATTTGGCACTTGTTTCGCTGCCATTTCAATGATTATCAAGAGACCAGCCCCTGAGATGTTCAATCGTTCAAGTACAAATGAGAAGTATCACCTTTTTCTCTTCCCACCATTGAACGTACAGTACAGTGAACAAAGTAAGCTTTCCTTCAGAAACTACCCTTGCCTCTCAATGCTCACAGTATTCTCTTGAACTGAATGCCGATCTCTAGAGTAAGGCCATGCTCTTTTTAATATGACGCTAAAAAACTTTATCATGAGCTGATCCCATTGCCTAAGAAGCTTTATCACGAACTCATCCCAACTCGCCACTTAAAATGAATGGTCAAATGACAAAACTATCCAAAGATTCGAGTTTGTTAGTCTTCTCTTCGGATAAGATCGATTCTTTGGGCACAAGGAAGTACTCATCTTAATGAAGTCTTTGTACTTGGACTAACTAGTGTTAAGTATAATATATATCATTATAGTTGCTCATAATTCTATTGAAGCACTCTCATATAAGTTTCTCAATTGAGTATTACTGGATAACATCTAGTAATTAGTAATAATAAAATCCATTATTAGCACACTACTCATGAGTATCTATAGCGTGCTGAGATTGTACCAAGTGATATACTCTTTTTTCTCTTTTGGTACACTTCCTATATAGAAAAAAGCATATACAGGGAGATCGTCCTCATAATGGTGTGATAATACTACAACACATGGATCAAACGCAAGTTCTATTTCATGCAAAGATCACTGAGCTTAGACTTGCCTGAAAATCTCCAACCACCAAACAAAGTGCTTCCGTTGTTCATAAGACTACAGAGAAGGAGACCAAAAACTTATAATACAAAATTATAAGACACTAAGAATCGATGACAAACCCTAGTAAAAGCTTGGAGACAACACTTGGCTCTGTTCATCATTAACGACACTGCCCAAGTTCAAGGTGGTCTCAAAGGTCACTATCAACACCTTTGGGTTGCTATAAAAAGTTGACCAATGGCGAGAGAGAGAGAGAGAGAGCATACAGCTAGGAGAGCTCGGTCAAAAAGTAAAGGAAACGATTTCTAGAGCTCCTAAAAAACGATTTCTAGAGCTCCTAAAAAGATCATGCAAAGAAAGGGAAAGGTGGAATTCCAAAAACCAAAAGAAACCTTTTCCATGTTAACATGTATCCAAAAGCAGCAGGCCCAGGATAGAGACCACTTGCCCATTTTCCCATAGACACATAAAAACACAAGTAAGGGGCACTATTCCATTTAATTAGCCTAATACAAACTCAATATCAAGCGCATCTTCCACCACCATAAACATACAATTTTGTGGCCTATCAACAATTTAACAATCTCCTTCCTTACGACTACTATAAGTATGTACATCCGTATCCAAAGTGTCGCTAACAAAATAAACGAAAAGGTGCTAATCTATCTGTATCGAAGGTGTCATTAACAAATTACGACAGTTATAAGAAGGAGGTGCTTATACAACAAAAATGGATGAAAATTTGGCATCCTCTCGTTACAAAATTATTCATGCACGCATCTTATGAGCTGCAAAAACTAAATGCTAGTTCTACTGTCAAAACAATATACATTTGAGACGATCGTGTCACTCTCTGGAACCGCTTAAACTCGCAAACGCTTTTCCATTAAAAATACTCATATCAAAGTGAAATAGCGTGGTTTGGGGCCTAATGTAGAGACAGTGATTTGGTCAAAGATTTCGTGACAAACATATCTTACTCAACTTGTCCACAAATATCCGCTTCCGTCTCAAAATTCATAAAAAATTCACATAAACCAAAGGAAATGTATATAAAAAAAAAAGGCGCACACACGCGCACTATACACATGTATGTGTGAGAAAGAGAGGGAGGAATGGACCTGAAAGAGATTGAAAAGAGCGGAGGCGGCGGCGAGGCGGCCAACGGAGCGCGAAGCGTCAATGGCAACACGAGTGGCGAGAGCCTCGACGAACGGCTCCGGCCACACGCCGTTGCCGGAGCGCCGACGGGACGACGACGGACCTTCGAAATCACCACCACCTCGTCCTCCGCCGGCGCCATTTCCACCGTCTCCTCCGTCTTCCGACGAAGTAGACGACGAAGACATGTGAATATCACCTTGTGCGTGTGCGTGAATACGAGTAGTGCGTGTACTTACTGTGTGTATTTAACAGTAGCGGAAGGTACTACTGAAGATTTTGGGACAAAAGAAAGAAGAGAAAGCCAAACATAAAAGGCGGGGCCCAAAAGGATGTTTGTTTGGGTTATATATACACCCAGACAAAAATTAAAGTAGCGTCCGGTTAAGTTTACGCATTCTTGTCGCTCGCTAACTTTTTTTTCTTTTCGCTCTCGCTTTCTCTATCTCTCTCTTTTTTCTTTTTTTTTTTAAGAAATTATTAATCGATAAAAACGTTTGTTATTTATCACACTCTCAGTCAGACGAGATCTGATTTTAGCCTCATTCATACCGTCTTTGTTCTGATTATATATACATTAGGACAGATAATGACATACTTTTTGAATCACATTTTTGCAAAACTCGCTTAATTTATTTAAAGAAACTTCTAGATCACTGATTACAAGAGTAATGGCATACTTTCTAGCGATCTAAGGGTTCATGTTCATGTACTACTATCAAGAGGTTACTTATAGGTCATGTAAACACAAACGGAAGTAAAAAGCTCTATACTCTAATTACTGTGTTCGACCCGGATCTAAGTCATCTGTATCCGTTGTCTAAAAAAATTGAGACTTCGAACTCAATTCTCTTATGGAGTAAGCAACTTAACACATCGTTTGAGAGATTATATCATATATGTACTTCTTTTTCCTTACGATCAACCTACTCTTGAATTTTCTCGGGACAGTATAGTATAAATGTTATCATTTAATGAAACATTAGCGGAATAAGATTTGAAGATTTTCAAATCATTGATCGTAATCTGCAACGAGGCGGGACCGGGACATTTCGGACCTACAGGGTGTCAGTGGAGAGTGGGGTTTTTCAGGTGCCTTGTTTCCCAGTGGATAATTAATACTCACAATAATAATTCACACACATTGTCTTCTCTTGCCTTTGAAGGGTTTGTACTTCGTATTGCGAAGTGTCTTTCAGAAAATATAAAAGCATGTATTAACTTGTTGGGATACCATTTTTAGAATGACATCAATTAAAATGTTTAATTGCAATACTATTTTATGAAAGATATGAGAAGTTTAATTTGAAGAAGTTGGTGGATAGTGTTTAATTTAACGTCGTAGAAACTAAAATAAGAGAATGCGAATCAAACATAGTGTTAGTGTGTCCAGTGGCGGAGCCAGAAATGTTAAACATGGTAGACACTTGAAAATCTACTTATGATTCAATGATAAGGATATGCTGCCCTAATATGTTTGATCATGCTCTTTCGTTGTTAAAAGTTAATATGGTGCTGCTACAAAGAAGTATGACAACATTGTTTGGTAGATTCTCTTGCAATTTAAACTTTTAGAGCAACCAATAAGATACATGTGTCCGCTATCTCGTTGTGCAATGTCGTGATTTCGATTATTTCTACTTGCATAATGGTATAATTTGCACTTCGTTTATCGATGCAACTTTTGGTGGTGCACCTTCTTTTATATCTCATCATTTGTTTCACATGTGCAATCGGAAGTTTGAGTCTATACTCTAATCAGTTTAAGCATGATGATATAATTGAGTCTATACTCTAATCAGTTTAAAGGTTTTGAACAACCAATTACATAATGCTAACAACATATATATTACTAGCAAATAAAAAAATTATAAATGTAATAATAAGTGTGGAATCATTTATTCCTATCGAGCTTTTCTCACTCCCTCCCCGAACACGCAACAAAAAAAAACTATAAATGTATAAAAAGTTACATAACCCCTAGAATGTAATTCAAGACTTTGCCATTGTTAATTCCCTTCAAAAGTACCATCCAATTCTAAAATCTGAAGGCTGTTCCCTAATCACCCCATTAGAAACCCAAAGTTAGTACTTTATGCTCCGTATTTTGAAGATGGCCTTAGGGAGTTACGATTATTCAAAGCATCATGAACGGATTACCAAGCTGCAACTGGTGACCTGTGGAGAATTGAGGAGGGAGATCCGACGAAGGTGAATACATGAATTAATATCAACTTGTTTTCCTTTTCCTCATTTTACAGCTTCCATCAAGATGACAAATTAGCTACTACCCTCGTTGCCAATGGTAGGATACATGATCTAGAGAGGGACACATTTGTCCAAAGAATCACATCTATGCATATAAAAGTGGGTTTTCTCAAAGTGGCAGATGGGTACGTGCCCACTCACTAGTGCACCGTGCTGTCTCCGCCCCTGGGTATATTTGTGTAAATAATAAGTAATCTGTACAAAACACTTTCAATCTTGTATACATAAATTTTATACGATTGCACCATAAAAGAGTATGAGCAAACTGAGTTACCATCACGTAAGGTGAATCTTGATTTTTAAGTGACTTCAACAATCCTTAATCAGCGTGAAACATATATATTATTTTAATATAAAAAGACTTTATGTTACTCAATACGGTGCTTAACAAAAAGTACGCATAATACATCGACAAAGTAAAGTCGTACTAACTATTTACTCGAAATGCAAATTAAGCCCAAGGTCAAATTTTTGTCTGCCGGGATTGCATGTCCGCAACAAAGAGCACAAGTTTCTTTCTTTGCAAGTTTTTGATCACCAAGTGAGCAAGAAAAGCTACTTTACTAGAAGAGTCATTAATCGTACTTTTTTTTTGGTTATAATTTGCATCTTTACTTTTGTAAGTTTGATATCTAATCTAATGCATGTCTTTTAACTTTTGGCATATGACAACTTTTAAAACATTAGGTACTGATTTGATACGTGTGAAATACTGAGTACTCAAACCGAATTGAGTGTATATTTGCGAGTACTGATTTTCGATTGACTCTTTCCAAAATTGCTTTAGAACCCGATAGCTAGGACCCGTTGACTACAAGTTTTTCAAATTTGCCAAAAAATGAAAGAACTTTTATGTCTCTACTAAAGCCTATTTCAGTGGCAAATCATAACCTGTTACTCCAACACCATTCAACAAGGCAATAACTCACATAATTTTGGCATGAAGTTCTTTTTCAACAGCGATATTCAAAACCGTTGATCAGAGCAATTTGTGCAAAGATGAAGGGATGTGCCTACGGACTGTGCCCCCAAGGCAAACACACGCGACTTGCTGTGATAATTAGGCTATGCACAACATGAGTTCATCTGAATAAGGAGTACAAAGAATGATGGCTCTGAATTAGGGTAATCATTTAGTTGCATAATCTGGCACAGACACAAGGTGGAAAATGCAACAATTACTTTCATCAAGTAAGTTTTCATCACGGTGGAAAAAAAAATGTCATGAAGGTCTTTACTTTGCCGCTAATAAGCCCTTAGTTTTCCGGATCATGCAAGGAAACTACGAAACTGGTCCCAACGGAGCGACCGAAACCTATGACAAATTACAAGTTCTTACTTTGCTTTCGATGTTACAACTCTAGATCTAGAACAACTAGTCTTGTCTTGCACTATTACTGCAAGACAGGAACGTACATTGCGTTAATGTAATTGGCGTGACGTTAAACACACGTACAACGGGGATACCAATGTTACTATGAATGTGACAACATGTGAGTTCGATAATTTGATAAATTTAGTGAGAAACGAAACAAATAAGGAGAATGTCGTCAGAGAAAAAAAATGAAAATACTAGATAAAATACTCTACGACGTGCGCCATGAACCATGAGAAGACTAGAGCGGTGGTACGGAGTATAATGTTTCCCCTTAAAATTGTTGCTAAAAGAAAATGCCCGGAAGAAAAGGAAGGAGATGCACGAGGAAGTGGCGTGCAACTTGCCTGATCATAACAAGCACACCTCAAAATCTAGTCTAGACTATATAGGGTAGCAGGATGAAGATGATCAAGTGGGTATCAATATAATCAACATCTGTGTCAACATATATGCAGTAAAATATAGGTGATCATTCCTCATTTTACACCAAATGTCATCTTTTTAATTTCTTCAATTTAGTGAAATTCAACATTTTTTTAACTCTATCTAATTTTCTTATATAGTTTTTTGGATATGTTATACTATAAACCTATTATCCTCAAAATCATGATCAATATTAATTTATTACCTTTATTATTACATCACAATAATAGCCAACCAATGAGATTAAAGCATTCGACTGATTGTATCAGATCTTACCCACGGATACTTCTCTTTCTTTCTCTAACAAAGTGCTCCACAAGTTCAAAACATAAGAATGCATGGTCTCTAGATGTGTGCTGATAATGGGTACATATGTTTGTCAATGAAAACATAGTAGTGACATTAGCTCACCTGTGGTACACACGTGAAGAGTCAAAATAGCAAACTAGAAAGTGAAAATAGCCTTATCTTTAATTATAAGTAGAAATATTTTTAACTTTAAAGTGATAATCAATATAGGCATAATTAATCTATAGCGTACGAGTTAAGAGTTGGTTTTACGACAAATACCATTTTTTTAATTCTCATCTCTCTTGCGAAATACGACTACGTGAAGTTCTTATTAGAACGGAGTATATGTTATTGTGATATACATTGTACTTAATTCTTTTTTATTATATTATTTAAACTGACCTAGCTATCTATACGTACGCTAAATGTATCTAACACATAGTATAAAAGAGCCGTAGCTCATCTCCATCCATTTTAGCACTTTGCCCACACTTTTGAATCAAATTACATCCGTGCCACTCGATAAAATCCAGCTACGATCCTCACGGATATGTCGCTCCTCTCTTCCTCTTTTCTCAATATTCTGCCGCCCGAAAATCATCAGAAAGCCACCCTCTTCTTAGATCTCATCAAACCCTAATTGCATCCCCTTCATCTTCTTCGATATTGGCTCTACCGCCGCTGCTGCTTCCATGGCCCTATCTCTTCCTCGACTCCCCAGTTCGGCAACAACATCTTTTTCAGGTATGGACTCCCCGACACAGTTGTCATCTTTTTCTCCTTCCGATTCTCTCATGGCAATTTTATTAGTACATTATGAAGCTGGTTGGTCAGATTGAGCTTAGCTCCATCTGTACCTAAAGTTGGAGAAGAATCATTATACATATGTTCTTTGAAGCTGGTATTGAGTTCTTTCCCACTAATAAAGTTGAATTCAGAATAGAGATGGAGCTACGCTCAATTTGACCAACCAGCTTCACAATGCACTAAGCTCAATCTGGGTTGATTTGACACACACATTAAGGATATAAGTCATTTTTCATTTTACTCCAAGAGAGAGACAGAGAGGGGAGAAAAGGAAATGGACCAGGAGAGAAAAAATGAGTTGGTGTAGGATAAAATGTGGAGAGAGAACTAGAATAAAAAAAGTCTAAAAAAGATAAACATGAAAAAATATCTATAAAATCTTTCTTAATTTGAAAAATGATCAATTTTTTTTAGACAAAAAAAATATATAATCAATTTTTTTTTGGAATTGAGGGAGTATTTAAGAAGAAAAAACTACCAAAACAGTATGGTCACATTACAAACAAAGCAAACAACCACCAAGTGTATGAAAATGGATACGTATGTACCGTAAGAACTGCCGGGGTGCAACTTAGACGGGTTAAGTTTGATAAACCTATGATAGAAATTTGATCAATTAAACAAACAACTAAGGTTTAATTCTCACCTAATAGAAGCCCAATCCAATTGAAGGGAAAATGTGCTGGATTAGGTTTGGCTGGGTTGGACCAAAGCCCAGCTTGTAATTTTATCTTTCGAAACCAAAGCACATAATACACTTCTAGTTACTAGTATAGAATACGTGTGTTGCACGTGAATATAGTCGAAAGTAATGTTTGAGGTGATATTATTATCTTTTTTGGGATCAAAATAATATAATTCAATTATGTTCTTATTTCTTTTGTGACTTGTTTTAGAATAAATGTATATTTAATGTTCACAATTGTAATCAGTTCAATATTTGAAAATATTCTTTGTAGGCTTCTGGATTGAAGAATTGTCTGATGGTACTACTGAAAATAAAAGCAAATAGAGAAAATAAAAGAATGAATTTATTTCTTTATTTTTGTAATCTGTTAAATTGATTTATGGTTAAAATTTATAATTTCCAAGACTGGGGTGCTTTGCATTTCTTATTGCTTTGCATTTCATCAATAAGAAATGCAAAATACCCTGTCTTCAACTACAATAATCAAACATATTTTCAGTTCAAATTAGTACCATATTTAAGCCTTGTTTTTTATGCATATTTAACCCTTTTTTGTTTTTTTTTTTTTCTGTTTTTGTTTTTTAACAATTTTTTGTTTCTTAATTGATTTTTTTACGTATTTCAGTTTCTTTATTTTGTTTTTGTTTTTCATTTTTTCAATTGGTTAATTGTTTGCTAATCTAAAAATGCAAGGAAAAAAATCACAATTCTCATTAACTAGTTAAATATCAAATGTTTATTTCATTTTAACCAAATTAAAAAGTGAATAATAAAGGAATTTATTTTTTCTGTTTTTCTTTCTCATCGCACTTTTCATTTTTCAATGTATAGAATAGATTCATTACCCAATGTTTTTTTAATTTCATAAAAATTTAAAAAGGAGTAATAAAAGAAGGGTAATAATGTAATTGACGTAATTAACGGATGACATAATCGTCCAAAAATAATTTACAACATTCATACTTTTATTGGTAGCGCCCACACACACACACACACACATATAAATATATTTTTCGCAACCACACGTTTTGTTTCTCAATGTGTAAATGTAGGTTTAGATTAAATTTATGACCTAATGTTCATTAAACGCATTACAAAAAGACTAATTAGGTAAGGGTAGGGTTGTCATTGGAATAACTAACGAAAGAAAAAATCGCAAATGATTACAAAATTAGTAATTAATAATAGTATTTATGAAATGATAGGATAATAATAGTATTTATGAAAGGGTATGATTGTTATTGGAGTGATTAACGAATGAAAAAAAATGGAATAAAATAATTTACAAGATTCATACTTTTATAGGTAGTATAGATATTACAGACGCAATAAGTTCATTACTGTCATCAGATCCTCTTAGGGGAAATGGAAAAGAAAAAGAGAGTTTGTGAGATTAATTTAGGCTTCGTTTGGTAACGTTTATTTTTCCAGTTTTTTCTCTAGTTTTATAAACTGGAGAAAATAAACTCGTTTGACACACAGTTTTCGTTTAATTTTCGTCAGTTTTTAAAACCAGTTTTTAAAATAGGGCTGTTTTTTAAAACTCCAAAAAGGAATTTTCGGGTTTTAGTTTTAGTTTTTATTTTGAGACCACCACCACCCAGCCACCGTCGTTGGCCGGCCACCGCCACGCCCCACCACCGCCACCGCAAACCAACACCAAAGAAAAAACTCAAAATAAAAACTGAGTAATCAAACACCCATTTATTTATGTAAAAATATATATCTATATTAAACTATTTTTTGTTTTTATTTTTTTTTGAAAATAGAAAACTAAAACTAGAAGTGTTACCAAACGCTACCTAAATTCTCCTTATTACATGTTTTACAACAATGGTTTTTATATTAATTATCTCGTAGTGTTCCTCAAAACAGAAATTTGACACCAAACAAAGGCATTTTACGGTTACAAACCTTAACAAGAAAGAAGCTTCTTTTCTTGTTGTTCTGTGTTCTGTTCATAATAATATTCGGTCACCCGCAAAGGTTTGTATCTCTGTCATGTTATTTCATTGATAATTTTATCAACGTTGATTTAAAAAAAACCCAAAAACCTTAAAAATGAGGATGTGCAGCCCATTATGGGCTAAAGGTCTATGATTTAAATCTTGTATAATTGTATTTTGTTGGATGAGCTCTATCGCTAAGTGTATGAATTGGGTGTACCATCTGATTTTCAAACTGCAGACTGCCTTAATAGAACTTACATTCACTTTGACAATAAGTCTAGTCTTTTATTCGATTTTTTTTTTACGTGGAAACACATATTTAGACAAGGAGTAATTCTCACATATGCGCCAATTGCCATCAAAGTTGCGGTGGAGATCCAGCAAAGAGGGGGGTGTGGAGCCCTGCTAACTTTCAGCTCAGTGGTGGCTGAATACAATCTCTTAAACGAAGACCATAATACTATGTTTGTATATAGTCTATAAACGAGCCCTGTTAATGTTACTCTATGTTTGTATATAGTCTTAAGTGTTACTGTGTTGTATTCCCTTGTCTGTAGTATTCTTTAGGCTTCATCATAATACTTGCAGGATATTGCATTCATGCCTCTACAGAGACTTTGTTGTACAATATTTACACACATAATATTATTGACTTCTCTGACCTTTCTATGATTCTATTATGGTACCACAGCGTAACAATCCGACCAAACAGTTACTGTTCGTCAGCCTTAGTCCATCTCTTCCGGTCAAATTCCTTTTTCCTCTCTTACTTGAACCTGTCAAGTTTTTTTCCTTGCACCAAAACCCACCCTATATCACACTTTTGGCAGCTTCCTTTTCCTTCATCGATCCCAAAAGCCGCCAAAACCTTCCTCATGCGCCACCGCGCGTCGCTGGCAGCTCTACCACCGCCACAATTGTTTCCGCTCGATCTTTTTTTCGATCAAATTTTACAGCGATTTAACTTTACAATTGGCTTGTTCTAGTCTTTCTGACCAACAAACAAAGTTTTCAGCCCAAAAAACCCTACCATGCACCCGCACTGCCTCCTAAAAAATATGTCGCTTCCCCATGCATTGCTATCTATTTTTTTTTTGGCCTGTTCAATCAGATCAGTTCACCTTCTATTGATCAGTTCACCCAGTTTTGACCAGTTCTTTTTCTGCCTTAGACCGCATCTCACAATTTTTCTATCTTTCTAAACCCATTTGTGCAATCAATTTGCTTAAATTCTCCTTCTATCTTATGTTTTCATCCTCCCATTCTGTTACTTTATACTATTTCTTGCTCTCATTTTTATTCGTGACTACAATGGTTCCTACTCAACCTATTTCTATTATCATGTATGGCTCTAATTATATTCTGTGGGCTCAAGCTATGTGTAACTTCATTAAAGGTAAAAAGTTATGGCGTTGCCTTACTAGTGATTTAACTGCTCCTTCTCAAACAGAGGGTGAAACCCAATCAAAATTTTGGAATGACTTGAGCATTCAGATAGTAAAAATCATCAGATGATCACCTGGTTCTGCAATACCTCTATTACATCTGTCTATCAACAATTTGACCATTACAACTTATGCAAAAGAAACTTGGATCTTTTGGCTCAACGACCACAGTAGATCTTGCTTATCAGTACCAGTTTCATGATGGAACAACTGGTCAGTTTATCGATACATTTCTTTCTTAGATCCAAGGGATGTGATCAATTAGAAATCTCAGAGTGCAATGGACTTGTCTAGATGATTCAGTTAGCTTCGTTATTTATCGTGACCACCTTCGCCTTATTCAGTTTCTCATGTCTCTTTTACTGATGCATATGAACCTCTTAGAAGGTTTCATTCTTCATCAGATTCCATTACTTACTATATATAGTGCTTTTTGTAGAACTTATTTTTTAAGAGACTCGTCGAGATCTTCTATAGACTCACCATCTTGATACCATTCTTGTTGCTCCTTCTCGCCCTTACCACGACCTTTCACCCTCCTCAGCTCCGAAAAAGCTCCCAATCTTCTTCATTTCAACTAGAATGTCGTTACTGCCATGAGTTTGGTCATACGATTCTTGATTGCCCTTTACGACTTTGCAAGTTATATCATGAGATTGGCACCGATCATTTCTAACCAGACTATCCTCGCAATCCTGACAAAAGTCCACCGACACTCGCTCCTCCAGTACTTAACAAAAACCCAAAAATCAGTATAAGGTTCAGGCTTACCTCTCACTATGTTGTTGTTGCTGAAAATGGTCGTTCATACTACTGGTGGTTCTCCTATGTCTTTTGCTTATTTCATCTCTATTCTAAAGTTAAATCTCATCTCTTCTGGTCAATCTTGTGATTTTGGTTTTGACTTGCATTTTTCTCATTCTAGTTGTCGTGTACAAGATCCACAAACGGGGCAACCTCTTGGGATCAACGGTAAAGTTAGACGACTGTTTGAGCTCATCAGTCTATTCATTCATTGTTATCCTTCCATTATCTTTCAGTCTGCTGCCTCCGTCGCTTCTTGGAATACTCTTGAGTTGTGTCATTCTAGTTTAGGTCGTGTTTCTTTTTCTCAGTTACATCCTCTAGTATTTACTGGTTTGTTAGGTCTTTTCAGTTCTAAACATGTGAATTGCTTACCATGTCAGCTTGCTAAACAAACATCACTCCCATTTGATCAAAATGCTTCGATTTCTTATGCTCAATTTGATCTCGTTCATTTTATATTTGAGGGCCTTTTTCAACCCTACTATGGTGGAATCCAAATATTTTGTCTTTTGTGTTGATCATTATTTTTATGTGGTTATATTTGATGTGTTATTGATCTGAATATCTCAAATATATCATATTCTTGTTAAAATGGTCAAAACTCAATTTTGTCCCAACATTAAAAGTTTTTGTATTGACAATGTCATGAAATACAAAGCAAAATAGTTTCTTATTCTTTTTAAAAAAGAGGGCGCAATTTCTCATAAATCATGTCTCAATACTTCCGAATAAAATGGTTGAGCTGAACGCAATCATCGACATATTCTAGACACTACTCCTGCCTTGCTTATTTATGCCTCTTGTCCGGAACAATTTTGGGGGGAAGCTCCTTCTATGCTGTTTATACCAACAATCTTGCTTCGCCTCACACCATTGGTAATGAAACTCCTTATGACTGTCTATATGAGTTATCTCCCGATTATAGTTTGCTTAGGGTCTATGCTTGTGCTTGTTTTGTTTTTCTCCAACAAACTAGCGTACAAAACTAAAACCTTGCACACTTTTTTGTTATTTCATAAGATATGGTATAAGACATGAAGGGCATAGGCGTTGGGATCCCGTCTCCATTCGCTTATGTATCTCTGGCCATGTTGCTTCTTGGGAACATAAGATGTTCACCTCTATGTCTTCTTTCCACCTACCTCATTCAACAAGTGTTCCATTTTTTATTGATTTATCTGTTCACTATTTGTTTTGATGACTCTGATAAAAGCGATGTGCCACCTCCTAATGACTTTACGGCCTCTCTTGAGATGTCTGCCCACTTGATGATCCTCCTAAAATGGAGCAAGCTTTACCATCTGTCTCTGAGACTACTGAACCTCCACTTTCTCTTCTTGCTCGTCCACAACGAGCACAAAAGTCAATGGTACATCTTCAGGACTTCCGACCTTGTTTGGCAGTAGGCAATGAACGACGAATTAGAAGCACTGGTCTATTTAATCAAGACTCATTCCGATGGCTCCATTGAGCGCCACAAGGCATGTTCGTATCCAAGGGCTTTACAAAAACATATGGTATTGACTACGAAGAGACATTTGTTGTTCTAGCAGCCTTTATCTGCATTCTACTTACAGTTGCTACTATTTGTAAATGGCCTTTATCTCATATGGATGTCAAGGATGCCTTTTTTTGATGGTGATATCATTGAGTAAGCTATATGCAGCCTCTTCTAGGATATTCTCATGCTCTGAAAAAAGCTTGTCACCTTTGTCGTGCATTATATGGTCTCAAGCAAGCTCCCCGCAGTTGGTTTACCACATTTAGTTTTATTTTGCAACAATTTGGTTTTACATCTAGTGCATATGATTTTGTGCTCTTTATCCAAAAATTTGTTCAAGGCATCATACTTGTGCTCTTCTATATTGATGAGATTGATCATCACAGATTGTGATCTTGATGGCATTATACTCTCAAGCAAGATCTTAGTCACCACTTCTAGATGAAAGATCTTGATCCACTTAGGTTACTTTCTCAAACTTGAAGTTTCCACTACCTCTGATAGCTACTATTTTTCTCAGGCCAAATATGTTTATGGTCTCATTTCTCGTGTTGGTTCAACTGATTACAAGACTGTATCTACTCCTCTCGAGGCTAATGTACGATTTACTCCTTTTAATGGCACACCTCTTCGTGATCCTACTATGCATACACATTGGTTAATAATCTTGTTTATTTGACTATCACTCGTCTTGATATTGCATATGATATGCATTTGGTCAGTCAATCTCTGTCTGCTCCTCGTACGACTCATTTTGTGACTATCCTTCATCAAGAGTGTCGTATTTCATGGCTTACATTTCTCAGCTCATTCATCTCTTGAGCTATATGCATATTCTGATGCTAGCAGGCTGGTGATCCAACCGATCAATACTTTACTACTGGTTTCTTCTTCTTTCTTAGAAGCCAAATTAGCTTAGTCTTTAGAAATAAACTTAATTCTTAAGTATTTGTTCTTAAAGTCAACTCCAAGATAGGTTAGAGTCGACAGTAACAATACAATGTACTTAGGTGTTTGAACTGCCAACACAAAGTAGTTAAAGCAAACTATAACATCGCTTCAAGGGTGACTTTAAAATATCAGATATGAAATCTAGCGGCTAACTTATGCTAGAGATGATTGTAATTCTTGTAAGAGGCGACTTTAACATCTTATCATGTATATTTAATGCTCCTACCGACTTCAAGTGGTCATTTCTATAAACCCCCGTACATAATGTTCCTTGAAATTCTCCAAATATGTTTTGAACATTATTTAAAGCATTCTATCGTTCCGGTTAGAGAGTTAACTTGCTCTCTCTGAGCAATTAGGAGAGCTTCATCGATTTTTTTCCCTAAATAATACAAATTAAAAACTTAATAACCTGTTTAACACAATTTGAAACTTATTTACCCGCATACCACATTTTGGGAAATCGCGGTTTCAAACCACGACTTTAGAGTTGAAAACGTTTTTTGAAAACACGTTTTCAAAATTGTTTTTCCATTTTAGCCTCGTTACTCATAATCCAACAAAACTATCACCACATAAAACAAACAAAAACCGCTGCCTGACTGTCTCCTTTTTGCCCTCCTCTTCCTTCCTTGTTCCCCCCGAGCTTCAAGAAGACGGTTTGCACCTACTCTCTCTGCCTGACTCCGTCTCCAGAGTCTCCAACCACCATCGGCCACCATCGACTCTCCAACCACCATCGCCTCTCTGGCTCTCTCCTTGCGACTCTGCCCTAATCTCTTAAACTCTCGCCCAGACGGCCAGACACCTGTTCACCGACGGCCGGACGGCAATCGGCAGGGCTCTTTCGCCTCACCCTTAGCTCAGGATCCTCTCCCCCTGGAATCAAGATAGCCGAGTGGAGCTAATTAAACAGATTTTCTCCGAGCGAAGGTGAGAAAACTTTGATTCCATTTTGCATTTATTTGATTTCTTTCTTTTGGGTACATGTAACTCTAATTACCATTACCATTGAATTTGATTGAAACTTTTTACACTAGCTCTTCTAATCCTGCGTTTTTTTATTTACCAATGGTTGAAACCATAACCCTAGTTATTGGAAGTTAATCGTGCTAGCTTTTATGTTATATAGTTTAGGCATGTCCGGTCGTCCTCTAACTGTTTGAGGAAATGCCTCAATGGATAGCGGATGTTGGTGTTGAACTGTTGCTCCATGCCTCAGTTGCTCCATGCCTCTAGGCTTTATATAAGCTGTATACTGTTTTCCTTGTGTTGCTTACTGATTTTGTGAGTTTTTGGCATGCGGGTATCTGTTGGTTTTGATGAATTATTGAATGGTAATCGTGTTTTACTTTTGGTGGAACATTGGTGCTGGCATGTGGATTTTTACGGATTTTTATGATGCTTGATTTTTTTGGTTGCTTATTCATTTTTGTGGGTTTTGGCATTTCGGTGTATGTGGTTTGATGCATTTATTAGTTTTTTTTTTTGTTTTATCAGTCCTCATGTTCTGTAATTAGTTTTGGTTTCTTCAAAAGAGAGAGAAGATTTTAAATGTGGTGGGTGCCACTTCCAATTCATCCTATTTTTGGAGGTCTTGTACTTTGGGCTAATTTTTGGATGCACGGAAGTGGCACTTTCCTTTTTGGATTGTACAGCTCTATTATGGGTTTTTATAAATTAAAGTATCCATTTTTGCAGTTAATATTCTGGAATTTCTTACTTTTTGAAATGGATTCAGGTATTTTTTATTGTCAATTGTGTATGTGTCTGTGCTTAGAAATTACTTCAATCACAGAAAACAACTGTAAAGTGGAACTGTAAGTTGTACCTGTACGAGCAATACTGTTCTATTTAGGCTTTGCTGCAAGGTGCATTTTTCCTTGGGCGTTCGCTGTCGATAATGCGATTTTTAAATTCATATCTAACTTTTTGTGTAAGCATTTAGAGCTTTTGCAACTAGATCATCTTTAATGGTGTTGAAATTTTTTTCCTTCCTGCTTGGTGTTTCGAGTCTATTTACATTTGCTGTTGTCTCAAGTTCACTGACTAAGTTGATTTTGAGTTTTCATCTGCATAATTTCTCTACTAGTTCTTTGTGGTCAACGACTATTGGCTTCAAAGTGGGTTTCTGTTTACATATATTTTGCACATTTTCTGGCAGGATCCATTTTTCTTTCCTGTTAGTTCAAGTGTTTGATAAATCGTAGAATTTGTTGGCAGTGTTCTGCATCATCTGATCTGGTGTTTTACTGGTCTATTAACTCTAATTACTTGATTGATATGTTGGTGGATAATCTTTTATTCAACTGACTTAGTGAGTGAATATTAGTACGTGGTTGGAAATTAAGAACTGAATAGTGGAAACATGATATAGATACAATTTAGGGATAAGAAACTTCTATGGTTTACAAGAAACTCCTATGGGTTTGTATAGACATCGTACATACTGTTAAGCATGTCTGATGGATTGCATACACGCACGAGTGTTTGAAAATTTTCCTCTATGATTTCTTCCAGTTAGTATCAAGTAACAACGGGA
Organism: Escallonia rubra; assembly: GCA_033065855.1. Classification (NCBI taxonomy): domain Eukaryota; kingdom Viridiplantae; phylum Streptophyta; class Magnoliopsida; order Escalloniales; family Escalloniaceae; genus Escallonia; species Escallonia rubra. The sequence goes on along the minus strand of JAVXUO010001132.1, from coordinate 152,813 downwards.
GTTGATGATGACCTACAGGCGAAGCCAATTTTAGAGGGTGAGAAGGTTTTGCAGTTGTTAGATCCAAGCATGGGCAGTGAAGTTGACCATGATCAACTTGAGCAGATGGTCTTAGCTGCTAGCCTTTGTATCAGACGTGCACCTGATTCTCGTCTGCAAATTGGCCTTCCTAGATGTCGGTCAACAGTGAAGTTACCAAGTTCCTGGTGTTTCTGCTTTTATTTTTTTAACTGGACTTTTAGCGATGGACTAACCGTCAAAAAAATATTTTTTGACGGAAAGGAGACTTTTAGTTTGTGAAGTACCCTTCGCTAAAAGTCATTTTTGTTGTAGTGTGTATACTGAAATACGAAGTGAAAATTCCAACAAGTATTACATAATTTGTGAAGAATGTTTGAAGTTGCTATATTTAGAAACTATTTATATTCTTTTTTTTGATTGAATAGTAAAATCATTGTATTTCCAATAAAAAAGAGAACCATGTATAAGAGCAAAAAAGTTCTTTGAGCAGAACATATTTTGCACCAAAGAGTTATACTAATATATATATATATATATATATATATATATATATATATATATATATATATATATATATATATATATGGGAGCTGATTCGTTGCTAGCGCTAGCAGCGCTAGCACCGTCCGCTATATAATGTAGCGGACGGTAAATTATTGTCCGCTACATTATGTAGCGGACGGCAAAACAGCGCTAGCAACGTGCTAGCTCTAGCAATGGATCACGACCCTATATATATATATATATATATATATATATATATATATATATATATATATATATATATATATATATATATATATATATATTAACTTCCTTAACTGTCAAATTCGGCTAGAAATCACCACAACAAGCACCCATACTACACAGGAGCTAAATGTTAGACCCCCAATTCATGTACAATTGGGGTAAGGTAACGATAATTTTTATTCTTTCTTTTTTCCGTTAAACGTTTTAAACGGTATTCTAAAGCTCTATCGGCAGTGCATTTATTAATTATCTTTTGTTTTAACATACAATGTGACTTAATAATCTTAATAGTACATCTCAACAATTACATTATTGTGAATGTAATTCAGCATGACATTGTTAATCTTATGCATATTAAGTAAATAGTTTATGATGGAAATTTTACACTAAAAGTCAAAAGTAGACCACTAAAATATTACCCTTCATTTGTTTACTGAACATCTAATCTAAAAAGGGCATTTAATGGAACGTAAATGTTACAAGTCAAAAAACACCCTTACTCACCATTAACCTATATGGAAATATCAATTAGAAAAAGGCATTCCTACAGGGAAAAAAAAGGGGAATAACCATTTAAGTCCATGACAACTTTTATAAGCGTATAGGTATAACTTTAGATAGGGTCCAGTGTAGGTTGTAATAGATCCTACCAATTGCGCAAAGCACAAATTTGCAGCCACAGAAGTATTACACAAACAAATGCATTGGAGAGGTTGGCTTTTTACAATGACGTGTAAAACTGATAACGGAATAAAATCCAACCACACAGTGGGCAGAGAGATATTTCACTCTTCATTAGACATATATTCATCAGATAAGTACTGATCATTGGTTAAAATATTGTTTCTCTCGTTTGAAGTGAGGTGCCTCCCACTAGCCTCTGCCATTTCTTCGGCAAGTTGAAGCATGTAAAATCGTTTTCTACGCAGCAACATTCGGTTATTCTCTTTTCGAATTTGGTTCACAGCTTTCTTACACTCCTTAACTTTGGGCCGTGACATAGTAAGTGAACGACGATGCAGCAAGGGTGCTCTAAGGGCGATGAGATCTTGGTGTAGTGCTTCTGATTCCGTAACTCTATGTGCCCATTCTCTCCGTAAACCGCAATAATACTCTTTCGGATCTGTATACTTCACTTCTTTGTAGTCGTCGTTCCTTTCACACAACAACCACACTTTCTCATATCACTGATAATTAGAACTACCAGGAAGTCCTGCCATCAAGAGACAGTACTTCTCACCCTTTGAACACCACTAATTTATATAACCAAGCCCACACACATAGACACCATACATTATTGTGACAACTGGAAAAGGACAAGTGAGTGACAAGACAAGTCACTGGCCACTTACACCCTGCATGTGGTTATTGGTTGCCTCCGATAGGCCTTTCCAGTGAAATGTTACATCAACCACGTTACTTTGTCTAAAGCAATATCCGATCTCATTTTGCTCATTTGTACGTTAGCATGTAAAAGATACTCAAGGCTGTGGAAAATTGACCTCAGATAGGCCTTAAAGTTGTGTTCAATCAGCTGATTTAAATAGGAGGCATATTGTTGTGTCGCAAATTCACATAGTTTAGATTGGTGTCTTAAATCATCGAGAAGAAAATAGACACAAGTATGATCTGAGGCCAGAATACAAGAGTCGCGACAAGTAGTTTTAACTTATTTCTCTGGTATTCTAAGGCTTTTCCAAGGAAGTATTACATCATTCTTGCGCTTTTGCATATAGTTCGTTTTTAAGCAAATAATTTATAAGACTGTCGCAATTATTTTTAACGTCGTATGCTTGGGATGCCCTTGACTAGACAAGAGACAGTACTTCTCACCCTTTGAACACCACTAATTTATATAACCAAGCCCACACACGTAGACACCATACATTATTGTGAGAACTGGAAAAGGACAACTGAGTGACAAGACAAGTCACTGGCCACTTACAACCTGATATGTGTTTATTGGTTGCCTCAGACCAGGGCCTTTGCGGTGAAATGTTACATCAACCACGTTACTTTGTCTAAAGTAATATCCGATCTCATTTTGCTCATTTGTACGTTAGCATGTAAAAGATACTCAAGGCTGTGGAAAATTGACCTCAGATAGGCCTTAAAGTTGTGTTCAATCAGCTGATTTAAATAGGAGGCATATTGTTGTGTCGCAAATTCACATAGTTTAGAGTGGTGTCTTAAATCATCGAGAAGAAAATAGATACAAGTATGATTTGAGGCCAGAATACAAGAGTCGCGACAAGTATTTTTAACTTATTTCTCTGGTATTCTAAGGCTTTTCCAGCGAAGTATTACATCATTCTCGCGCTTTTGCATATAGTTCGTTTTTAAGCAAATAATTTATAAGACTGTCGCAATTATTTTTAACGTCTTATGCTTGGGATGCCCTTGACTAGTCAAGAGACAGTACTTCTCACCCTTTGAACACCACTAATTTATATAACCAAGCCCACACACGTAGACACCATACATTATTGTGATACCTGGAAAAGGACAAGTGAGTGACAAGACAAGTCACTGGCCACTTACACCCTGCATGTGTTTATTGGTAGACCAGGGCCTTTCCAGTGAAATGTTACATCAACCACGTTACTTTGTCTAAAGTAATATCCGATCTCATTTTGCTCATTTGTACGTTCGCATGTAAAAGATATGAAGGCTTTCAAAGAGGTTATTTGTCGATGGGAAATTTGTGTTCAAGTAGCTTATTTAATTAGTTGGACAGTGATCTATTACCAGAATATGAGCCTCTACTCGCCTATAACTTCTTAGTGGTTATGGTATTATAAGGCTTTTCCTGCCCAGCAATTACATCATTCTTGTGCTTTTGCATTTATGCTCAATACCGATTATGGGTTTCATATGTACTTTAGCTACATACTTTTAAAACTTCACGTAGAGTTATGAGGTGGGTTCTCTAAATTTTTTTTGAATCAACTCGTTGCCAGATGCATTATTATTATTATTTTTTTTTTGCGGTAACGTCACGTGCCTGGCATGTCCTAAACCACTAAAAAGACAAACGTAGGTACTTCCAAACTAGCACGACATATCAAGCTGACGAGCAACAACTACGCTTTGATTTTGTTATAGTTGTAGACTTTTCACGGTGAATTGTCCTTCAATCTGTTATTAACAGTTGTTAATGAGCTATTATCCTTTCAACAACTAATATATCTGCAAAGTCTTTTCATCAACTACTTTAAAGAAACTTGCAGCGACTTGTGACATCTCAAAAAATATTAACACGTTGCATTTATTGAAGTGGACCCTTGCCAAGCAGTATATAAGTATGTGTAGTGGATGAAGGGCAAAGGGCAACTAGCTGCTATATTCTTTGTTGTGCAAGAACGGCCAAAATGACATATACTCCACGAGACATTTTTGAAGCTATGGGTCGTTACTGGGCGGGCGAAGATGAATTTCACTATTCGTTGCGTCCAAGTTTGCGTTACTCATCACGGTATGTTAATACATTACATGCAGAATGGTCTTATCGATTGAATGAATATGAGGTCCTTGTAGCTGATTCACGACGCATGAATATACCCGTACCTCGCCAAAAAGCAATCAACATGCCTCGGAATACACATATGGAACTTGAAAGGGCACTGCATCGTATACGTGAAGAAAACAATAGAATGAGAGTTCGTCAAAGTAGGCATAACCTACGTCGTATGGCACGTGAAAGCTATGCAGATGGTTGCAACAACGAAGCACGTTTATATTGGAACATGAGCTTTGAAACGGATACAGTTTCTGATGCTCCAATGTCTGATGAAGATGACTAAAAATGGTTAGTGTTGAGGCTGACTGGTATATCAGCGTGGTCATGTCAACCAGGATGCTTTCTTTGTAAGAAATACCACGTAAAATTTATATGTTGTATTTCCTTATGTTCAGATGAAGATGGCTACAAATGATTAGTGGTCAATAATGCACGTATATAAGATGCATTCATGGCTATATATATATATACTTTGGTCTTGCTTGAAATATTAATAATTATAAGTTTAACACTGGTATTGTCAAACAGCCGTTGATGCTTCAACTGTTTTTGGGAAACATTTTGCATTTTGACTGACAACATGTATCTCAACCAATGGGATACTTTCTAGCCTAGACTATAAACTTAAGGACGTGCCATTTATGGGCACGTCTTTATTAGAAGAAAGGAAACAATGCAAAGATGTAGGAACATTGAAGAACATGATCTAACTTTTGTAGCAGTAGGTGTAATTTAACTTCCTTCAAAATATTGTTCAAAGAGGCCGCATCTGCTCGAAAATGTACGACATGATCCAATTATGGCAGCTATAGGTATACTTTCATTAACTGATGAAGGCAATAATCATAACTATATATACTACTACTTGCCACAGGTAGAAACTAAAGAACATGATCTAACTGTGGTTTATGCAGGTGTATTTCATTAACGAAAAATATTTTCTTGAAATCTGAAAAGAGACCCGCTATCCAGAGCAAATTCATGCTACACGGCCAAGAATAGAAACATGAAATCAAGAGGATAGAACATTGTGGAGAACCAGTGGTACTCTGAGAAGGAGAGAAAGAAAGAATCACGGACAATGAACACCTTCCTATAGGAGAGAGCCACACACGCCGACATCACCAAGTAAGCACACTAAGTGCCCATATTTGAGGAGCCACACAAGCACCCATTTGCCCATATAAGCCATGCTTTGCGGCACGAGTAGTGTTAAAGTGAAAATCAAGCGTCAACTGAAAGTACACAACGCATTTACGCGTCTTCTGAGTAAAGACACCTTTGGCACGACAAACGTGGTTCAAGAACACGTTTTGTCAAAAAATGTGGTTTAAGAAACACGTTTTGTCTAAAAACGTGGTTAAAGACCACGTTTTGCACGTATATAGTGGTTAAACACCACGTTTTGTTTAAAAACGTGGTTCAGAACCACGTAAGACCACGTTTTGTCTAAAAACGTGGTTCTGAACAACGTTTTTAGTCAAAACGTCCGTCTTCTTGTTGAGGAATGGAAAACAGGTGCTCCCCGTTGACGTGCCCCTCTCACGAGCAGGAAAACCCGTTGCTTCGCTTCGCTTGGCAACTGAAGGGATCTCAGTGTCTGTCTCTACATTGCGTAAGTAGTAGACGAACTCATCTTACTTGGTGTGGTCTCTTCCTTCCATGTTGAACCTTCTCAAAAGCATGAGAAGGGGTGGATGGCATATAACCACGTTTTGAGACAAAACGTGGTCTGAACCAGGTTTTGTCTAAAAACGTGGTTCTGAACCACGTTTTGAGACAAAACGTCTTCAACCACATTTTTACTCAGAAGACGTGTTTTTAAAACACGGTTTTTAATTTCCTAACAGAATATATTTTTGTTTCCAATTTTCTCTTTCAATTTTGTTTAAATTAGAAAAATAAAATGGGAAACATATATAGAACATGAAAACGTGTTTTCAAAACACGTTTTCAACTAAGAAGTCGTGGTTTGGAACCGCGATTTCCCAAAATGTGGTATGCGGGTAAATAAGTTTGAAAATGGGGTAAACAGGTTATTAAGGTTTTAATTTGTATTATTTAGAGAAAAAACTCGAGCTTCATCTATTTAGTTTGAGTCATATCTCATAAGGTCATTAGTTCTCGTCTCACACTAGTTATTAAAGTTTCAGTTGTACTCATCTCCTTCAAGAAGATTTCTAGTACACTTTAATCATTGTAAAAAGAATTATATCAAGGGTTGAAGTTGTCAAGCCTTGTGGAGTTTTTATGTGAGGATATAACCAAGATTTGTAAGTGCTTTTGGTTTTGATATGCAAAAGAATCATTACCAGTGGATACCAGAGTCTTTTAAGGAATTTCTTGAAAGGGTTGGTCGTAGAGTTGAGTGTAATTCAAAATGAACCATCCAAATTTCCTTGTCAAGTATCTCTAAACTACATTTAACTTTATGTTCAATATATTCGTGAGATTGTGTAGTTAGATTATTAGTTAAATCATCTCCTTGGTTGATTGACATATTGAGTTGTTGATTAGCTCCAAGTAGTCTACATAAACCCTATTCACCTTCTTATTCTATATGGTTATTTAATTGGTCTCAAATGGTGGCATATTTTAAAAGCAAGTAGGATAAGGGTCGGTTGAGCTTACAAACCATTAACCCTTATCTTTTGCCTATTTTCTTTACTAATTCGATTGGACTAGATCACATTATGCCCCAGGAAGAAGCCAAAAGAAGAGGAGTGGTACGGGAGGGTAACGGGTTGGCACCTACCACAGAATGCTTTTGAGGCATTTATACTACACTAGTAAGGATCACGTGCTTTGCACGATATATAGTGATTTAAAATAAAAATATTCTAAATCTTGGTTAAAAATAATTAAAATTAATCAATACGACTATTATAATTAAACGATAATAACAAATTAGTTATTAACTACTAATTAAATATGAAAAGTTTATTATCCAAAATATAGTCATTACTTTTAAACCCGAATTTTTCACGCCAATTATCACCAATATTTTTCATTATTTATCATACTTATTTTTTTCGTCACATCAAATTGCCGCTGAACAGAATTCTGACCGGGCCATATTATATCTTGTTATCCAAGGTACACTGGCATTGCAATTAGTCTGAAACTTCTCTCACAAATATCTAACTCTCACGAAACACTACAAGTTTGATTGTACAGTGATAAAAGTGAAGAATTTTTTTAGAGATAATTAATATCAAGTGTTTATATTGGAGTTGTCTATTGTCATATATTATGTTTTGATGGCATATATATGTCTAGCAAGTGAAATTGAGAAGAAGTTTGAATTATAATTAAGTTATATTACGAAGGTTCAATAATCAACCTGAAAAGGATTGTCAAAAATAAAATGCCTAACATGAAGAATTTATTATTAATAAATGTATAACAACGTTTGTAAGATGAAATGTGTGAGGAGCTTAAATCTTGCATCTTTAAAATCAAGAATCAATCAAGCTCAAGAGATCTATCAGGACACATAAAGAAACTGAACTGCTTAAGTAACAAATTTAGTAACCCTAACTTTCAATAATCTTTCTAAAGTTTTTCTATCATTCGCTTTTAGAGTTTTTGCACTTTTTTCTGCAAGCATCACTACTAAAGTTCAAAATATCACCATTTATGATTCTCAGTATTATTCGTTACCTATCATTTTCCTTTCTACCCAGTTATGGCCATTTCATGTAGCGATGATTATTGGGGGTCAAAATATCCCCTGCAGTTTATTTGTTTTTGGTAATGATCTATTCTATAACTCCCCAAATCTAAAAAAAAAAATTGATTTTTTTTTTGGACTGTCCTAAAAAACTTGATCAATTTTCAAATTAAAAAAAAAATTACATGTTTACCCTTTGTAGACATTTTTTTATTCTTCTTCTCTCTCCACATTTAGTCATTTACCAACCCATTTTTCTCTACTGAATCAATTTCGTCTTACCCCTCTCTCTCTTGAGATAGAATGGAAAACTCATAAAATTAGACTTATATCTTAAATAAACGTGTGTCAAATATGATCAAATAATTTGGGACGAAGGGAGTATAAGTTTCATGTATCTCTTATTTTAGGATTAAAGTACAAAGCAAGTCTTTTTCAACTTTTTTCTATCTTTAAGTTACAACGTTCGAGTACAATTTGTCTAAAATGACGCTTAATCTTAATTATACTTTCTTTTTTTTACTTTTCAATTAAAAAATCTACAGTGTAATCTAAGTTTCTCTTGATAATGTACTCTAAAGCTCTCTTTTTATTTATCTAGCATGACCTTGTTCATCGTAGTAGTAAAATCAGACTATTAATTTAGTTGTATATGTAATTTAACACATATTTTCCTTAAGATTTTTATTTTTAACACAGACTTTACCTACTCATCTAAAAAGTATATATACATGTGTCTATGTGTGTCCTTTTGAAATCCATACTACAAATAAATGTATGTGCGAAGTTAATATCAGATAGTGGTAATGAACTAAGTAACTTCAATAATGTTCACAAACCTACTTCACCCTATATTTATATATATGCATTACAATTTTAATATAGATACAAATTCAACAAAAGTTCATCAAGAATAATTTGTGACCCAGATCATTCATTAAATAAAGACCTGTAACATCAAAATAAAAAGAAAAAAACATATTACCTATGGCATTAGGTTTTGAGAGTTAAGAAAATTATAGGGTTAATTACATCCATGACCTTGAGGTTAGGATAAAATTACAAGTATGTCCATTAGTTGGAACAAATAATACTTATTTCGTTGACCGAACGAAAATACTGAAAAGATATAAAGATAAAAAATACCCCTCCCTTAGGAATGTAATTCTTCAAATGTCATTCATCATCCCTTCATCTCATCCATACAGCCCCACCACCACTACCCCACACACACGTGTGCACCCATCCACACACACATAGACGATATGCACACATACCCACACATACACGCCCCTCCCCCACCCCCCACCCCCACCCCCACCCCCCACACCCCAACCGGCCACAACCACAACCACAATTACATCCCACAAGCATTGTGTTCTTTAGCTTTTTCACTTTTCTTCAGCCTTCTCACCCCAATCAACTTTAAATTTATAGTTATATGCAAAAGTTAATAAAGGCAATAACATGTGCACCTTAATTTATAGGGGAAAAAACATGATAATACTTGGACTTATGAACGGTTCTCTAAGAAGTAGGGACAATTAAGGTGCTCATTTTATCGATTTTGATGTTGATAAGTTTTAAGGTTATGTTTTGATAAGATTTTCTTTAAAGGTGAACATAGACTTAGTGTCATATTTATACATTTGGGCTAGATCCACTCTCACATTTTTGTCACTTAAAGATGCATTAGTGAACTTTTAACCTCTTTTAGCAGCAAATTATTTATGACTAACAAAAAATATTGTAGTTAGGCTCACCTTCTTAAAAGTAAAAATACACTTAAGTTTAGTAAACCTTTTATTTCTAAAAGAGTGTTTTTAATGAAAAAATTTGTAGCCATTTTATTCGCTTGAGATTATTTTGTACGCTGGGGCGAGATCCTTACCCGTTTTCATTATATTAATAGTCTTATGTCACTAAAGGATGCATTAATGAACCTCTTTAGTGTCAAAATGTTTAAAGTTAGCCAAAACAATAGTAATTTAGCCTCACATTCTAAAAAGTCAAAATATTTAGAGAACTTTTTAGCTTAAAAAGAATATTTAGTTGTTTAATCCCTTGCATATAAAAACTTGAGAGTTTTCAAGTTTAAAAAAGTTATTAATCATTTGAGCCGAAATAAATTGGGTCTTTATTAATTGGGGTTCGTCTAATCCTATCACTTTATAAGAGTGAAATATGTGAAGATAATGGCCATATGAAACATGTTATCATGTAAATATATGATACATTGGGATACGATGCATCATAGAAAGATAATAACCATATGAAGAATATGTTGTCATGAAATAAGGGTATTTCAATAACTTTAATACGAATATAGGACTATATGCTTGCCACGAACCCAAATTATAATTAGGAAGAAAATTGTATGATAAAATCAATTCTTATGCATTTAAATTTTTCTAAAGAAACTCAAGTTTTACTATAGTTTTCTTACACCAATATGTCTGTAATTGAAATCTAGAATTAAACTTTAGTTTTATGATAGTTTCAATGTACGAAAATGTTTACATTGAAATATATATACATGCACAATAATTAAAATTTGTAGCATACAAATCTGAAATATAAAATTTAAAAAGGATTAAGTTTCTGATAAAACATTCGATCTAGTTTAAGTAGATTATGTTTATATTTTTTAAGGCTATAGAAAACATTGTTCTCTACAAGTTTTTTTCATCAACCGAAATTATGGAGAAGATGGGGTAGCTTGAGGTAGTTTAGCTTTAACGTGAATAGAAGCAGTAGGTTTTGATAGAAATTTTTTCGGTAATAAAAAAACCAGCAGGAGTTCAAGGGTGGTTTTATAGGTTTTCATAAGTATTTTTTTCTAAAAGACAAAAGAACCCTTAACTCTAACTAAAACATATATTCATATAAGGATATTCTAAGGAAGGACGTTTGATGTCTTAAAAGAAGCCAAATACACTCTTATTTTTTAACAACAATCTAATTCAAAATGAGTATTTGATGGGAAAAAAAGTTTCAAGTGAAGATTTTAATTTAAAAGGGGCATCTTTAAGAAAAAATAAATAAAAGAATTAGTGATTTAACCCCGGTCAAGAAAGATTACATATGCATTTAGAAAGAAAAAAAAACTCTAGTTTTATGATACCTTCCTTAAATCTGTATTAAAAATCTAGAATTAAACTTTAGGTTTACGACAGTTTCAATGTATATGTTTGTATTGAAATCTATATACATACAGAATAATTCAAATATGTAGCATACACATCAACATAGACATAAAAAATACAAAATTAAAAAGGATTGAATTTCTAACAAAATATTGAATTTAGCTTAGGTATATTATATTTTTCGAAAAAGGCTTTAGAAAATATGTTCTCTACAAGTTGTTTTCTTTAATCGAATATGACGGAGAAGATATAGCAACTCTATTGTATTTTAAGTCAAAACATCTCTTTATTCTGATAAAAGCATATAGTTCAATAAAAAATAATTTAACGAAAGAGACTTGATATTATATGAAAAGTAAAAAGAACCCTTATTTTTTTGAAACGCTTATTAAAAATAGGTATTTAATGAAAAGAAAAGCTTTTAATCAAAAGTCAAAACAATCCTTAACTCTAACAAAAACATATATTTCAATAATGGTATTTTAAGAAAAGATGCTTGATATCCTATGAGAAGTCCAAAATACCCTCATTTTTAAATAAAACTCTAATTTAGAAAGAGTATTTAATGGGAAATAAATGTTATAAGTCAAAAACATCCTTACTCACCCTTAATCTTCTATGGAAATATCAATTAGAAAATGGTACTTTAAGGAAAGAAAAGATTAGCCATTTAAGCCCATACATGCTTTTATATATGTATAGATATAGATATAGATAAGAAAAAATTGGACTTGCAATTTAAAATGAGTATAAAGCATAGTGATGGTGACATTAATCTAGGCCTTCAATGGGAGACAATCAACTTATTTAAAGATGGATTCTTTTCGGCCTACATGAGAAATAAGAAGAAGGATCTTTGATTTCTTATGATAAACAAGAAATATACGAATATAAGTGTCAATCTTTCGTAATGCACGTGTCTGTACATGCATTGGATTATTCTTTGTTATCTGCTCAACAACTACAAAGCATGATAACTACTGCAATACAAGATTAATATGGTGGTCTGTCATAAAGCTCGCTTGTGCGTTCAAAGCCTTATCTAGGGATGAGCAACAAACCGATAAAAAATCGATCCGAACTGTTCAAACCGATAGAACCAAATTGATCGAATCCGAACCATTGATAAGCTTGAACGGTTTGGTTTGAGATTTTCAAACCGATGCCGGTTCGGTTAAGTTCACGGTTTAGGATTTTCAAACCGACCCGAACCGAGAGTTATATTATATATATATACCTTACCATGATTAGCTAATAGCAGGTAGAATAAAAGTTGCTCACCCTGAATCAACATTCTCTTCTAATTCTATCATTTCAAAACCATTACTCACTATATATTGCATCATTTACACTAGGGCTCTTGTAGTGTAAACATGGAGCCAATAGGCTAATTATCCAGCATTGCAGTAGAGTCAAGAATAATAAAATACAAGCCATGCCTACTTGAAGGAAAATCAACTAATAAAAACTTTAAAGAAGTGCATATTTGTTAGATATTAAGACTTAGGAAATTATATGTGGTTTTTTACTACCATTGTGATGCACACCCTCCTGGTCTAATTTTATGCTCAACTGTTAGAAAGTAAGTCCTGAAATTGGTACTATGTTGATCCAGTAGCAATCATGTTGAAAGCCCAAACAATGTACGAAAAAGTGCAAGTTTTCTCATAAACCATGAGCACTCAAACAATACGGTAGCTAGAAAAAGTTGTAAATTAACCTTAAGAAAAGTTGTTATTGGACTATTGATTTTTTCTTGAAAACATAATAATGTTTAAACTACGCTCGAACCGATCCGAACCGTTTGAACCATTCAAACCGAGGTGTCTTGGTTCGGTTTGGTTTAATAATTTGTGAACCCATGTCCATTGGTTCGATTTGCGGTTTGACCCTCATACCGAACCGTGCTCACCCCTAGCCTTATTTAAGCATCCATTACGGAAAATGCCTCTCTCAAGTATTGAACGCTGAAATTCCAATAATTGATATGAAAGTAAAACCAGAGCAACATGTTGCTCACTTTGTCGAAACATGCAAGAATCTCGGCACTTAGGGTGACCTTAGCATCAAATATTTTTTTGCTGCCATTGAAGGGTAACGCCTTTGGTTGGTTTATAGATTTGGAGCTTAAATTTGCTACAATTGGGAGTCCACGAATAGAGAATTGCGAAATTGCTTCTACTGCACTCATTGTACAATGAGCATGACTGAGCTCATAAACACCAAACAATAAGGGATCAGCTAGTTGCTAACTACAAATATAGATGGCCCGCCTTTAGTCTGAACCGAGAAGATCAGCTTTCCAGAGATCTGTGAATTCATAAACAATGGTGGAGGCCATTCCAAGTGACTTAATTAACAATCGCACTTTTGTTTTCATAAAAAATTACCTCAAATAGATTTTTCGACATGGCCTTAGAGTCTATCTTTCACTCCCGCCCATGTTTAAGGTTGGAGCTGGTATTTAGTGGGGGCATGGTGAAAATGGGTGTTGAGGGTGAGGGATTTGGGACTATTTGAAGTAGGAGTGCAACTGAATTGGGTTTAACCAACCCAACTCAGGGGGGGAGGTGGCTTTTTAGCCAACCGAACCCGAGAATTAAGAAAATAGGCTGGTTGGTTTTAATTGGGAATTGGGTAATATTGGATTGGTTTCAATGAACTCATTAAGATATGGTCTTAGTTGAAAAGTGGGATTAGTTTCGAAACTTGGCCACCACAGCTTACTGGAGAGAGCGTAAACTCGCCAAACTGCCTAAGGTCAGTCACCGTCAACCATTGATAACCACCATCCTCACTACTATCAACCACCGGCCACCATCGTCGCCAACAATTAGCGCCAGCGATGCCAACGAACTCTACAGGCAATGACCGACCACCATCCTTGCCACCAACCACCACCCACAGTGCCAGCAATTGTTGGAAAAAAAATCTCAAAATGTCATGGAGAATGCATGAGTTAAATATTATATACTTTTTCCTTAAGACAGTATTTGCTCCCTTATACTCTCTACAGGGTAGTAGCAAAGAACAAATCTTGGCTGCTAGTCCTGCTACCGAGTTGTAGGAATCTTCCCCCAACCCCGTATATAGTGACAATTAATAGTCGTTAAATGTTTCTAGTGACTTTTTTGCTAACACTTTCAGCGATAATTCTTAGCAGTATTGTTTTAGCGTCACTAAATAAAAGCCACTAAAAATATTTAGCGACCATTAATGATCGTTATATAGGGTAAGAGGAGATTTCTTCGATCTGGGTAGCAGCCAAAAAAATTTCAATAGCAAATCTCTCTTCCGAGGTAATATAGGCAACTTTCTAGTAACTATTGTCGATTAGTGACTAGACATAAGTTTTCACAGAGAGAGAGAGAGAGAGAGAGAGAGAGAGAGAGAACAAATGAATCTTTGGAGCAAGAAAACCAGTGACCTACAAACCCATTTATAATGCACCAAGAGGTGCCATCAATAAGGCTTTCGGTCAATAACAATTAGATAGTTTTGTAGGTACCATTTAACCATCTGGGTTTTCAGTTAATAACAGTTAGATGGTTTTGTAGGTACCATTTTGCAGTGTGGGCTTTCAGTTAATAACAGTTAGATAATTTTGTAGGTACCATTTGACAGTGTGGGCTTTCAGTAAATAACAGTCAGATGGTTTTGTACCCGCTTGATAGTCACTTTAGATAAAAAGATGATTTTAACGAGAAACTGAAATATTTGAAAAGAAAAAATTCAAACAGTCGCACATCTTCTTTCATCACAGTCTGACTTGCCAAAAAGACAAGTATGGGCGTGCGCGTGTGCGAAGTATACCTAAAAGCACCAATATCGCCTTAATGCCGTAGCCGCTGCACACGTGCGGGCTGCATGTCCATGCACACTTTGTGCTACGAGAACAATGCAATATATCATATAGACACTTGTATACCCACAAACTTTTCGTCCTTAGAGTAATGTAAAAATTAACATTATGACCTTCGCAGTTCCTTAACTTTTTCAAACTTTGAGATTTTTGATCTCCTCAATCACATGATGAAAAATGTAACTCTTTTTTGTCCTTACACCTTGTGGTGTAAACTTTAGGATTGAATGGTCCAATTATTGGAAATTTCCAACACCGGTCACCAACCACCGTCGCTACCAATGGCCACCGCTACCGCCACCGCCAGTCAAAACCGCTGCCATTATCGTTGATATTCCACCGTGCCACCGAGAACCACCATTGTGAGCTGCAGCCAAGAGCTACCACTATACCCTATATCCTTGTTTTGTACATATCAGAATTTTTAGTTGTAGTATCCATAACCCAATCCAACCTAGTTTAATCAATTAATTTTTTCTTGGGCTGTGTTAGTTTGTTTTCAAATTTGGTTGGGTTTCAACACAACTCATCTAACTCAAGATGCAACCCCCCAATTTGGAGGGATAGCGTGTTGGTGGAAATGGGTTTCGCTGGAATGACAAATGCAGATGCAAGTGCTCGGCAAATTTTGGACCGGAGATAAGGGCCAGTGTTTTTGAAAGTACCTGAAGAGATAATTGATTTTGTAAAGGGGGAAAAATAGATTTAGGAGTTATGACCTTCATCATTTTTTGTTGTTAAAATCTACCAGACTTCAGTTCTGTTTGAAATTACTTACAGTTTTGATTTTCAGTTTCCAAAAAACAAAGACTAAAACCAGTTTAATTTTTATTTTTTACAAAAATAAATAGGTGTTTGATTACACAGGTTTTTTTTTTTTTTTTTTAGTTTTTACTTTTGAGTGTTTGATTTCCCAGTTTTTTTTTTGAGTTTTTTCTTTAGTGGTGGCGGTGGCAGCGGAGGGGGCGGGTGGGGGAGGAGGATGGCGATGGCGGGTAGCGGTGACGGTCTCAAGACAAAAACCAAAATTGAAAACCCAAAACTCCAAAATGGGAGTTTTAAAAAACAACCATGTTTTTTTTTTTGATAGAAAATGAGAATTGCATAGATAATCAAAAGGTTACAAAGTTTACGGAGATAAGCCATTCCGGCGGATACAAAAAGTAACCAAAGTGCTGCAAACGAATATATACAAGATTCCCAAAACAAAAGGCAGTAGTAGCTACACAGAAATTAACAAGAAGGACTAAGATCCCCTCGTAACAAACCATCATTTGCCCAATCCTGGTATACGGTAATGCGGGCATGACGTGCAAAAGAAGCGAGTGATCTGGCCTCCTTCAGCTGTGGGGCTACAGCCCTGTCAATACTACAAAAGTGCATATCGTTCATAATGTAACATAGGTCATATAATACAGGTGCCACGGGGTCGGCAACGTCTTCATTGTTCGTCATCTGAGAAAGAAGGAATTTTGAGTCAGTACATATTTTGAGGTGTGTAATCTTTTTTGTGTGAGCCCATGATGCAATAGATAATATGCCCTTGGCTTGAGCAGCCATCCAATTAGAAGCTAGAATAGTGATTGCCGCCGAAGCACATCGGATGCCATATTGGTTGAAACAGGAGATCCCTATACTTGCTCTGAGTAGGTTTTTATCAAAACAAATGGCTAGATATGTTGTTATAGGATCTTTGTTATGACAGGTGCACAGGTCTGGTTTGCTATGTATTATGTAAGGTAGGTCATAGCACTGTTTTATACTCGGTAGTTGACTGCTAACGGTTTTTGTGGCTGCTGGGCTAGTAATGGTTGTGATCAGTTCATGAATATTTTGTATAACAAGGTTGGGGTTAAAAGATATATGTCGGAAAATTTGTTGGTTTCTATGGGTCCAAATACACCAAAGTGTGATGGAGATGGATAGTGTTTTGCTTAGAAAGGTGCTTTTTAGTCTAGTAGATTCAAACCAAGCTATGAGCCACTCGCGGAACGGACGCCGAATAGCGTCAACCTTGAGCCCTGTAGGGCCTCCAAACCAAACTGCTCGCACTTTGGGGCAGTGAAAGAATAAGTGATCTAGAGATTCTGGTGCATGGAGGCAGATAGGGCAAAGGTTGGTAGATGATAAGTTGAATTGACAAAGTTTTGTGAGGAGTGGAAGACGGTTCCATAGGGCCTGCCAAATGAGGAAGCTTATCTTGAGGGGAAGAGGCAGAGACCACACTAGGTTCCAAGCTTTCTCCGAGTGCGGGTTTTCCCGGATAGCTCCCTTGCCAAGTAACTCTAACGTTTTCTCTTGATGTAGTTTCTGATAAGCTGACTTAGTGGAGTAAATACCCATCTGTGTGTGTCTCCAAACTTGATGGTCTGCTATCAAGTGTGGAGAGATATGGATAGCCTTGATTTTTTGTACCATTTCAAGGTGGAATAAGTGAGTGAGTCGGCTTTCATTTCAGGATCCATTAGTAATAAGGTTTTGCACTTTTTCCATTGGGTTAAGGTAAATGCCGGCTTTTGGTTCGGGTTTGCTGTCAAAGTCAGGGATCCAAAAATCTTGCCATACTGATGTTTTAAAAATTGGTTTTCAAAACTGAAGGGAAAAAAAAACAAAAAATTGTGCGCGAAACGCGTTTTATTTCTCCAGTTTACAAAACTGGAGAAAAAACTGAAAATTTAAGTGATTTCAAACGCTACCTTCATCTCCCAAGGAATAGACTTAATCCTATTTGTAACTAGTTCATACCAAAGACCCAACATGCATTTTTTGTGCATTGGGCTCTTTATGGGTAAAGATTTAAATAATGAATCAGAGTGTCGCTTAAAGGCAATTTAGAAATGTGTTAGCAGTGAGATTATCAAATCCCTTTTTTTCTAGATCAACGAACTTTTAAAGTGCCAATAGTTGCAATCCCGTCCTAATAGGTTAATACAAGAAAAAATAGCAAAAATCGTCCACCTCTTTCACCTTCAGTTTTGATTTGGTCCTTGCCCTTTTTATTCTGTTTTAAATGGTCCTTACAAAATACAAAAAGATTTTGTTCCAATTAGTCCATTTTGTCAATTTCATTTGTTAATCCAAGTGGCAAAGTGTAAAAACGTAATCTTCATGGTAAGTTATGGGATATACTCCGGCAAAACCTAACATCTCTCACCACCACCGAGGGCTATGGTGTCTCCCTATTTGCCCTCCTAAGGGCTAATGACACTCTCTGTACCACTATTTGATGCACGTCATTTGTAGATAGTACAGTCATGCAAAGCAGTGCTGTCAATAGGACTACCCTTACTGTTTTGGTAATTGCATGTTCATTTCCTGTAGCTTTCAATTCGACACCCTTTGAATGCTGCTGGTGCAGGTAACATTTACAGTTCTCGAGTGGATGCAATATCCAAAACAAGGTAAGTTATTTGTTCTCGAGTGGATACAATAGCCAACACAGAGAAGTTATTTGGATACAGAACAAAAACTAGAGATGGTTTTTACTTCTTGTAAATCGCGATCAAGACATTGCTGTCATTTATACAAACACTGTATTGTTTCAAGCCAGATGATAAAGAGAGTAGCAAGAATGTCTCTCAAGCGATAAAAGAAGCTTTAGCTAAAGTTTTACTTCATTTTATACCCATGTCTGGGGAGTTTAATGCTAAGCCCTGAGGGTAAGCTTATTGCGAAGTGCACAAATGAAGGCGTACAATTTGTCGAAGCAGCTGCAGATTGTGATATAGATGTGTTGGGTGATATCAAGGTTCCTGATTCTGTGTTACTTGGGAAGCTTGTTCATACCACTCCGGGAGCTAAAAACTTACTAGGAATGCCTTTGCTAACAGTACAGGCACGTGAATTCATGTATCTGTGTTGTAAATTCATGTGATAACAGTAAAGTTACGTGACCAAAGTAAATTCACATTATAACAGTACAGGTACGTGACCAAATCGCCCGAAAATTGGTAAGGTCATCGTGGATTTGTGATGCTCTTCTAATCTCTTTGGTTGAAACTTTTTGAGCCCCAGCCTGAAAGCATAGGGTGAAAGGTACCACATAGTTCTCCTCCCAGCTCTTGAGGATCCCAATCCAAAGTGCACTAGTTGTTTCACTAACTTCTGCCTTTAATGGGGTTGCATGGATTCTGTCTTCGTTCAAAACTTACAGATGACAAGGTTTAAGTGCAGAGGATTTGTAATGGGAATGATAGTGCACTGGTTGTTTCACGAACCTGTGCCTTTAACGGGGTTGCATTGATTCTGTCTTTCTTCAAAGCTTACAGATGACAAGGTTTAAGTGCGAAGGATTTGTACTGGGAATGACAATTAACCATTGTATGACTGATGTGATATCAGCAATGGGATGAGACAACAGGAGACGTATCCCTAACAAATCTACCAGCTCCCGATGTATACCATCTCCCTAAAATCAAGACAACATCCTAAGTCAAATACCCACGGAATGATTTGCTGAAGAGAGAATGGCATAAAGTTTGTTTGAGGACGGAGTAATTGATAGTTACACAAGTTTCCTAACACTCACAGCTTTAGTGTGGCATGCCGGAGAAGTGGCTTTACTTCTCTCAAAAGAAAATGGAGATAAAGGAACTACATACTTCGCTTCTACGCTTTCCGGTAATGCTGGCTACATCAGCAGCTGACACAAGTTTAGTTCTGACATGATATTGGTTTTATGAAACTGGCACTCACATGCACTAGCAGCCCTACCTTTTAGCAACAATGTCTCTTAAACGAATACCTTACCTAAAACATAGCCCCCTTCGGGGTGATCAAGCATGCAAGTTGGTCCAGATTCTCACATAAAGTATGTTACATGTAAATGGGTATTAAGCAAACTCTATGTCCGACTGCAGTAATGGGAGGAGAGATTTTTGTTACACGTCTATGGGTATTAAGCAAACTTTGGTGCAAAGTTTTTTTCCAGATGATCGACTTAAGAAACTAAAAGATGGTGATTCCTGCAGGATCATCTCTTGTAAAAAAAAAGCATGTCACAGAGACATATTCACCAAGTATCCACCAAGTAGTTCCCATAAAGATCAAGAATACATCTATTCATTTACCACTTTAATTGCACATTGTGTATACAGTCATCGGTAACATACCTCTGGAGTTTGAAAACTGATCTTCCAGAATTCTGCACAACAACTGCATTGAGCTTCAAAGTCCCCACAATGTAAAGACAACCTTTGCCAACAAGCTTCAAAATTCAGTTGCCTAAATTTTACCAAAACCTTTTGTTAGTTCATGGAAAAATTGGAATACGATATATAAGAAAAGTCTTCCAGGAAAAAGCTATGACCTACACAGTTTTCACTATGAGTCCTCGCCACTAAGATCTCCCCAGCGTACATTATGCTTTGCAGCAAGATAATGTGCTCCCACCGGTCCTCTACTGCCATAAGGGTATAGCTCTGGAGCAATTCTCTTCTCTTCCAATTCCTTCAACAATGGTGTGAATAGAGTCCAAGCAGCATCAAGCTCATCGCTTCTAATAAACAATCTGCGCTCTCCTTCTATTGCATCCAAGAGGAGCCTCTCATATGCATCCGGTATTTCCTTTGGGTACCTTTACAACAAGCCCAAAGTCTTGAATTAAAACAGTTGATAACATCATTTGAAACTATGGTGTCTGCTAAAACAATTTGATTTTTACATGGTAATCTAGCTTCAACTTGGCAACTATTTGTTCAACATGTTGCGTTGGGATGAAGTTCTATTTTGACCAGTCAGAATTGGTCATCAGGAAACGGGTCAGCCTACAACGAACCAAAGAAAATGTCTGCAATGTATAGAGGGCAAATTAAGGAGATGCAACCGATCACGTGTAGGACTAGCATCCTCCATGACCTCGATGTTTTCTTTTAAATCCCTCTAGTTAGGATTAATGTACATTACCATATACTTCAGCAACAGGCAATCAAATGTGAATAAAAATCACAGAGCAAGGAAAAAGAAGTATATGCTACTCTATCACAATGATCATGACCATTTGACAAAAATTTAGAACCTATAATCTGGTCCTTAAATAAATGATGCACCTTGCACTGTAAAGCAGATTAAGGTCGCTGCGATCCAGTCTCATTCCAAGACCAGGAACCTTGTTGTTGATCTTAAGATATACAGCTTCATCTGGTTGCACCCGAAGCACTAGCTCATTTGTAGCCTTATCCAAATCAGTTCCGAAGTTTCGCTTGTACAGGTTACCAGGAACATGTCTGAACTGAACTCTGATCTCTGCTCTGGATTTCATGGCAAGAGTAACGTCAGGTAATATAGTCATCAAAATTTCAGTATACAGGACACTCAATAGTTGAGGTCAACAGAAAAAGAAACGGGAAAAGAAAATATTTCTACCGTTTAGTATGGAGAGCCTTGCCAGCTTTCATTAGAAAAGGAACCCCATCCCAACGAGCATTGTTAATAA
Organism: Escallonia rubra; assembly: GCA_033065855.1. Taxonomy (NCBI): domain Eukaryota; kingdom Viridiplantae; phylum Streptophyta; class Magnoliopsida; order Escalloniales; family Escalloniaceae; genus Escallonia; species Escallonia rubra. The sequence continues at coordinate 131,408 of JAVXUO010001132.1, read as the reverse complement.
ATAGTGCTGCTGCTGCAAAAGTTGGCGTAACGCTGTTCTTTGGTACAGTAGGATCATCTGTGTATCCTGGATACAGTTTACCACCTCTGTTGTGGCCCTTATATTGGCCTACAACCACATCTTCAAGAAGTAGTGGTCTCATTGACTTTAAAACCTTGACCTGAAGCAAGTAGGAAGCCCATTACCATATAACCACATTGTTCTTTATGGAGTTTAGCCTTCTGAAGGATCTTAACTCCTTTCTAGAAAAATTGGGTCCTTTCCTTGGGTGGAGAAGAGGTGAGCCCAAAAATGGACTTTGATTTGTATGTTGAACATTGTCTGACAGTCATTACAAGGCACTGTAAACTGTCAGACAATATTCCAAGCAACAAAATGCAGAGTGTAGGACCATTTGGCAGAAGAATGTTCATTACCTTTTCATTCCTAATATCCTCGGCATCCAAGCTGACAGGGGTCTCCATTGCAAATAGTGTTAATATTTGCAGAAGATGGTTTTGCATGATATCTCGGATGATTCCGTAGTTGTCAAAGTATCTAGGGAGTAGAAACAGCATCAGCTAATTTGCTAACTGAAACAGTGTTTTTCTAGCTATACTGTAACCATTGTATGTTAGAAACCCACCCTCCTCGTCCCTCAGTACCAAAATCTTCAGCAAATATCAGTTGCACATTACGTATGTAGTTCCTTGACCAAAGAGGCTCGAAAACAAGATTCGAGAACCGAAGTACTGAGAGGTTCTCGACAAGCTCCTTGCCCAAGTAATGGTCAATCCTAAACAAAACAAGATAAAATTCTCTCAGCTCCTTAAATTTTGTCTTGTCAAATACCATTGCAGCTGAACATACCTGAATATTTGGTCCTCCGTTAGGTACTGTTTTAGACATCTAGTCAGTTGTCCAGATGACTCAAAATCGCGACCAAATGGCTTTTCTACAATGACCCTTGTCCACCCAGTTGTTGAAGAAGCTTTAAGACTAGCACATCTCACCACATCGACAAATATGTTTGGAGGTATTGATAAGTAAAACAACCTATTAGACAATCTTCCGGCCTGAGTAGATGATTATATACACCATCAAAGTCAAACAAGATAGCATAAATAGGCGTGTAGGATCACATAAGCCAGCAAGATGTATTGCTTCGTATATAGTCAGTTGAAGTTCAACTGATTAACCCGGGGCTGATCGAATAAAGAGAAAAATGACAACATAATCAAATCTACGGAACTGAAAAGGAAACTAATTTACAGAGGAGGCGTGTCAAGTTTAAAGTGACCCAGAGAAGGGCTTGTTGTAGTCTACTCGGAACCATGGGGGGAACTACATTAGGACTAGGGGGGCTAGTGCACCCCCTGAAATTTTGAAAAAAAAAACAATTTTTATTTTTATTTTTTGGGAATTGCACCGCCGTCCACGAGACCCCGTCCCCCGAGACAGTCACCTCTTCTCTCTCTCTCTCTCTCTCTCTCCGTGAGGACTGAGGCTCAGGCCGTGACCGCCGATCGGTGTCTCACACTCACTCCGAGGCTCTAACCACGACCGCGACGGTGAGCCTGTGGGCTGTGACCAGATCTGGACCGTGACCTGCGTGACGACGACCGACTCACTCCGACCGTGACCTTGACGGCTTGACGACGGTGACGGACGAAGACGACCTCATCGAGCATCGGCCAGCGAGACGCCGTGACGCCGACCGACGAGGCGACGACCATGAGTCCGTGACTCACTCCAACGGTCCGACCAGATTTGGAACTGGCAGGACGGACAGAGAGGCTACTCAGTACTGCTTCTCTGCACTACTGACTGTGAGGTAAGTTCTTAAATTTTAGTTTAATTTCAGTGATTATTTAGAGATTTAAAAAATATGTTAGGTTAATTTGCTTGCTAATTCTTAATTTACTATTATTTTAGTAATAAATTTTTTTGGTGAATTCAATACAATTTTTGCACCCCCTGAAAAAAAATCCTGATTCCGCCCCTGCTCGGAACAAAAACTTAGTTTGTACATTCATTTATACTTTTTAAGATAGGGTAGTCAAGACTTTTTGAAGAGAAAAAGACAGATTCGGTGGCATTCTCACTTCAATTTTATTGAAAGTGAATTGAGGTGATTTGCATCAGTAGTAATTAATTTGAAACTTATCTAATCGCTGCCCCAGATAGGGTTCAGGACTCGGCGTTCCTAAATTCGCCTCCACCTATTGCCAAACCTGACCCAGTCACCTTCAACTGAAATGCGCGGGACGAAGGACCTGCTACAGAAATTGCTAAGGAGGAATCTGTAAATCAGTACAAGTAAATACTTCATACACAAATTAATTAGCTTCTCAACTTTTAGCTGACCATGAAACTTAGGCCCCGTACGCTTACCATATTTGTTTTCTGTTTTCATTTTCTGTTTTCATTTTCACGATTTTCATATTCAGTTTGAAAACATGTTCCTGTACTTTTATCATTTTCACAAAAAAAAATTTAGCTATTTTTTCTTATATTGGGTTAAGTTTGAGTGAAAAACAGCTGAAAACACCTTTTAGGTGTTTTCAGTTTTTTGCTACTATTTGAGTAATTTTATCCAAAACGAAAACAGAAAATGGTAAAAGTACGCAAAAAAAGAATCTTTTTCATCATCATTGCTAAAAACAGAAAACGAATATGGTAAACGTACGGGGCCTTAGTTTCCACATTTCACTGAATACTGTGTCATTAAGATATTAACTGCCAGTAACTTAGCTCTATGCCGTTTAATGTTAATCTGAGCTCCACGCTCTAACCACAACAACATTTCCACCAGCAGTGTATCCAGTAAGTTGCTCTGGCCTGTACAATCTAATGCAAAGACTATTGCCGCCACCTGCTCTGGCCAGCAGAATGTAATGCAAAGAATATTGCCTCCACTCCAAAGTTGCCGCCCTCATCATACAACCTCTTTTTCTTTTTTGGCATTGATACCTTCAACACCGTCAAATTAAGTACGTCTACCTCATATAAAAATCTCACCGTGACGATATGTGTCGTACCGCGTACCCTAAGATGCAGTTCAGTCATGTGAGAAACAAGATATTTGTTTGAAGATATCATCTTTCGGTATCAACCTAATTTGATAACATTATTACATTGCCTAAATAGAAAGACCAACTTTTAAGTTGTTCGAAGTGTAGATGATCCAACTGCCATAGCCTTCTCTTCAACTTACCCACCATATCACCTTTACCACTACTCTATCACCTAAAATCTACCATCATCTAATTGCAAAACCTTCTATTTTCTGCCACCTCAACAGCCACCATTGACAAACCAACGAACCATCTCACCATCTCCATCAACACCACTCCATCGGCTCACTACCACTAGATCCACCAATAGCAAACAAAACTACCCCCATAATTACATTTGCACAACCTGGTCTTTGTTACAACACAAACATTTCCTAACTGGGGCCTCAATCATGCACCTTAACCTCTTTTCAGGACAGGACAATTTAGCTACCAATTTTATGCAACAAGCATTACCACACAACTGCTATCTCATTCACATTGTCGGAATCAAGCGATACCGAAATAAGAAAATATTGGAAACCCCTCAAAATAGAACCTTTGGCTTTTTGTAAGACTTAGATATCCTGGGGGCATGATCCTTCAAAATAACCAAATTTTTAACACGACTAGTACTGAATTTGAGTAACAGATGAATGAGAACTTCTACTTTCAATTGCTTTTGAGACGGTACATACCGAGCATGTGACAAGGAGAATCACAAAAGATTAAAAACTTTTGAGAATGTAGGAAAGAAGAGACTTACTTCTTTCTCTTTAAGCTTGCCATCCAATTCCAAGAAATGCTCCTCAGAGTTATATTGACCCGAATGATAAAAGCATCGGGTTAGGAACTGATCCATTTTGTCACCACAATTTTCGCTGCTTCACATTAATGACGAGAAATTGCAGAAACAGTCGAATAAGTAGCAAGTAGAAAATATTTCAACACGACAATTTACCTCTTATCAATTCTGCAAGTTAAGGTTCTGCTGATCATGTTTCTCAGCTCCTCGTCAGTCATTTTTGACCGTGCATAACCAAATACAGTAAAGTTCTGCATGTACATCATCAAAAAAAATAATGACAAAAACCGATCAGTTGTAGCTTAACATATCATGCTGGCAAAGATGCACATGGTAATCTGGACTATTTTAACTATATCAACATGGTTATGGAGTAGAGATACACTTAAGCAGAACCTCAGGTAGACAATCCTCGTAAAATAGAGCGAAAAGTGCTGGAAAAATCTTCTTCTTAGCAAGGTCTCCTGACGCACCAACAATGGTTATGCTGAGATTGGAATCCGGTTCTCCTAATTCTGACAATGGAAGCTCTTTGTCCAGAGGCTTTTCAGCTGGAATGGTTCAAAAGGCCATGAGCGATGTAGTAAGTGGGGAATCGAGGCGTAGAAAGATAAAAACGGCCAACAGTTAGCATTAGACCGCATGGATACAATAATATGATATTTAAACTCTAATTCACTTGTTTCACTTGATCTTATGTTCCCTATCACTCGGTTGGAAAAAGCATGTCAACCCTCGAACCAAGAAATACTTCTCATTAGGGACAAGTGGACAACTCACAGACTATTGACTAAAAAGTAAACCAAATTGTGGGGCAAATAACATGAATTTGACTGAGCAACATATAAACAAAAGAGGACAACATATGACTATATGAGCATTTGCACAAACGGATTAGAGACAAGCATGAAGTATGTAAAAACCAAGAATCAAAGAATCCACACCTAGGAAGCAAATGAAACAAGGATTTATCAATAAAGTATCTGTATGATTGCTTCGCATATAAAAGGCAATAAAGACAGTGGTAGTGCGCCTGGAACTCACCATCTTCAAATGAAACGGCATTCAGAGGATGCCCATTCGAGGATTTGAGCTCAAAGTGCTTTCCTGAATGATCATGAGATACCCATTTGGCAAAATACGCTCTTGTTGGGACGGAAATGGATTTTCTGAACATATATCTCTCGTTCTTGAATGAAGAGGGGGGAAATGCGGTTGAGGAGGAAGAACAATGACTGTATTGCGTAGCCATGACCAGCTACAGAGGCTTATTACGTTGTTTCTCTACGTGAAACTATCCAAGAACTCTTGAGTTTGATCAATCTGCAAGGATAATAATTGAGATGTACACAGAGGTTCATACCTGGGATTTAACCCGCCCTTTAAGAGAACTTAAAGATCAGTTCGATGAAACGAAACCAACTTTTCTAGTGCTAATCTTGTATATGCGGTCAGGGTTTTTCCTCTGATATATTTTTTTTTGGGTTAATTGCATAAAATAGCCCTGTGGTTTGGGTTAATTGCAAAAAATCCCTTGTAATTACAAAAATTGTAAAAGGACACATGAGGTGCCAATGTTGTTGCAATCGTTAAAGAAATCATCCAAATTGACGGAGCATGATCTCTACTCTCTTAAGAAGTGTGTTTGGTAAATTTTAATACATTAAAAAGACTAAAATATTCTCCCTTTCCTTTTTCTCTCTCACTCAAGTTCCAATTTCTTTTTCAATCCAACTAAACCCTAACCCTAGCCGCTACCTTCACCAACAAAAACCCTAGCTGCCATCCTCAATTTTTGCCACCACCCAGCCCCGACCAAAACCCAACTTGCAATTTTTGCCACCACAGAGCCTCATCCACCACCACCACCATCCTCAATTTCTGCCACCACCCAGCCCCGACCACCAACCATGACCATGTGCCGTCGAGCTAGCGCTTCATCAACCTAATGCCAAGTGTGCTGTCGCCACCCACCGCCAGCTCTGCATCGCTAGACCCGTCATCAACTGAACCACTTACACCGCCGCGAACCCTGCCATCAGCCCTAGCCATCTACGCCGCACTCAATCGCAACCCTAATCGCACGAACTTAGCTCTAGGAATTTCAATCGCACATTGTGATTGAAACCCTAGATTTGAGTTTGTGCAATGGGTAAATCAACCACATCTAAGCCTAAACACATAGGTTTTATTCCACAAATAGATCTCGTCACACTACACTCTGCAAGAATGGAGAAGAGGGCATTGCGGCAGAGGGATCTGTTTGGCGACGAAAATGAAGGCGATGGGTTTGACGGGGTTGTGGAAGTGACAAGTGTAAGGGGATTAGGCATGTGGCGGCGACGGGCATGACTGGGTGGTGGTGGTAGGGGCTGGATGGTTGTGATGAGAAAGAGGGATTAGGCTTGTGGCGATGAAGGGCGGGGCTTGAGTGGCAACAGGTGTGGGTAGGGTGGTGGTGCCGCCCCTCTGGTCAAGACTTCTTTCTGCACACAAACAAAATAGAGTTTATATACAGGGGTATTTTGGATAATTTATTTAAATCGTTACAGAAATCATTCTTTTACGATCGCAGGTGCGCTTTTGCAATTTTTTGTAATTACACATGTCTTTTTATAATTAGTCCAAATCACAAGGATATTTTACGTAATTAACCCTTATTTTTTCCCTCCTCAAATTTTCTCCATGCGGGTGCGGCAAACCTTAACTGTTCAAACTTATAAGATTGGAGTTTGGGCTGGAAATGAACCAGCTTTTGAGTTGGGCCACTTCGTCTATGCACGACCATACGAAGAATAGTTATGCCAGGGGCTGGTTGCCTTGAGCAACCCTAACCAAATCTAACCCTTTCTAGGCTTTTTATGTCTGTCAAGTGTGGAGAAAAGGTGACAGTTTGAGATTGCTGCATATTAACGATACTGAGTGATCCGGAATTAAAGGTCCCAAGGACGGTTAGATGTATCATAAAGTAACTTTTCCGTCTCTCTTAGCCTTTTCTTCTATCGTACCACTGTTCCACAATCAGTGATTTTGGTCAGGATCAATGGTCTACAACTGTGCAATATTTACTGCAAACTGATATGATCTAAATTTTCCTTACAAAAAAAAATATATATATATGATCTAAATTCTCATATGAGTATATTAGACGACGCCGACATGTATATGACCTAAATTCTCATAGATGCAGACACATGTAATAATTCAGAATCTAAAAGTATGACCTAGAACCTCATACATTTACATGCGCAGTCATATGACTTCCAAAATGAGTACATACATGCAGTAAACCATGAGGTATGACCGGGACTTCAACATATATTGCACCACCAAATCTGTTGAACTGCTTATTGTACCTCAAAATTGGAAGTATTGTGAATCTTTTCAGTTTCCATATCCTTTATTCATTCAAATCCCAATGATGCAATATAAATTCATAACTAATGTGGTTGCAATTGCAGATTGATGCAATATAAATCCATAACTAATTTGGTTGCAATTGCAGATTGACTGCAATGGGTAGTACACTAGCCATCACCAAAGACCTTAATATTACGGACTATTTCTCGTGATTTATGCATATTAACATTTTCATTGATCCTTTGGTATTAATGCAAGTCTGAAAAATTCGCCAAAAAAAAAAAAAAAAAAAAACATTTGCATTGATCCCCCCTCCCCTTTTTTTTTATAACTTTACTTTGGTAGTTGGGGTAGGGGTATACATGGCAGCCAAAAAACGTTCTACCCCATGCTTGAGATCAGGTATCACAGACGAACTCATGCGTATCATAGTCAAATGCAGACCATTCATGCTCAGCTTAAGAGATGAGCAACGAAAACTAATCCGCAATCCTAGTTCATGCGCAATGTGTGTCACATGTTTGAGCTAGTCAAGCTAACCATCCATGTCTGACCTCAAAGATATGCGACGAAGATATCCAATGGTTTACGTTGCAGATTATCTCCAATTTAAACATAAAATTAAAAAATAGAAGAAGAAGACGAAGATAACGAAGCAGACAACAAAGAAAAAACAGAAGAAGCAGATAAGCAAGTGGAAAATTATTCGAGTTGGATAATGACAAGGTAAATTGACTACTTGAATGGTTGACTATTATTAAGGTAAATTGATCATTTGATTTTAAGATTAATTTCTCAAAGTTGGATTCAAGGTGTATAAGAAGTTAATCATAGATATCAACCCTCTTTGTATCTCCCCGTATATAACAAAATATCAAATTTTTCCTGTAGCATTAAACTTTTAACTTTGGCATCTTTACGTCTAACTTTTAACAGGACTCTATCAAATACGGCCAGCATTATTTTGAAAGAGCGTCAACCTGTGATGCTCATTGCGCATGCTTGTGAGCGTGCCTCGCTAAGTAATTTTACGAAAATAAAGAGCTCTTAATCTTTATTATTTCGAGAGAGTTCTCGACCAACTTCTAATATGCCAAGCATGTTCAGATATTTTTTGTAACAGCCTCTTGGGTTGAAAAAAACAATCTCATCATCGCTATCAAACTGGACCGTGTTGTCGGGTTCAAACTGCTTGACCAAAGACTCCGTCAAATCCCTTCCACAGGTCAGTCAACCCTCTGTTTCATTAGTCCTTCTAAGAAATTTACACCCTAGGCATCTCAGAAGTAAATCTGCAAGTTTGAGTTGGGATTTTTGAACGGACTAATGCTCGGTTAGCTATAGAGTTTCAAAATTTCCTTATGCGTTATGTTAATATTCGACTATCCGATTGTAAACACAATTGATTACTACCGAGATCTTGAAAATATTTCCTAAAGGAAATAACAGAAAAGGGATGATACAAGTGACGGTGCCTGCATATCCCGCTTCGATTAGCTTGGAATGGCTTTATGTGGGAGTCCTACCGATTTACGAGAGGATGTGGTGTTCAAATTTCATTACCTCCCGTTGTTCTCAAATAATACGTGTTTATCTTCCTAACAAAAGAGTTGAAAGCTTTTTCGTGGACTGCAACATCCGAATATATAGAAAGAAAACGTGAAACACGTCTACTTTCTATAATTACCGAGCCAAATTGCTAGATACGTGTAACTATTCCAACATCCTCCATGATTATTTATGCACGAAGCTGTGAAATTACTGTTGAACTTGTACTTTTTACGCCTACTCAAGAACATTGAATTTAAAGGTCTATTATGCAAGGAACAAATATAGTAAACTACCCTCATCTGTATTCCAACCCCAACAGAACCAAACATAAAGATTTATCATCCTGGGATGAATGCCATTAAAGAAATGAACACCCCCTCCCAACCCCCCTATATTGACCCAAATGGAAAATGAAGCTTATACTTTTGGTCTCGATGGACAGATGCCAGCTAAGAAAAGTAAAACTTCAAGAGTCTTACCATGGCCCTTCACATAATTGGTCTTAAAAAAGGTTAGTTGACTGACCTGAGCCTTCCTCCCAAGTCTACCACAAGAACTAAGCATCTCTTCTACTAACAATCAAGGGTTATTTATGTCAAAACCAACTACCCCCTGTCCTTATTTCAAGGATTCCAAGTCCTATTTAAGTGCTCATTCTATCACAAAAACTCATACTTAGCACCCCCAACCCAACTCAGCCTTGATACTGTCTCCCTCTCCTCCTTAGCCAAACACTTCCTTCTTTGCTGCTTCCAACAAATATGAATCAGGTGTACCTTTCAAAGAAGGCTTTCCAAATTCTCCTATCAGCCTCTGTGTTTTCAATCATATTCTCTCACTCCTCGTTGCTTCCTCTCCTTCTCCATTCCTTTGGTTACTTTCTTTCAAGAGTTTCTGACAACCTCTATAGCTACTCGAGTGACAGACACTATATTTTCCTGCTTTGCAATGGTATCCTAGTTGTCATCATCAAAAACTCCGGTTTGGTTGGCAAGTCCCCCCTAAATGCTGATTTTAAAGAGGATCAGGTAGAGAAAAAAGGCGAGCCCAAGCAATCACTATCCGAACTTGTAGTACTAGAGGCAGAAGCAGCGGTTGCAGAGGTTGAAGAGGCTGAAAAAAGACCGAATGTGACCGAGTCTGCACAAGAAGAAGAAGAAGATCAGAATTATGATGATGACGAAGAAGAAGAGGAAGAAGAAGGAGGAGAAATTGGGTTCTTGAGTGCAGAGGAATTACATAAGAAATGCGATGAATTTATAAGGAGGATGAAAGAGGGAATAAAAACTGAACAATTGAAGTGATCATGGTTTAGTGCGCTTGAGTGACCAAAAGGCTACCGAGTCCGTAAAAGGCTTTCTCCCGATGAATATTAGCTGCAGTTCCAATTTAGATCAAATTTGAAAAGCTAACGCCATGTTTTGTATTATCCTTCACCGATAATTTTTTTTTCAGGTGATCGCATGCCCGAGTTTAACGGTTGCTCTGTTAAATTTTTGGGAACATGGAGTCATTGTAACATGTCATTGCAATCACCGTTGTAATGAAATTTCTTTCTCTAATATGCGGCGAGGCTCATTGCTTATGCATAATCTGCAAGTAATATACCCACTGTTGGAGTCATTAGAATTGTTTCTACTAAATCTAATGCAACTGGACAGGCGGAATCAAAGAGAATCCCTGGTTAGACTATTGCATGATACTGTGGTAGTTCTTTTCCTGGCTCATTCTTACTCCTAACAAAGAAGCTACCAGTCAAGTACCTAAACTGGGGTCTTCCAGAAAATGACACTCACTAAAGATAAGACTCAAAAGTCTCCTTGTTCACACAAATGAAGACTTTTTTGTCCTTAGTCTTCGGGTTCGTTTGACAAATTTTTTTTTTTGGTTTTCAATTTTTAAAGAGCAGTTTTTTAAAGAGCAGCTTAAATTTTTTTTTATAAAAACAAGTGGGTGTTTGATAACCCTTTTTTTTTTGAGGTTTTTTTTTTTGGTGTTTGGTAACCATTTTTATTTTGACTTTTTTTTTTTTTGGTGGTTTGCGGTGGCGGTGGTGGGGTGTAGCGGTGGTGACCGGTGGTGGTGGTGGTGGCCGGGGGTGGTTGCCGGCAGTCGCCGGCTGCCGGAGGTGGCAGCCGGCAGTCTCCGGCGGTGGCTGCCGGCGGCCGGAGGTGGCTGCCGGCGGCCGGAGGTGGCTGCCGGTGGTCGCTGGAGGTGGCAGCCGGCAGTCTCCGGCGGTGGTCACCTGCGGCCGGCGGTGGTCGCCTGAGGTGGCTGCCGGTGGTGGGAGGGTGGTGGTGGTGGTCTAAGAAAAAAAAACCAAAAGTGAAAAAAAAAACCAGTTTCTGGAGTTTTTTTTTTTACTCTTCAGTTTTTAAACTGAAAAAAAAAATGGTTACCAAACGCTCCTTTGTTTTTCAGTTTTTAAAAACTGAAAAAAAAAAGAGAAATTTTTTTTTGTCAAACCTAGCCTTCGTCTTCGTCTTCGTCTTCTTAAGGTGCGTGCGTGTGCGTGCGTGTGCCTATGTGTGTGAGAGAGACAAAGGGAGGGAGAGAGAGACTTGTTTCTTTTGATGGTGTCCGAAAACCATGTGTTACAACTAACAAGGTGACTAGCAAGCTAGAGCTAAGCCAGATATGACACTAACAACGAATATGAATTTTTTTTTGCTTAATAAGATAATAGCATTGAAAAGTAAAAGGGTTACAGAGAAGCCCAACGGCGAATAAAGGTCACGACATTCCCGTGACTCTGTGTATACACGACCATATAGGTCAGAAACTAACAACGAACCTATAAACTCAAAACCAATTACAATTAAACTAAAGCAGAGAATATCTTACACTTTAGATTAACTTTAAGTAATAAGCATAAGTCTATAGGTTATAAACACACCTAATAAACAAATACAAAACAACGTAAATATAAAAGCACAAAGGTTACAAAGAGGAAGCCAAATAAAGCCATATGAACTAGAAGGTGTACTCAACACTCAATGGGATCACAACGCTAAGAATACAGGCCATCAATCTTGCACGGTTCACAGTAATTCTCCGGAATTTCACACGGTTTACAATAATTTTTTGGCATTTCCACCCTCAACACGGCAACCGAAAAATCTATTAGCAAGCCAACAATCCCAAGGACTAAGGAAGACTAACCCCCCCCAACACCCTTTGTACAGGTTATCCCGAATACCCCTCCCCCCCACCCCCCACGCACACACACGCCCAAAAACCCAAACCCCCTCGAGCCCCTCCCCCCCCCCACCCCACCCACCCTAGGACACCCCGGTGAACCACCACCAAAACCCGCAACCACACTGTGAAACCCCCCAGTCTGCTAAAGATCCCGAATTGCTGCCGGCAAGATTCCGGCTGTCGCCGGCACGATTCCGGCCGCCACCGGATTTGAAAAAACCTGAACGTAGCAACGACAACCTCACCCATAAGCATAAAACGGAGCACCATCAACCCACAAACCTGCTACTGACCTCACACTTCTGCCGGCAGAATTCCAGCCAGCACCGGTGGAATTCCGGCCGCCGCCGGTGAATATCCGGCCACCGCCGGTGAATATCCGGCCACATCGATTTAGATCCAAGCGATTTAGTAGATAAAAAAGAAAAGCCTAGATCTACATAGATCTAACGAGATCGTCGCAGATCAAGGCAGATGGCGCCTACCACCGCGCTGCCGTCGTCCCCGTCATCCACCCTCCCAAAGCCGCCGGCCACTAAAGAAGTCAAGACCTCAAAGAACCTAAACACAGGACTTGCGACAGTATGTATTTATGTAGCTAGGCTGGAATCCGGCCGCCGCCCCACACGCGCCATCGCACGGTGTGGTGGCTGCGGTGGCTTTCTGCAGAAAGTTTGCTTAGAGAGAAGAGGGAGAGATATTTTTGTAAGTGAAAAAGTCTTAATTATTTTTCAACAACGAATATGAATTGAAATGAAGAATACTTGATGCAACAATCGTGTTACAAGATTCTATCAAGCATCCACCAAACTATAAAGAGTAAATGTGGCATCTCAAATCATACTAGCAGCACAGTAATGACCTGTTCAATTTCCATGCCCAAATTCATCAGAGTGCAGCGGCAACCTGCCTCACTAAACATAGAACATCAAAACAATTACATTGACAACATTAGTTGCTTCTCAGCATGACTCCTTGCTGCATCTCTGTGGCTCCTTTCGAGCCTCTACAGATAATGATCCGAAAGCAGCCAGATCTTTTATCAGTTTCTTCTTCTTATATTGTGCATTGTATCCAGATCAAGACAACAAAGAAAGTAACATACAAATTTCTTCTTCAATCCGTAAGTACCAAGTACAAATATTAGCCCATGCAGACTGTCGACATGTACTGCTACAATTCTCTCAGATAGCTCAAAGGAGTCCAACAGTCATTTGTTGATGTCACCAGATGCACACAGGAAGGTTCAGTCTTAGATCCGGCATGCCCTTGTACAAGTGACACTAAGGGGGGAACCGTTTGTTCTATGTTCATGTACACAACATAATTGACTCTCAACGAAAGTAGATGCTATAGGTTTAAACATGAGATTTAGTGTGTCTATGCTATGATACCAATCAAACTGGATTCAAATAAACCTGTGTACCCAAAGAAACGATTTTGAAGTCCCTGCCCAAGTATCAAGAACTCATGGGAAGCTAATTCTTCAACATTCTAACATGATAAGTAAATGGAATCGTCAGCTTCCTATGCATATTTCCAGCTTGGGGCATAATCCGCAACCTTTCTTTCTTTACCCGCACCCTTTTAAACATAATTTCCCGCCAGAGGCAGAGTATAGTCACTAGTCATTGCTGCATACTTTTAACAACAAAAATTCACTACGCAAGGGTGCGCGTTTTGAAGGACACCAGGTACAGTCTAGCCCCTCCATAGTCCTATACATGTTGCAAACTTTCTTGCGCTGGATGACTTCATTGATCCGCACCCAGAGTTTCTGATTCCATTGAATACGAGACTTTGCTATCCAATCTGCCTGGTCGGTCACAAAATTGCACATTAAGTACTAGATATCTACCTACTCATTGACACCGTTATAGCTTTATAAGCAGTAGAGTACACAAATTAATACGAGAATTGGCATCGTCACATGTATACAGTTGCCGGTATCTACACTACTAATGCGCTAAAGATGATGCTTTGGACTATAAAAACTTGAAGCAGCTCGTGGTAAAGCAATTTGAACGGAAAAAAACACAAGAAGCCGTTCTAGGGGTCATGCCCAGCCATGCATTCTTGGAAACAATGTAACATTTAACTACCGAGAAGGAAAGAGATAAAGATTACACTCAGCAACCATAAAAAATTTGGACATGTAATAACAGAAAAATACTATGACGATAACATGAATGATTTTGATTTTACCACATGAGAAAAAGTTTACAATCTGTGTACTGCCTCATGAAATACTGCTCTGATCCAAACCAGCATGCTTATAATTGCACGACAAAATGCTGCTTAGCCAAAAGAACTGTTTGTATTTCTCATCATATGCCTGATCAAATATCACCATCACCGCGTCTAGTAAACTCTGCAGAAATCATATATCTGTGCAAAAAGAAACAACTCATTAAAGAAAAAACACTATTTTCCCCTTCAACGCGCTTTATGAGAATGACCCATCATCTTTAATAAAAAGTTAAGCTTCTCAGTTACGCATAATTGGAAAAGGAATGAAACTTGCAGACCACAATTGGTGATTTACCTGCATAGGTGTGGGAGAACAGACTGGATACAGAACCAACCTTTGACACTTCAAGCAAAGTGATTGTAGGTATCCCAAGCAATATATACAGGAAGCGTTCTTAATCCATCCTAAGATCACGCAATTCTTCGCAACAAAAAGCTAAATAGTTTAAAGTGTGAGCAAACTTTAACTATGTCCAACCAAGAAGGCAAGAACTCTATTCTAGATAATCCTTCTGGTGAATTACATAAAACAAGCTAATCCCAATTTTCACGAACATATGAAAAGCTCAGAAAAAAGGGAAAGACATACATTCACAAGACTAGGTTTGATATTCGAGAATAGGGAAGGGAAAAGGAAAACTTGTCTCTGCCTCTGTTTGTTTTGTAAGTATTCAAGTAAGAGATAATTTTTCAAAGACTCAAAAGAAAAAGGGACATTCTTTACTTCGTGGTGCTACAACACCTACTTTAGCTTCCATTTCCTGTACTTGAAAAATACAACCCTAGTCCATTACATTGTACACTATTATGCTCTGTATAGCCAACCTATGATTCACAGACATTGTTAGCTGCCAACATTTACCCAACTTCATTGACATCAGGCATATTCCGAACTTGATCAAGAAGTTGGGTAAGTTCTCTATGAACAAAATTATAGCGCTCCTTGGACATCAATGATTCTGACAATAAGGTCGCAGAAAGAGAATGAAAGGCTTGAGAACACTCATCATTAATGTCTTGAACTATCGGATAATCCAAAGGAACTATGTTGCTCTCCAGTCGCCATCGGTGTGGAAAATATTTTTCTGGGATTTGAAAGTAGTTCTTCGCAACAAGCACTCGAAGAGAATGTCTGCACAAGATGCCAGAGTGCTCATACTCTTTACAAGAACAATGAACTTGCTCCTCTTCTGGCATCCATATCACAAGATACTCTCCTTCCAATTTCTTATGGTGCCTCACAAGATACGAGCCATTAGCCATTTCAGTGATAGCGTATTGCATTGCTAGCACAATTTGATGCTGTAATGCGTAGAAGGCATAAGGTGTGAAACGATTTCGTGCATGTTCTTCAAGAGGCAGGCATGTCTTAATGGGCATATACAACGGCCTCTCTCTTTCCTGAATTCCGGGGTTGGCTGCCATACCAACCTGCAAAGTATTCGTACAAGACTTAGATCACATTGCATCAAATGATCGTAAAAGTATTTCAAGGTTACAGTCAACGAACTAATAAACCTGTTCAAAGAAAAACTGCAAAGATGACTGTGGGCTCAATATACTCTTCAGGAACGTCTCCACTGACTTTGAATACTCGGCTGTCAAAGTACAAGCCAAGAAGTAACCTCTGATGTAGGAAAATGGCCAGGACGCTCGGTAAGAAAAAAGCAGAGCAATGTGTTTGTCTGGACCAAGCCCAAACCGAGCAACCAGATGATTCCACTGATGTTCAAAATCCTCTATGTCCTCCAAACGACACAGCATCTCAAACTCGGACTTAAAGTCTGTATACTGCAACCCAAGTGGCAAAGAGAACCAACTAGGTAATTTTGATAAAACTCTCCACAAACATATAACATGTTTAGTATTTGGCAACTCAATTGCTATGGCATCTCTGAGACCTGAATCGATATCAGTTACAACGGTCTCCGGACGACCACCCCTCATAAACTGGACAAAAACCTGCTAAGAAGAAGATAATCGTAAGACCTGTGGATAAGGTGCAGAATGATATTAAGGGTGTGCATCCTCAAACCTGTAAAGCCCAAGAAAATGACTGAGAAGTTTCATCTTGTAGCAGAACACACCCGAGAAAAACAGCCTTGCCATGATTGTCAATACCAAACCACACACCCAGGAGCATGTTATAGGTAATGGAGCGATATGTGGTGTCAAAAGTGACTACATCCCCAAACACTGAAAATGCAAGAACAGAGTGCCCATATGTCCACGCTATATTCTCAACTTTGCCAGTTTCATCTGTTGTGAAACTATAGACAAATCCTTCATCCTTGTGCGCTGTAGCCTTACAAGCCTCAACAAGTTCCAGCATATCAGTTTCTCTTTTTTCAGTCAGCAAAGCATCGTTTTCTTGAACAGTTTTCTTGCACGTCCTAACAAAATTCCTAACGTCCTTCTCAATAAAGGGTAGTTGTCCAGGTTGAACTCCCTTTTCTAACTCCAGCACCTTCACTATCCGATTCACAGGGAACCCAGCTTTGGAAAGTAAAAGGATCCTTTCCTGATCAGGCTCTTGTATTTTTCTGTAGGCAGGAAGTAGACGAACTTGATCATCTTCCAACAATTCATGATTATGAACATTACTGAACTGAGAAACATACCACTGCATGACACCATCAACAATTTCTTTCGTCAAATACAATTTCGCATCACAACCACATCTTACCGACTTCCTATCCCTGGGGTGCTCTACATTGGCCTTTTTTCTCGGCTGATTAAACCCGGATCGGTAGCAAACAAAATCCCTTCTATAAATCCCTAAATTCTGGCTTTCAGTGGAACGCGCTTTCCTAATCGAAAACCCATTTTTCCGAGCGAAGTTGCTATAATACTCAAAAGCCTCGTCATCGCTTTTAAAAATCTGACCAACGTAAGGAGTGAAAACAACTTCTGAAGATGACGACGACGATGACGTAGTCTCACTCTTTACTAACTCAGACCCAGCTGTCACCTGATCATCTCCTTCATATTTAATGTAACATTTCCAATCTCCACAAGGACATTGCTGCCGTCGAATCCAAATGTTGTTCAATGGCTTTGTCGCCATTTCCAGAACAAAATTTCTGTCTTTGAAGGCCACGTGACAGTTTTTCACCTGAACCCCTTTTGTTAGCCAAAGAGTAACACATTAATCATGTTCCAAATTTGGAATTATCTTACATCGTGACTACAAAAATGTACATAGCATTTAGTAGCTTGTTTCAACCTAAGTAGCATGGACACGGACACCGTGTCACTGACACGCAATTTCCAAAAAACCAGATTTTGGACACCGAAGGACACCGCTGAATTTTTTTTTATATATTTTTATCATGTATATATATAGTCATTAAATATCAAATAGATTCTACATCTAAAACATTAAACAATAATCATAACCACAAAATAAGCAACTCAAATAAAAGTCATACTTAAAATTTAAATGCAATATAGTACAAAAAAACAAGGTACATAACATAACAAAGTACTTCACTACTCAACTCTTACTAAGTCATGCAAACAGGTAACAGAAACAGGGAAAGCACCCTCTTCTTCACCGCACAAACAGAAATAGAAACAGGGAACTCTTGCAAAGTCGTAAGAAATTACTTCACCACATAACTCTTACAAAGTCACACAACTATTATCTTTTTCCTTCGACCAAGGGCTCAATCTACATCAATAGTGTCATCTTCGAATGTACGGAAACAAGAGAGAGATGACAGAATGAAGGAGACCTCAGTTAAGAAGGAAAAAAGAAATAGATGAGAGAGAAAGACGAAGGTACCTGTTGCTGGAATCCGGCGACGGCGGCGAGATCCTCCGGCGAACAGTTTGATAGGGTCGTCTGCTTCGTTCTCTTTCTCTTGACGCCGCAGGAAGAAGACTCAGACGACAATGGTCATGGGTCGATCTAATTAGAGCTTCCTTAAAGTTTATTTCTAAAAGAGCCTTAATCGTCAATTATTACACACAAACCCCCAAAATAAGTTTGAAAATTTATACGTTGGCCCCATACGTTTTAACACTTCTTCATAGGTGTCATGAAGTATTAGAGACGGGCGCTTACGAGAACACTTGCGAGGTGACGAATGGACAAGATTTATAAAATGTTCACTAACTCTCTACACATGTTTCTTGTACATAAGAGAGAATTCTAAAGACTTTGAGGAAAACTCTAGAAAGGTAGGAAGAATTATTAATATATAGATATTATTGTATATAGTTCTAGAGACGGAATATAAACCATAAAATCAATATATCCACACTGTCTATTTAGGACGTGAAATAGTATAAATAGTTAAGACCTCACTTGATCAAGACATGGACTGATCCAAGCATTGTAGTATTCTCCAAAGTGAATATCATTCTCTCAAACTTTCGTTTCCTTTGTTTATTTCATTTTTCTTTTTTCATTTACTAATAACATTGCCTAGCCCGAGGGATAGGCTGACTTAGCATGCAAGCGGAGGCTTGATTCTGCTAAATACCGCACGATCGGCTTAGGAAAGTCTTTAGTGCCGTGACAGGTGGTATTTAGAATATAATTTTTTTTTAAAAAAAGGTTATCGCTGAGAGGTGTCCGAAGGTGTCGGGATGTCGGTAGGTATCGGACACCATACCTCGCCCCATATGAGGTGTCGGTGCTTCCTAAGTTTCAACATTTGGTGAAATTCACCCCTTTCTTGGGGTAAGGATATTAACTGCATAATTGCATCAACGAAACAAAGAAAACAAAATACCCACGTCATATTAAACAACAAAAAAGACAATGAAATGCAAATATCCTCAAGATTGAGACAATTTAATCAGAAATACATTATTACGCATCAAACACTTAACACTGAGAAGATCATTGATACAATAAGAGATACCAAATAAACCCTTATGCATTCATGTTTGTTTGCCAAAAAAAAATGTGGCTTTTTCATCATTCTCCGCACGTTTTGCATAAATAGAAATATTTTGGAAGGGAAATTTGGGTATCAAGAGAACCAAATCAATGACTTTAATTGGATTGAATTCGCATAAAGATTGAAGATTTACATACCAAGAAGAAGAAGATTTGCAGAGTGACACAATTAGAGCAAAAAAACCCCGTAAAGAACCCTCTCTTACATCTTTCTTTGCTTGCTCGAGCTCAGGGTTCTCCAAGGTCCAACTTTTTTACAAATAGTTTATGCTTTAATACAAAAATAAACATGTAAAATAAACATGTAAAAGAACTCAACGTTTGGGCCTTTTACCTCTGGTAAGACTGTTACAGTGGAGCCCAAACCTAACTTATGGGCTTCCTATTAAATTTGATTTATGTTCTTCCACCCTTTTCTCGGGCTTTGTCTGTGTTTGTTTTTCAAAACAATCAGGTTGGGTTTTTACCATGTTGTTTTGAGAAAATCAAACATATTAGACGTCGTACTTCGTATTTGAGCTTTTAGCTTCCACTTTTGTCGATAAAGGCCTCTCAAGTGTTTTTATAAATAAACACTTTAGCGACAATTGCGAAGCTCGCTCAAATGTCACTTTTCTTAGACGGGAGACAACAACTTATCTGCGGCACACTACATTATTCTTTTCGCTTTTGGAAAAAAATTGAAGTACTTATAATTAATGCATAAACTTTTAGCAGCGAAATTTGAATATGAAGTTGATATGAAAATTAGAAATTTGAATATGAGTTGATATTGGTATTGTTTAGAAAACTACCCACCACCCTACCCGCTCCGTGTGTGGTACCCTTGCCTTTAAACACAGAAGTTAGGTTAAGTTATAAAACTTTGCAAACAAAATTATCCACTAACACTAATTCTTATAATATCTTCAATGGGTGTTTTTTTTTTTTTTTTTTTTTTTATTAGAAAAAATAATTTATAAGACCAAAATAATAACTATGCACCAAAAATTAACTTTGGAGACAAAATTATCCTCTAACACCAATTCTTATAATATCGCCAACCGGTGTTCTTCTCGGTTTACACTAGAAACCAAATTGTTTATAAGACCAAAAAAATAAGAGATCCAAGACCTTATTACGGAAACAAGCCATTATAGGCATCATTAGAATATGTGAGACAAACAAAACGTTAAAGTACATGAAAACTTGAGTAAAATAATTAGTTATCGTTGTCCTTAATTTTATTTATCGTTGTCCTTAATTAGTTTTCAAAATAATTAATTTTGAAAACTTGAGTAAACTCATAGCGTGTCTAACAATTTCTTCTATAATGATTGTAAATTAATTCCACAATTCTTTCATTCCTTCTTAGTAAATCGGCGCATGTTCTTATATTCATATACAATGCTATTAACAACACAAATATTCTTATTGAGGTTATCTTTGTTTTGCTATTGTTGGCAAGCTCTAATTTTTACTTCCCCGAAATCCTTTAGTTTTGGAAAAAGTGCAAAAACACTCCTTGTGCTTTACCTCAGTTGCAAAAACACACTTCTAAATTTATTTCTTACAAATGACCCCTGTGGCACACCGCCTAGGAAAATTTTTGGAATGAATTTTTAGGAGTTGCCATCTTATTTAATTTAAACTAGAAAAAGTAAGAGAAATCCTAAAATGACTCTAAATGTATCCAAAAGACGATTAGTCTATCGAAAATCGGGAGATGGGTTCGGAGACTAAGTTACGTAATAAGAAGGTGTTAGACATCGGTCACGCCCTATCGGTCTCTACTTCGTTTTCATTGAATTTTGGCCTTAAGAACATATATCATGCAAAATATAATAAAATTAACTCAAAGTTATTTTTTATATTTTTTGCTTGAACTCGACATCGGAGGTCAAATTACCTACGTATCCAATTGGACTAATCGGAATCAAAACCACCGTAGTTCGACACTGATCCTACAGGAAGTAATCTACGTTTCGAGACTTAGACTTAGACAAAGAAAAATGAAAATAACTCTTTCACTATTTTGAAATGTGATGCCAAGGAAAGTGAGTTCGTACCTACGTGGAGGTGCCACAAGGAATGCAGTCCGAGTCAGATGCCAAGTATGTTGATGTAAGACACAGTAAGGGTGGAATAAGGGCAGAGACCAAGGGCTTCCCAAACAAAGCTTGAGGGTGGCAGTGCTGCGAGAGCGATGGCGCAGGATGAATACACGACGACAGTCACAGTCCGATACTTAGGTCTAGAGTCAGGGTCCTGTATGTTTCTCTCTCTAGGATTCTAGAGTGAGAAAGTGAAAATGTTCTAAAAATGTCCAACCGTCTCGAATGAATTCTCAAGACCTCTATTTATAAAGATTGAGATGATGATGTCATTAACCGACACGTGGCACTACCTGGGAGTGACACATCACCGGGGGGTCCACGGGTGCCGGTGCTCCACGAACTGTCGGATCGCATATTCACCCGGCCTGCCCCGCACAGCGTTGCTCTGTCTGTCTGGAAAGACTGGTTCCCACAACGTCGGTGTGGCCAGAGAATCCCATTGATCTAGCCTCCAATCCAAGCCCTTGTAGAGTCCCATAGGCCTGGCAGCGGTGGGGAAGACCCGACGCCCAACTGCCAGGTGAACTAGGCGCGATGCCCTCCGAAGACCTACTCCCGTCTCGGAGTGACCCGGGGGTCATAGTCCCTAGGGGTGCCGACGCAAGCCCCTAGTGCCGGAGCACGTAGGCCAATCACGCAGGCACCCTGGCGGAGATAGTATCCCGGAGGAGTCGCCTATTTCGCAGTCCGAGGTAGCATCCCGGAAGAGCCGTCTACCTGGCAGAAGGGGAGTCTTCGTGCCGGAGCACTTGGAGCTCCTTGGCAGAGACAGTGTCCCGAAGGAGTCGCTTATCCCCGCGGGTGAGTCCTTGTGCCGGAGCACTCGGAGCATGTCAAGGTAGCATCCCGGAGGAGCCGTCTACCCGACTGACCGAGGTAGCATCCCGGAAGAGCCGTCTACCTGGCGGAAGGGGAGTTGAAGAGCTCTCTGGCGGAGATAGTGTCCCGAAGGAGTCGCCTATCCCCGAGGGTGAGTCCTTGTGCCGGAGCACTAAGAGCACGTCAAGGTAGCATCCCGGAGGAGCCGTCTACCCGACTGGCCGAGGTAGCATCCCGGAGGAGCCGTCTACCTAGCGGAAGGGGAGTTGAAGAACTCTCTGGCGGAGATAGTGTCCCGGAGGAGTCGCCTATCCCCGCAGGTGAGTCCTTGTGCCGGAGCACTCGGAGCGCGTCAAGGTAGCATCCCGGAGGAGCCGTCTACCCGACTGGCCGAGGTAGCATCTCAGAGGAGCCGTCTACCTGGCGGAAGGGGAGTTGAAGAGCTCCCTGGCGGAGATAGTGTCCCGGAGGAGTCGCCTATCCCCGCAGGATGTTGCACACTCCGGAGAATGGGTTGAAGCATGTTCCATGACCAAGGCAAGGTGCGCATGGTGTGGTGAATGAGTGTGGTGCCCGGGGGGCATGTAACATGATTGTGGCGCATGGGTGCGATGAAGTGAGTAAGGTGCCGGGGGCACGTCTGTGTTAGTGGCGCGGCGCATGGGCGCAACGGAGTGTGTATGGTGCCGGGAGCATGGTAGTGTGATAGAGAGCCTGGGGGCACGGCTGTATTAGCGGCGCGGCGCACGGGCGCGGCGGAGTGTTAAAGTGCGGTGCCTGAACGTTGGTGACGGGGGTCCCAGAGTTGTGTCCGCGCGACGGGGTCGCGGAGTTATGTCCGGGCGACCAGGGTCGCGGAGTTGTGTCAGGGCGACAGACGACGAGGGTCACGGACGATGTAAGGCCTCTTGAAAAGTAGTGAAGATGCTAAGGATGGAGGCCAAAGTCCAACCCTTGGGGGAAGGCCAAGGCCAACTCAAGGGGAGGCAGAGGCCGACCCCAAGGGGAAGGCCAAGGCCTAGGCCGACCCCAAGGGGGAGGCCAAGGCCAACCTCCTTGGGCAAGTGCCATGGCGCGCCGACGGGTGAAGTGCGACGGTCGAAGTGTGATGCGGCGTCGCACAAGGATAAGTTTCTTAGTGACGAAGCCACGTCACGAAAGTGAGAAGTGCACGTGACTTGAGCGTGCATGCTTTGACCAGTTGTGAGCGTTGAAAATGTATGTTGCTTGTGCGGACGTGTCATGAAAAATGGAACCACAGTGGGCCTTTGGGTGCGACCATGATAGGTTGGGAACAAAATGAAACGTGACTACGGGAAATATAGATAGTTTATATGATTTCTACCCTATGAAAACTTAATAATAAAAGTTACCTGGCGATGTAGCTTGCCTTAATGATTCGGGAATACTTGCCACCGGATCCATGATGCAAAGAATAAAGTGATGTTTTTAAGGTGATTTGGGATGGCTAAGATTCTCGAGAGAGGCTGGACATCGCTTTACGAAGAAATGACGTGCAAACTCTAAAGAGGATAAGCTTAAAAAATAGACTTAATGTTTGACCCTTAAAAAAAGCAAGTCAAGACCCCTTTTTTATAGTGCTCAGGGTCGTAGAATCTGATAAGATTAACAATGTCAATCTGCATGACTGGAGATAAGTCATAATTAGTGATAAAATCCTAAATTAACAAAAGTCAATTAACTGGCCGGTTAGTCGAAATCGGCCGGTCCACCCCATTTATTAAAAATATTTTTTTCCTGAACTTCGGGGTTTTATCTGACCCTAATTTCGGTAAGCATCTCTGAAATCACAAATGTGATGTACCAGATTTGAGACAAGTTATTTCTTAACCATAAAATAGATTGATTTAATCAAAGATAAATTATGGATTATTTTTCCAAATCATCTAGACAAAATATCAATCAAGATAATATAAACCATAAACCAGACTTAATCTACATGGACTGGACTGACAAACTGAACAATTAAACTGGACCAAATTAATTAAATATAACTGGACCGAATGAAATAATTAGATTACATCACTAAGTCCATACTCAATAATGCATTTTAATATATAATGAAGTCCGTTACTTAATTAATTAAAAATGCCTACAAAAATGAGGTGTATACAGCCCCCTTCAGTTGCAACTGTTAAAAAAATCGTCGGGGACATGATACTCACGTTCTTTAAAAGTACTGAGCACAAATTAATACAAAGAAATGACTATAATGCCATTCCTTTCTTTTTTTGCTTCCACTCTTGTCCCTCTCTCTTCTCTAGTCTAACCAAACCTAACCCTAGACACCACCCCTCACCAACCTAGCCCTATCCACCACTAGTGCATGCCCGCCACTCCCGCCGCCACTACCAGCCCCAGCGATGTCCGTCTCTCACTAGCCCAAACCTCAGCCCTGTCTGACGCCCTGTACAAGTTCCATGATGCTCAATGTTCTTCTCTATGCTAGATTTTTGTCTGTTTTTCTTGGGCATGTATATGCTAAAAAGCCAAAGAAAAGCCTAAGCCTGTTCTTTTCCTAATTCCATAAATTCCATCACAAAGCTTTCGTTAATTCGGGTTCCTAACAACCACCACCACTATCATACCCTGCCTCAGATTAACTAACATTATCCAGCCATTGCAGCGTCCATCACCAGTCCACCATCGTCGAATTGTACCTCCCTTAATTGTTCTTTTCGTATCGTACCCCCTCAATTACTATCCCTCTGTCTGCATACCCATTCAACAACTCTAGTCGCCACATCACTGATTCGTCTTCACCGATAGAAGTAGCTTATGTCTCCCATCAACAGTTCATCATCTTCAACATGCACCAATAATCACCTCAAACATGACATAAGTGTGGATTTCCAAGTCCACATCCGGTTTGGGTCTGACTTCAGGCTGGAATTTTTGCATTCAAATTCAGTGAACCTTTCGAGCTACCAAATTAGCCTAAAGGGTGGTAGCAAGGGGGCAAAGGGATTGTGGAGGTAGGGGAAGGGAAAGGGGAAGGGGAAGGGGAGGGGATGGTTGTGTAATGGTGGAGAGTGGTGTCGAAAGAGGTAAAATTTTCGAGTTAATCATTAATACCTCTTCCATTATTTGTGACGAACTTGTTAATTTTGGTGAATTTGCTCATAAGAAATTAATGTTATGCTTATGATATCATTTAAACCTTGAAAATTTTCATCTAATCATCTTGAAAGGTGGGGGCTTCGAAGCGATTTGGGTGGGGCTAGGGTCCTTGGAAGCAAAGAGGTGGGCAGTGGCGGTTAGGGTTCGATTTTGGTGGTGTTTGGGTCAGTGAAGAAGATGAAGGACAAAGAGGGCAAAATGGACGTTTTCTCTTCTTTGTTACGGTTTTTGGTAGATGGAACATAATAAGCATCACAAGGGACTATTTATAACTAAATGAAACTAGATGTTCATTTATGCAACTGAGGCAAATCACAACGTGTATTTACACTTTCCCATTTAGTTTTCGTTATGCATGGCAATATGAAAAATAATAATTGAGCTAAATTCACACTCTACTAAATTCACAGCCATTTAGTGCTTGAAGAAGCACATTAAACTCTTGTTATCACTTAAGTAGTAGAGAGTATAACAGTATTACCCTTTTTTTGTGACATGTGATGTAATATCAAAATCAAGTGGCACAATTGCCAATTCACATTCTTAGATAAGTGATATAATCGTAAATTGTCCATCTTATTAGGCTACTATTATCAGTGGCACTAGATGTAGATTATCATTTGATGGAGGCTGAAGTTTTGCAGTGGTAGATTATGTAATTGATTTGAAGGGTAGGTGTGAGTGTTATAAATTATAATGGCACATGCGTAATTATTAGGAGAGGTATGGGCTATTTGTCAAATAAAGTAAAATTAGAATGTTAAAATGACATATTTTTCTAGATGGAGAATTTTAGGCAATACGTTAAATTGCATTTAAATGAAACTCGTGGCTTGGTATCTAATTTACTTAAAAAGTATGGATAAAGTACACAAACGAATATTTACGGGGTTAGTGCTAAAATGGATGTAACGAGGTTAGTAACCTTTATATATGTGTACAAATTGAAATAAAGTGGCAGGGCCAACCTCGCCTTCGACCAGATATAGCTATGACTAGACCTAGTGGATAGTCTCTTTTTTCTTAGTCAAACTTCGAACTTTATTAAAAGTTAATGTGACTTTTTTCGCACTCTATCTACTATTTTTTCATGTTTGTGAAAAAATAACTTTTTTTTTTTGTCTTTTTTACAATAGCGTGGTTCTACACTTCTACCATGAAATTCATCATGCTTTAACATTTCATCACTTGTTTTTAATTGTTAATTTTGATCTAGTCGATATGTCTGTGAAGTTAGACAATGGTAGAGATTTGTCTTTGATTACAAATCAACTATTTTTCCCCTTTCGTAGTTGCATTTTGGTTATAGATCTTTCAAATGTAGCACACCTTCGTAGGTATTGGTAATTAAAATATATCGGCTCTTTGGGATTAATGGTCTCGACCATTCAGAGTAGCTAGTTTTATTTGAGATAACATCATGCCTCCTCTAGCTCCTCTTCCTCCTCTTCCTATCATAACCGCCGACCATTAAGAGTAGCTAGTTTTATTTGAGATAACCTCAGGCCTCCTCTAGCTCCTCTTCCTATCATAACCGCCGACCTCCTTGATCAATGGTCCTAGATGGTCAGGGAAAAAATTCTTCAGAACGTGCAATATTTACTCGCGGTAGAGACAGGGACGATTCAATGGGTTGAGAGACACGGAAAGGTCTAAGAGAGAAAAGGAAGTACTTATATAGAGGGCAAATTGTAGATCCAATATGAAATTTTGCAAAGTGTGTTGAAGTACATTGGACGAATCATTTGTTTTTTCCTTTTCTCTCTTTTTTTTAAATGAAAACAGGTAAGAATGCTATTTGACATATTAACAAGGCACAAAAGTACAAAGCGTTTTACCAAGCATAGACATACAAGATTTGGATCCCCCATGGTTACAGCAGGGGTGCTGTGATAGAAAGCTGAGAGAGAGGGATGAGAGAGAGAGAGAGAGAGAGAGAGCGTGTTGTAAACCATGGTTACTTTCTCTTTCTCTTCCCTCTCTCTCAGCTTCCTATCATAGCACTCCTGCTGTAACCATAGATCCAAATCTAGACATACATATAGGTTACAAGCATATAGACATCTAAAGGAAGAAACACACATTATCCACAAATGTCCCAAGTTTTTTACTTTTTGCAACATAATCTTAAAATCGCGTCCTTGCGAAAACATAGCCTTTTGACAATCGTAAAGACTTGCACAAATGCGGCTCCGGTCGCCAAAAGAATCGCGAAAAGAAATGGCAAAAGCAAATATGTTTTCATTTTGCGAGGCCATGAGTGACCTACCATTGACGTCGATGGACTCCAGATGGATCTGTCGACCAAAACACTAACATTCACAATTCAAAGGCTAAAGTTTTAAGATTGGAGCTCTCATAGGCTCCTCCAGTGTCCTGCTGCGAAGACGGCATTGCTTTGTGTAATGGAAGAGAAAATGTTATGAAGAACTTCATGTGAAGTGGAAGATATAATAACAAGCAGAGTAATCCTGCAATGACAAAAGACAAAACGCCAAAAACATAGTATATAAAGAATACTTAACCCCTATGGGTTTGAGGCAGGAGCATACAAGTTCGACTTCCGGGCATGGCTTGCAGAAGAAAATCCTCCACAAGATCTGGAAGCATAAGGATAGTATGCAACATATCGTGATTAGGGCCGTAAATGAACCGAATTCTTCATGAACTGCTCGTTGTTCGTTCCTTAAAGAACTCATTCATGTTCGTTTGTATAATATACGAACCTAACATGAACAAAATATTAGAGCTCGTTTATTAAACGAACCGAGCATGAACATTCCAAAGTGTTCATGAATGTGTTCGTGAACAGCTCATCCGGATAATAACTTAATTATAATATGTTCCAAACCCAAAAGTCATATAACTTAATTATAGTATAAATAAGTTTAAACTTTGAAGTCCTAAAATCAGTTAGACAATTGGATCAAGTAAGGTGTAGTTCTAATTTAGAAATTATTGTTTTGAACGAGAACACGAGTTTTCAAGTTCGAGTTGGATTCGTATAAATAAACGAACGAACTCGAGCCGAACACGAGTTTTGTAAAACGAACAACGAATGAGTTCAAACAAAATTTTGAATAACTAAACAAACGAATTTGAACATACCTCTGTTCGGCTCGAACTCGGTTCATATACAGCCCTAATCATGTGATGTTAATTCTTGAGAATACATAAGACATGAAAAAAACATCGATAAGCGTTCATGAAAACCACATCCTACAAATGCTGCATCAGTTATTCACAATTCCACTCATCGTTTCTCTCTTGTAGACAAGAGTATTACATTGTGATGTATTGAAATGGAAGAGACTAAATAAAAACGAGCATTCATAGCCAAGAAGAGAGGAGTATACCTGGTGATGTCCGTAGACAACCAATCTCAAATCCTCAAAAAGGGCTCGACTGGATAAGAAAATCCATCAAACTAGATCACCATTTATCGTTATGATTTTCAAGTCGGAAATAAGAAAGAAAGCTGGGTAGTTGTAGAGTGTAATTTAGAAACCCATAATGAAATTTGAGTTGCTCATAGAAACCCATGTTACTACGGCTTGACGGCTTCCACAGGGTTATGCACGTTTTGAACCCAATCTTGATGCCCAAAACCAACTGGCAGTAAATCGGTCTTGTCTGAGAAGCCACAAGACATATTGCCATTGAGCACGGCCTCTTCCAAAGCTTCTCCCAAGCCCTTCTCCCACCCAGCCCCCTCTGGAGCCCCCAACTGTCCATGGGCTGACTTGGGACACAAACACCCAAACCTGTGCTCCAATGCAGCTGATCAGCCCCTCCTTCCGTAACCTCTCCCTCAGTTTCTCAAGGACAACTCGTGGCAATATCCCCAAGACAAGCTAGTCGCAATACGCATCCACCTAGTAGCTGAGAGCTGTGCATGCCCTTGTCCTGCAAACATGCTTTCTCAGACTGACGGATTCAAAGCTTGAACCCCCAACAGATGTTCTACGAAAATCTACTATCATTACCATTTCATAGCTGCCATAAAACCCCTTGTTCAGTGGGTTGACCCGTGCAACATGCCCTCTGAGGTAAACAAGTATGACCCCTGGCTTAGCCCATAAACAATATCCTTCCACCACGCACTTGCTGTGAATTGCTGCCGCAAGGTTCAGTTCAACTTAGTCAAAAGACAGCAATCTACATCATCGACAAGTCAAAGCACTGAGCCACCAAACTGTTCAGAATGAGACATACTGTCCTGTTTTATGACATGCAACTTCTTCACCACGGCATGATTACTCACAAAATTATTGTGACAGAGACCCAAATAAGCAGTTTAGTTGTGTGCATAGTATACCACATGAATTGTTGAAGTAACAGACTTGATAAGCATGCTCTCCCTTCCAAGATAGAAAACATACTATCTTCCGTACACAGGCCAAGCATGGCATTGGAGATATTGAATACAGCCCAACCGGGTCTTTTGCTCATTTACCTAGAGCTATTCTGGTTCATTATTAACCTGCTTTGCTGCTGATAATTTTCCAGTGATGCAGATCTCATGTTTTTAGAAATGAGTTCCCAAGGACCATGGCTCGCCTGCACCCTTCGATGCTAGTAATTTAGTCCAAAGTTCGGCAATTTGGTTGTAGTTTTTAATTAGGAGTTATCTGTATTGTAGGTTGGTTCTTATGTTTGAAGTTTTGTCCGTTCATGTTGCGATATGTTCCTCTCAAGAAAATTGAACTCACACTTGAAAAAGGAAACACAGCAAATGAGCAGTAATTTGTTAGCTCGAGTAAATACTATACCCCTAGCAAATCAAAGCACGTGATATGAACTTAGACCAGAAATAATCAATGAATTGATGCTGCTAGAGTCTTTCTAGGCTTACCTTTAGCAGCTAAAACCTCTGCTGGATCTATCAACAACAAAAAGCTGTATCTGGAGTTCACAAGTAACATATCTTCCACGATACAGCTTAATCTGGCATAGAATTTGTCACAACAGCCCAGATGTCTTTCTTGTAATCTCCTCTTTATCCTTCCCCGAGTCCATTTCACTAACTTCAATACTTGCACGCCAGTGTTTGCCACAGCAACAGGTGGTCCTTACTGTAACGAGATTCTCTTGACCTTCTATACTTTCGTGGTGCTAGCTTCAGCTTCCCGCTACTTTGTATTTTATTTCCCTTTGAATTGCTACTCATCCATCTCCTCACACATTTGGTACATGATCTCTATAAATTTCCAATAGTCATGATAATTGTCGAATCAACGTAATCTTTGGTTTTAGACAGTGATGCTACTCAACCAAATTTCAAATGATGTCAGATCGGGGAAGAGGGACAGCGAATCATGAAATAGCACTCCTTCCCTTCATCTTGTTCATAGCTGTTACATCACCAAAAAAATCTGTAGAATGTAATTCGGCTGCATTGCGCTTGACTCTTGCCAACCCTGATGCCTCAAAGTAGCAATGTTGTTCAGTTACCAGTAATCCCCACATGAACAGTTACCATCTGTAAAATGATGAAACCTGCTTGAATCTCGTAAAACTATCTGCCTGCCAACAATCAATGATATATATTTGAATGCATCATGACAGTCTCCACAAACGCGAAGATTTTTCATTATTCTTATTGGCAATTTTGATTTGCGAGTGAGAACAAAAGCAACTGCAAGCTTTTCACTGTGGTGGCTAAGGAGTTCTTCCTGGTTCTCCAATTCAAGGTCATGAAGGGCAAACTTTGTTTGGGGCACATAACCAGCATCCCTCATTTTTCTCTGCAGTTCCTTGAGCTTTAGATAGATTGCATCTCTATCTGGATGTGAATTATCTCCAGCTACAAAAACATGAACCCCATCCTTCATGGTTACCCAACTACATCCAGCTTCCTTCTTCACTGCCGCCTCCCTCATTGCAGCACGAGCCTTTGCCATATCATCCCACTTTCCTCCAGAGGCATACATATTAGACAGAAGCACGTAATTCACGGCATTTTCTGGTTCCAACTCCAGTAGCATTTCAGCAGCCCTCCTACCTAAATCAGTTTTGCGACCACTTGCTCGAGAGCAAGCCCCAAGTACTGTCCTCCAAATAAGAACATTAGGCCTCACTGGCATTCTGCTTATAAAGTCCTCTATCTTATCAAGATCACCAGCCCGACCAAGGAGATCAACTATACACGAAAAGTGCTCAATCCTGGGAGTCAGGCTGTAAACTTCACTCATAGAATCAAGATGTTCAAACCCTTCTTCAGCCAATCCCACGTGACTGCAAGCTGATAAGACACCGACAAATGTAACATGATCTGGTCGTTGACCTTCTAGCTTCATTCTTGTGAAAATCTCTAGAGCCTTGTGTCCAAATCCATGCTTCGCATAGCCACATATCATCGAATTCCAAGAATATATGTTCCTTACAGGCATCAACTCAAAGAATCTCGAAGCATAGTCTACTCTTCCACATTTGGAGTACATGTCAACAAGTGCACTCCCGATCACGACATCAGATTCCAAACATGCTCTAACTCCACAAGCATGAACTTCCATGCCACGGTCCAATGTTGCAACTGAGGCACATGCACTAAGAACTGTTGCAAAAGTGAAGCAGTCTAATCTCTGACCATTCTGCAACATGAGCCAGACCAAATCCATGGCCATGTGTAAAAGTTCATTATGTATGTACCCAGAAATCATGGAGTTCCAACTCGCATTATCTCTCCTGTCACCCATTCTGGAAAAGATACTCTCACAGATATCTAATTCCCCAGACTTCCCATAGCAAGAAAGAAGTGCATTCTCCATGCCAGTATCATCCATAACACGGTATTTCAGAACTAGGACGTGGATCTGTCGAAGTAGTTCGCAAAGAGAAACAGATGATACTGCTGCAAGGATATTTAAAAAGGTTACATTGTTGAGACTCCAGCCGGCTCTCATCATTTCTACAAAATATCCTACCGCATCTGAAATGGATGATTCAGAATCAGCAAACGCCCCAATAATTGAGTTCCATGAAATTCGATCATATTTAGGCATCAATGAAAATACTTTCTTGCACTCAACAATACATCCAGTCTCTGCATAGAGGGCAAGAAGAGCATTTGAAACTGAAACGTCTAGATCAAGCCCCATCTTAAGGCCTTCAGAATGTATCTGTTCTCCCATCCTCATCCAACCCAAGCTTGCACATGAGCTCAAAGCACTGATCAGTGAGAATTTTGAGGACATTAACAATGTTCTCCTCATTGCACAGAAGGTAATAACTGCATCTTTAAAACACTCATTCTGGTCAAAACCAGCGATCATGGAATTCCAAGTAACCGGGTCTTTATCATTCATAAGTTCAAAAACAGAACAAGCATCATCAATTGCACCGCATTTTGCATACATATTGATCAGACAATTTCCTAAGGCAACCTTGGAATCACTTAAGCCAATTCGGATAGCATATGCATGAATCTCTCTTCCTTTTCTTCTCCCTTCTCCCGGTAGAGAGAATTCGGCAAAAGCACTCAAAAGAACCATATAAGAATCAATATTAATCTTAACCAAGTCTTTCATTTTTACGAAAACCTCAGCTGCTTCTTCTCCTCGCTTTTGCCTCACTAATCCAACCATCAATCCGTTCATGGATACCACGTTCCTCAGAGGCATCTGCTCAAAAATTTCCTTAGCAGTGTCAAGCGAGCCAGACCTTGCAAAGGCACTTACCAGAGCACTACCCACATATAGGTCATGTAGATATCCAAATTTTTTTGTTTTAGCCAGCAGTTGCTCAAGCAAGGAAAGACAATCTATAGAACACGAAGCTACCGTTATTAAGCTACCAAAAGTATACTCACTAGGTCTAAAGCTTCTTCCTGAGCACTCATGTTGCATGTTAGAGAAAAGTTCAAAGGCAGTGACTGCTTCGCCTCTTTTAGAATAAGCAGAAATAATAGAGTTCCACGCTATCGAATTCTTTCCCTCTATCTCGCGAAATGCACGATAAGCGTAAGTCGCAGAATCCATAAAACTCCCGTACAGCGAGATCAATGCGTTACAGACCACCATATCGAATGCATGCCGGGTTTTCAAAATCAGCCCGTGAATTTGCAACCCAAGTCGAAACCCATAAGATCCCAACTCCTGGCAAGCACGTAGAGCACTCCCAATAGCGTAGTGATTCGGAAGAATTCCAGCCGAGATCATCTCTTTAAAAAGTGCACATGCCTCGTCGGGCATTTCATTCTGGGTACACCCTGAAATCAAGCAAGCCCACGTAACCGAGTTTCTTTCAGGCATTTCGTCGAATAAGTGGTGTGCACTACCCATCTTACCAATTCTGACGTATAAATTAATAAGGGTATTGCATAAGAACCAATCATTGGCAAACCCAGATTTGATAAGCTGCAGGTGAAGGTTTTTAGCATCGTTTTGGCAACAAGAGTTTCGGTATCGGCTGATTAGATAATCGTATCTTTCGGCGTTTGGTGGGTTAAATGGAAGTGTGAGGTGTGTGGGTGCAGGTGAGGTGAATGTACTGAAAGTAGCGTTTGGACAGTAGATAATTCGCCTGTGTTGGGATACGAGGTTCCTAACAAACATGTTCTGGTCGAAGGAGAGATGCCCGTTTCATGTTTCTTTCGCGCCCTTTTGTTAGTTTTTTGACTTGGGTTTTTTAGGAGTTTTATCCAAGGTTTTGGGTGCAGCCAAACTGACCGGTTCGTCAAGCGAATAAGCAAAAAAGCGACCTAAAGAGAACGTAAAGCTGTTAAGGACAGAGTATCAAGATAGAACGCGAGAACAAGAGTGAGACGAGAATAGAGAGCAAAAGTGCGTTATCCCCGAAATATTGTTTATACATAGCTCGAGAGCAAGAGCGCATCGTCCTTCCCGAAATATTGTGTATATGTAGTTCGGGTTACTATCCCAACTGATTGCAACTAGTGTAGACGTCCCGGACTCTGCTGCCTGTGGACTAATGCTCCTTAGTCATTTCTCTTTAAGATTACATCTTATATGAGTTTGGTTAGACGAGTCTGTAACATATATGAAGTTTGTTCTCTAACAAAAGCGACAACAGTTGAAGAGCGGTGTGAGTTTTAAGGATCTGCTCGTAGAGAGTAAAAATAGTCTTGTTTAAAATTTCAGCAAACGTGTTGTTGGCTACCTCAGTTCTCCAATCGTTGCCTAAAAGTTGATTCATCGCTACAAAGTGATGTAACTGTCTATCAACTAACAATGCAATTTTGCGTTCCACAAAATACTTTTAGCGACTCCCTTTTCCAGCGAAAGGATCTGCGTGTCAACGACACCAAAAAGTCCACAACACCAAAAGATGGATAGTAACACCGAGAGTCCCCCTGCATGTAGAGAAATCTTACAGGAGCATACAAAAAGATCTGACAAGAATACAAAATTTGCCTAGACCATCTTAGTCAGTCGATTTTCAGTACAGAGATACTCAACACTGGATCAAATTCCAAACATGATACAAATTTAGCATAGACATTAAGCAAACCTCTCCCCCCGGCAGATTCAGCCAAGAAACGTGTGGTACCCGAGTCAAAAGTTTGATGGCAAATGACAGTGGAAGAGTTTAGAGGCCAAGTTGTTCTTCTGAATGTAACTCAAATCTTCGTGTGCATAGATCTTGGAGGGCTTCCTGCTACAAAGCGGCTTGCAGCCAAAATAGCTGTACAAATGCCAAGATACTTGAGCCTGAAATGGATCACATGTTCACTCCAAGCAGTTTAGGCACCAAGGCCATTCTTACTGATGCTGATTACCGAGAATTTGAGCCCTGTTGATCTTCAATCTATCGCTTGAAAAAAAATTCTATTCATGTTTGCGAAAGATTCGCTTCTGGGATGATGTTTGGCCGTGCCACTCTCCTCAGAGATGAAAAAGGAACCTTTAACCAATACCCTATCTACCATAAGATTGACAAGACTACTCAAGTTGCGTCTTATAGATGAAGATAATCAATTCGGTCTCCTCTGAGCTATAGGCCCCACCCCGTCTCCACTGGAAACCCCTTACTACTTGCGTAAATGGAATCGTATCCTTTTGTCCTTTCTTTTTCATTAGATCTCTGCGAGACACCAAGGCCAAGATTGCAGGCCACTGCCTATGTTCCACATGAAGGAGAAACAGTGTCCGATCTTCAACTCAACCAAGCCTTTGTCTCAAACTAGTACGGTCAACTACATGAATCCTAGTCCTGTGCTTGCCCTATCCTCAGTTCGCTATAGATGATTGGTTTTCCGGTGGTTGATCTGGTTAGCCAACGGAAACTCCAAAAGAATAATGAAAGATGATCTCTCTGCCTCCCTAAGATACTGTACAGTGCCATTCATGACCTTAACAAGCTTCTGACTTATGTATAGGCCAAGACCTTCCCTTGAGACACTCTTGTTATGGTGAAACATCTCTTGAATCAATCCTTCCGGTATCCCCGGGGCTGGATGAGTGATCCTGCCATGTCAAACAAATAGTACTAAGATATATAACAATCATCTCCCCATACCCCCACCCAAAAAAGGGCATATTAACAATATCCATCAACCCTTATTTTTTGCATTTAGGTCAGTCCCTTGTGATGCACAACAATCACATACAGATCTACACTCAAGATTCTTGAAAAAACGGACCATTCTAGCTTTATCAGAATCGTACTATAGCTTATTTCTTGTAAACCCACAATTATCAAGATGGAAAAGACAATGATGAAACTTCGTTCCAAGATGCAGTAGAAGTCGGGAGCACAAGTGCACTGACTGGTGAGTAATGTCTTTGCAATTTATATAATCTTTTCCGAATTTCTCGTCATTAGCCTATCTATGCTCTCTTTTTTCTTTTGTGTGTGTGTGGGTGGGTGTTTCTCTTACTGGTTACTGCCATTGGTTCATACAAACTAACCAATCTATGATCAGCATTGATCTAGTAATCTCATGCTTGAGCTTATAATCCTGAATAATGCATTCAACTCGTGGTTGCACGAAAAAATATGAAAAAATAAAGTAGGAAGAATTCAACTTCATAAAGAGAAACTTTCTATGTATTGTTGCAAGAGGAGGTAAGTTGGGACCTGTCAAGATGAAACAGAGTATTCTCACCATCAAAATAAGCTTAATACAAATAGTGATCATTCAACTAAATTAATTGTTTTCGGTACTCGATCGAACATTTGAAATGGCTCTCACCTTGTTATCATTATTCTTGTTGGTGCAAGATGAATAAGGATTAAGCAAGGCAAGTAATTTAGATTTTCCTAAAGTTAATACAAAAATTCTCAATTTTAATTTTAATAGATGGATTAATTTGAGTGAGGGAGAGACGGAGAAGCTTAAGTTAAGTAGGCATTCAATTCAAAAATTCTTTTTGGAAAAAGAGATGTACATCTTTTCAGTTGTACTTGTGTCTTAGAAATGTTTTACATGTCCATAGCCCACAGATCTATTACTGGTAAAGATGCTGCTCTTAACCTTGATGGGACACTAGGACATATGCTTTTTGACAAGCCATAATCACTGGAAAGAAGTGAAATATACCTAAATTCGAGATGGACAATGCGGATCTTTGTTCCAATACTTTGCTTTCTGGGAGTTAGCCTGAGTAGAACCGATGATCCTTCAAATGCAGGAGTAAAGAGGAGAGCATTTGTCAAAAAATCTGAAAGGACTTGCTGAAGCCTTAAATTGTCACCATACAAGTACATGGATGACACTTCAGCAGGTGATTCATTTATGACCAGCACCTGGCGCTCCTGACTCAGAATCATAACTTGATTTATGACCACTTCCAAAGATTCCCCAAGATTGAATTCAGCGGAGTTCACTTCCATATAGCTGAAAATGGATTTACAAGGATAAAAAAATAGAAGAAAAAAAAAACACAAACAAACAAAAGTTCCACAGAAAACAGCAACCATAATAACGTGCATACTCTTATAGTGTCTAATCTGGAAAAAGTGCAGAACTATCATTATTATTGTTAAAACTGTGGTAACTAGAGTAACCTTCTTTTCTTTAACAATCGAATCTTCAATAGGGTGTATCTAAAAAATCCTGAAGTCGTGATGATTTCATTCCGATTCTAATTTCCAGCCCTTTGTCCATTAAACTGTTGCTTGGTTTAGTTGTTTTTCTTTATCTGATATTTTGTTTGCTGAGGGGTAACGCCCCAGTAAAATCCAAAGCGCCCAACAGTTTACAGCCTAACCCCATTCCATCTCCCTAATTGTACGTACTATAAAGCTATTGCACCAAAATACTGCACCGTGTAGATTACAAATTAGATACACCTCTCAGTTACCCTTTTCTTGGCTCCACTCTTGCAGCATCCCAAACGATATTGCATGCCACTACTCATTGCCACGTCAAAGACCTATAGCCAACAAGCGCTCCCCACGACAACACAAAAACAAAAAAATCCCCAAATTTCTTCCAGCATGCCAACGAAAACAGATTACATGGTGGATCCTACAATAAATCCTCAGTAACCACCTTCACTTGATTCATGGTGAATTTTATTTCAAGAGTTCTACACCTAAAAGGAGCACTAATTCTAGCTCTCAACTTACTAGTTACTACGTGTCAGCTCCATCATTTGTACAATGGACACCTTCACGAATCAAGAAAGCAAGTCCATGCGAGGCAATGCTATAGAGCCAGTGTATATCAACACCTATATTTCTCCCCCATGATCAAAGGAAAAAAAATATATATATGAGCAATTGGGCCAAGCAGCAGATATTGAAATATGACTCCTTCCACTCTATAGACAGGTATAGTAGTGATATGAACATGCTCAAACACATGTAGTGTTTTACTTTATAAAGTTGTCTTTTATAAATGCACATTATGATATCGTACCAAATTGCAACTACATACACCATGGACATGTATGTCGGTCTGGCATATATGTGAACCTAAAAACTAAAATTCACCATTCGAAGATTAGCATCTCCATGTCTATACATAGTCTCCATTATGTTTCTAATCATGTCCTTTCTCCTGTTTTTAGAATTTCCCTCATCTGCATGTCAATACTGTGAGAATTGTGTACACATTGTTTATAGGCTCCATCGGCCTTCCTGCTTTCATCTAGTTGATCACCTGTTCTCAAGCTAAAAGTATCCATAAGTACTCTTGCTCTCAATTAACATTCGACTCATTGAGTCATCATGGTGACTAAACCCCTGAAATCTAAATTTTAAGAACCAGCGCTGATTGTGCTATATGGACTTAAACTCAGAATTAGTCTATTTCGTAAGTCTTCCGCTAAAAGTAACCATGAGTACCCTGCTCTAAACTAACAATTCACTTGTTGAGTCATCTTCCCTGAGTTCTGATGTCCTGGTCGAGCTTCATGGACTTAGACTTGGCATCAGTCCATACAGAGAATGATGTGCATGCATTAGACATTTTTGTCCTTTACTAGATGTGCATGCACTACATTGCCACTACAGCAAGCATGACTAGGTCAACTACAATATTAAAATAGTTCGAGTCAGATGACTGTACCATTCCTCAATACTGTCAATGTCAGTGTCGTCAATGATCTTAGACAATTGCTCCCGACACAATATGCTCAACTTCAAAAGCTTCCTCTGTTCTTCGCTTAAATCAGAAGATTTCATCAGATCCTGAACACACTTCATACCATTTGAAGGTTTTCGGATTCCACCACGAAGATAAGCCAATTTTGTTAGGCTATTTGCCGCTGCCTGTTCCGATTTTTTCTGTACCTGCAATGCATGCTGAAGTTCTGGACTAGCTACATGCAAAAAGCACAAAATACCAGAAATGTTTTTTCCCGCATCTGTCCTTTTGCTTGCAGAAAGCAAGGCTTCAACATATGTCCCCTGCTGACTGTAAAACCCAAATAACAATTTATCAGCTACTTGGCCTGCAAGTACACCATTTAGTAATATCCTGAGCCTGGTCAATGTGTCTTGATCTTTGACCCGACAACCGAAGTTATTGAGAGTAAAGAC
This sequence comes from Escallonia rubra, assembly GCA_033065855.1. Classification (NCBI taxonomy): domain Eukaryota; kingdom Viridiplantae; phylum Streptophyta; class Magnoliopsida; order Escalloniales; family Escalloniaceae; genus Escallonia; species Escallonia rubra. The sequence continues at coordinate 92,288 of JAVXUO010001132.1, read as the reverse complement.
CTCCCCGAGAAGCATTCTATCAATTGCATCTTCCCGCTTCAAACCAGAAAATTTTTGCATTGCATCATTCCACTCCAAGCATCGACCATGCTCATCCATCATAAATATTGGAGGAATAAGTGCACTAGGGCTCCGCACAATTCCAACATAATCACCTTGAATTCTGGTATACTTATCCATAAGCAACTTTTGTCCTGTGACATCTTGCCCAACAAAGCAAACTCCAATAATGTTCTCCTTTACATCTCGACTACAACAAGCATTAGCAATCAATATAACGCAACCATCGTTTTCCTGCGGACCAAACTTTTTTAGCTTAATTTCAACACTTCTCTCCTCTTTACCTGCCATGTTACTATCGAATCAGCTGGAGATTTGGTGCAAATATCTTTACAGAATAAATTACCATATAGACATGTGGGGATATGAACATGAACAAGCTAAAAGGTTGACTTATTTCCAGGTCCAGCTAATAAGACTTTCTAGAATACAGAATGCTTGATAAACGAAATTTTATACATATTTAGTTAAAGGAACATGGTTAGCACACGAAATCCTGCAGCTCTTTCTAACGAATTTACCAATAAAAGAAGAAACAAATGCTGGAAAATAGCAGGTAATTAATACTAGTTGCCGACCCTAATCTCGAACCATGATCAAAATAGAAGGGAGAATTTTACGAAAGCAAACATTTTATAAAATATGCAAGTGGTTTGACCTCCCCATAAACTTCTTTTTTTTATAAAAAAAACCCGTAAACTCTAGGACCCCCAAAGCATCCTAGGAAGGCAAGAGCATAGGGTCCTCAAAATTCACTAGATTCTAGAATGGCTTCTTAATTACATAAAATATTGCTGGCCTCTAAAATTCATTGTTGGAACTTATTTTTTTACCCCCAAGAAAGAACATAAGTAAGCTATAAAAGACCTTCATTCTACTTTCACCAATTCCCAAGCTGATATGAGAACCCATTTTCTTTCCACTCTCAGAAGATCGAACAACTCTTCATAAGCCAATATAAGTGTTCTCTCTGAATTTCCAGACCCAGTTTTCCTTGCTCTCATCGTTTCTTGTAAACGAATAAGTGTAAATCTAGCTATTTCCCAAACCTAAGTATGCCCAACCAAAAGCTGAATGTATGTTCTTATTCTTAAGAAAAAATTTCTGATCATGATTACCATATCTGTATTAATTTTTTCACACCCTCAAATTAAAAAATAGAAGATGATTGTACATCTTTATTCCTAGGGAAAACAAATAGAATCCTGATTATTATGCTAAAATACAGTTGAAAGCACAATAATAACTAGTGAAATAGTGCAGTGAAATGATAATGTATGTTTCCCAACATAGAAGGCATCATAAAAACTTTAGGATACCGTTGTAGATCTACATCCAATTAAGTTTAACTCGTATTAGTTTTCCTTAGACTTTGAAGATACATTATATTGGCCTTTGTTAATGGATTGTTTATCTTTGTGACAGCATAGCTCATCATCTATGCAAATGATAACTTCCATGTACAGCCTATGTGCTTCAATATGCAGTCACATACACATAGATACATATCTTGGGGTGGGGGGCAGAGGGCAGGAGGATAATAGGCTTATCCACTGCTCCATAGTGGCCCCACCTTATCACTATGCCAAATAACAAAAGCTAACTAGATATTCAATTTTGCCACTATCACGCTGTTCATGCTCACAGTCAAAGAGTAACGACAAAAAAGTTATGCAAATAAAGGACAAGTAGACCAAACATAAAGCAGTTATCACCTTCCAAAGCCAAGAAGAGCATGTTCTTCACTAGATCAACTGAATCATCAACAACCAGATCGACCAAGGGTACACCAATAGCTTGCTGGGGGATTAATCCAGTTAGCTCAGCTACTTTAGTGTTCCACCCATTGATATTACCAGAGGCATCAACAGCCAAGATGGGAACTGAAGCTGTCTCAATGAGGCGAACCATTTCGTTTGTGACGACAAGCAGCTCATCCACCTTTCCTATATTGGTATCAGCAGGTGGAACAGTCACGATCATCTTGGAATCTTCTACTATCTCCTCTTGTAAAGAACCCCTCAATATCAGCTGCAGAGAATGGATAGCATCCATTTCAACATCTTCCCAATGTAGGCTCCTTCTCTTAACCACCTCCAGGAAAGCCTTAAATGATGACCTAGGGTGCATTTTCCTTCCGTCGTCCTTATCCTCTGGATCATTTTTTGCACCAGCCCACTTGATCTCCTTAGCCGTGTGGGACCGAAACCAAAAGAGAAAATCCTTTGAAGTGATTTTCACAGCAGCCATGCCGCATACTTCATCACCGAGAACAGAAGCACGAGGGTAGCCAGCTTCCACTAGGCTATCGGTACTTAACCCTGTACTCCCCCCGTGGTAGTCAAGAAGCCATTCAGCTATATCCCTAATTTGTGCCTCAGTAGGGGTGACCCCAAGCAGCCAAAATTTGTTTTTGTAGTAAAGTGCAGCTCCATCGCACCTAACAAGATCCATCACATTAGGCGATTGAGTGACAATGCCAATAGGAGCGTCTCTTAGAAGCATGTCACATAGCACGGTTTGGGTTCGCAAAATATGCTTCTCCTTTAGTTGAGCCGCCAACTCCACTTCCTTGTTAATTTGAACACCAAAAATTTGAATCAAGAACTCACATGCGTACCTTAAAGGGAACGGAACAAACCTAGGGCTTGTGTGATGGCAAACCACCAAACCCCATAACTTCCTCCCCATCTGTTGATCGCTCTCTACCTCATCATCCCCCTCATTAATCGTGACTGACATCACAAGAGATGCAATGGAACCCATACTAGCCATATATTGGGCATGACACCCATGAGGAGATCTGAGCGTAGATCCACACAGACTCAATGGCTGAGCCAATCCCTTGTCTTGAATTACTTTCACAGGCAGGGCCATACAATCACAGATCATCCTGATCTTATTTTTCATGAAGAGAAACCTTGAAGCTTGTGGTATATCAGTAGCCGGATAATGCAAGCCAAGATAAGGTTCCAGGTCAGGCTTGCGGCACTCAGCAACAACTTCTCCATGTTCATCCTCATGAAATTTATACACCATTACCCGGTCATAACCAGTTAAATCACTTACTTCTTGAACTAACACATCACATAACAATGATATATTCCCACTTGGCAAAGATTGCAACCTTGATATGGCTTTGGCTGCAAGCTTATATGATTTTAATGCTCCAGCAGCTGTGACTGGCACATCAGCTGGATTCACAGGCTCCAAATCTATAACCAATCCCACATCAATTCTATGTAGAATTGCATAGAAGGGCTTACCAGAATTTCTGCAATGAACCAAAATAGGATTGAGTAGGTTAACTTCCGCGTAATTTGCAGCTTTCTGCAGTGCAGCAGCACTCGAGGATCGAAAGAGTGCCCGGACATCCATTCCAATAGTCAGAGCTTCTTGTTGCTCGATGCTTGGAACAGCATGCGGGGCTAATTCTAACATTTCCAGGGCATTTTCACTGTATGCCAGAATAGTGAGGTTCTGCTCGTCTATCGCAATCATGCAACCAAACGGCTGGACTAGACTTCCTCTTTGCATCTTCTGGAGATAAGATGATACGGTAGAGGAGGGGACATTGCTAGTGGAAGTGGATGCATTAACGTCAACTGAAGTAGAGTAATCAAATAACCTTTCAGACTCTTCGAAGTCCTCATGAAGCTTAGCATCAATTGGGGTCTGAGCAACCACACGAGCACCATGTTTGGATCGAGCAGAACTGCTCCAAGAACAATTCCTCTTATTATTCGTGGACCTGGACATCTTTCAACCCTTCTCCTCACCTCCAATATTTATTTTCCCTGCTCCTCCTTAGCTTCTTTAAACAACCCAAACTATCCAATCGGAATCTTGAAACACGCCAGAAAAAAGCTCATAAATTTTCAACATTGAATCCTCACATAGATGCTAATTCAAAGCATAAACCAAAATCAGCCCGAAAACCCACCTCATACAACCTTTTCTTTATCAAACAGAATATATCAATTTGAAGAAAAGTGGACAGAAGAGTGATACTGCTACCAACTGCCAACTCAAATCGTGGAACACCACTATATAGATGCTAATTTACAGAATAAACCGAGATCAGATCCAATATCTAGCTCAAAATACCTCTTCTTTGTCGGACAGAATCTACTAATTTGGACAAAATAGTGATACCTACTGCCAATTAAAACCCACAAAAAAAGCAAACCCCTTTTGGATAAGCTTGCAAGAAAGGGTACTATAATTCACACCCACCTGACCTCATGATTCGATTCTTAGCCGAAAAAAAGGCTACCGTCAAAAAGAAAAGGTCGGCAGGAACGGAATCTCTGAATAGATATCTAAAGTGGGTTTCATCCTTTTTACCTCTCCATAAAGCCCTTCAAAAACCACATCCAAGATAATATATCCCCAGATATAATTCATAGCAGATAAGAATACCCGTTACACAGAAGGCAGACCAACCCATGTCCGGACTAGGACAACAGAATTTACAGGTTTGTTTCAGCTGAGAATTGACATTCACGTTGCTGCAGATAGAACCCATATCCCAAAATCAACACAAAAGTCCAAAGAAAATTGTTAAACTAATAGGAGGCGAAGAAAAAGATTGGTGAAAAGATAGGTTTAGGTGTGAGTGTGTGACTGACAAGTAAAATTGCAGGGCATGGGATCAGCAACACGTGAAACCGGCATAAGGGTTAAAGCTCTGACAGGAATTTAAGGAACTGGTTACCTTTCATTAAGGACTGATGTTCACTATAAAATATTGTGCTTGTGCAGATTGAGGGAAGAGCAATGTTTTTCATTTCTTTTTCTGTACTTGGAAAAGCCAATGTTTGTTATACTATGATTAGGTGATGAAGATATGGATTCATGTTTGATAGGATTGGGAAACATGGATTTGACCTGTCTGCATGATCGAGTGTACCATCCCTTAACAAAGGGTACTAACTACTAAAAGTGACCAGATTACTTCTTTCCGTCCTTAAAAAAAAAATTAGCGGTATTTTTTTTAGTTATGATTATATTTTAAAATAAAATTTTAATTATATTTTAAATTAAGAAAGATTATGTAGGTATTTTTTTCGTTTACTCTTTTTATATTTCTTTTATTCTATTTCTCTTTTCACATTTAGCTTTCCGCCAACTCATGTTTATTTTCTGTTCAGGCTTCTCTCTTAGGGTAGAATGAGAAACTCATAAATATAACTCATTTCTTAAATAAGCGTGCAAGTCAAATACAATCAATTAATTAGGAACGAGTGATTATAATTTTTGTCAAAGTAATAGACAATTGAAAAATAAATGCCGTTTCAAACAATTTTTTTTTATCTATTTCGATAATAAGACTGGTTTTTACAAAATTGATGATTTTTCAGTGATTTGGATCAAAGTCAACCTACCGTTCACATTCTCAACCATGGTGTGTGATGTAGCGTATTATAGATGGACAATACCCCTGTCAATTTAGTCATCACCAACTATCTTTGTTGTCACATGTCAGCTTGTGACAATTCACAACTATTTTGTATGTGCCATAATTAATACTCCTACGTTGTTAAAAGTTAAGTTCTGTGGCTAAAGCCTTGTCATTTTTTGGTAGAAAGAAACTAGGATGAGAAATGTTTTTTCATTCATATATTTCTTTCTAACTTAGTAATTTCTTCATGTTTTTTTCTCGCCTCTTACTTTGAGTGTCTCACAAATAAGGCCAACGTAATTTTTTATTACAACAGCCCGTGCAACGCACGGGACTGTTGATTTCATCATAAATTACGTTCAATGCAATATTTAATTTCTTATTAGTGCTTTATTGTAATGTCCTGTGAAATAACACCAAAATAGAAATTAAAATTAAAAAATTACGTACCATACATGTAAATGATTTTTTTAATCTGCAAAGTAATTAGAGTGACGAAATTGATTGCTGAAGATCGGATTTTTTTCCTCATTGGTCATTTAGATCATGTTTTGGTGTTTTTTCTCTATAAACTTCTAGAAAAGATAATTTTATATCACGTGAACCAGTCGTCGTCGTCTCCAATGAGGCAACATTCACGTGTGTCTTATTGTCACTAAAGAGTTAGAAAGGATCACAAACATTTAGAGACTACAGGGTCAAGTTTAGCATAAAGTTTTGGGTTAGCTTCCAACCCAATCCGGCCTTATTGCCATTTACACTATAATTTTGCTCATCACCCTGTCTTTGATTAATATCTGTACCCTCAAATTTACAGTGCTGTAAAATCTTATATTATGGTCTTGTCATGAATATTGTTGTATCTTGAAGTTTTACCCTTAAAGATGGCAGCCGCATGTTTTGTGAGGCAATTAGGCAAAATCTACTAATTTGCTAATAAAAACCTCCGAGTTGGAACAAAGTAACCATTTTTAGCAAAATCTCCTCCATAGGAAGTTGGAGGTCCACATATTTTTACATTAATAGAAGAAATCTGCCTAACTAACTTCATTATGAACAGTCTCAACGGGTCGGATAACTCAAGGTTGCTGTGATACAATTCTCGTAAATATTTACGGAGATACGATGATACAAAAGGGTGAGAGAATTAATCACAATATATAATCAACGTACAAGATAGGAAATCTTGCATGTGTTAATCAATAACACAATTTATGTCTTTGATACCCTTGTTGGTTAACAGTTTTTACCCAAACACTTTTCACAGCTTTCAACATGAGTTTTTGCAACTTTTGTCAAACAATTACTGATTCTGCGTAAATTTGATTAAAACTATTTTTGAATATTATCTTTTTTAAAATTAAAAAATATTTTTTTAAAATCAATCCAATATAGGCCTGAGCTTTAAACAGTTGATGCCAAGTAAAGTGGGCTCGTACTTACGTGGGGGTGCCACAAAGGCTGCAGTCTGAGTCAACTTCCAGATGTATAAAGTGAGAGACAGTGAGGGTAGAGTAAGGGCAGAGAGCAAGGCTTCCCAGACAGGTCGTGAGGAGTGGCAGTGCTGTGGAGACACGGCAGAGACGAACAAGGCCAACAGTCCAAGCTAGGGTTCGATGTCACGGTCGATATTATGTCCAAAGTCACAAGACAATTGTGTTTCTCTCTCTAGAATTCAAGAGCTCTGGATTCTAGAGTGAGAAAGTGATTTTTGTGAAATGAAAAAGTTCTCTCTTAAATGACTTCCAAAGTCTACTATTTATAGACAAAAGTATGCATGTGTCATCAATTGCCACATGGCATCCTCTGGGAGTGACACGTCACCAGGGGTTCCAAAAATACCGGTTCTTCGTTGGACTGTCGGTTTCCAAATTCATGATACCTGCCCCACATAGCGTCACTCTACCTGTCTGAGAAGATTGACCACACAGCGACCGCATAATCAGAGTAAGCCCGTTGTCCCAGCCACCGGTCCAAGCCCTTACTGAATCCCACAAAGGTGCGTCAAGAGACGCGTAGAGAACCTGACAGCAGCGAGGATTGTGCATGTAACCAACTGTCAAGCGGACTAGGCGTGATGCCCTTCAAAGACCTGCTCCCGTCCCGGAGTGACCCGGGGGTCATCGTCCTGAGGGCGCCGATGATCACCAGTAGCGTGAGTGGACATGGTCGCAGCTCAGTGCCTAGTGTCACGCAAGTCACCCCAGGCGGCGATAACTTTGTGGTAACGAGCATATCCCGCTGCGAAGGGTCCTCGTGCCGGAGCACTACGAGCGGATCCCCTCGGAATACTGCACACTCCGGAGAGTGGGTAGAAGCATGTTCCATGTCCATAGCAGGGGCGCATGGTGTGGTGAATGAGTGTGGTGCCTGGAGGCATGTAACATGATTGTGGCGCATGGGCGCGATGCCAACGGCATGAGACATTGATTGTGGTGCATGGGCGCGGCGATTACCGTCGCGAGACAATACCTGGTGCCGGAGAGCTGGCATGCGGCCGCGAGCGACGCTTGTCATGGCGTCGGCGGTGATAACGGGCGACGTATGATCGCGGGTGATGAGTGAGCATTGCAGACCATATTGTGTTTGAATGAGTTAAGCAAGCAAGGTGTCAAAAGCCCCCCGCGCTTGGGGTGACCGACCCCCCCCCCCCCCCCCCCCCCCACACACACACGAAGGAGGTGGCCAACCCCCCCATGAAGAGGTGGCCACCCCCCCCCCCCCTCTTTAAGGGAGGGGTGGTCGACCCCTTGAGGGTGGAGGCACGCTAGGTCCAATTCATGTATTTTCTAAGGAAAGTGGAGCCAAAGTCGCTATGTTGGCGATATAAATAATTTTAGTCGTGCGAAAAGTCAATGAAAAGTTCACGTGACTTGAGCGTGTGTATTTTGACCGGTTGATAGCGTTGAAAAATTGACTGTTGAATGTGTGACGTGTTGTGCAAAATGGGACCCCGAGTGGGCCCTTGCGTGATCTCGCCCTCGTCACGTAACACTCTATGGACTCGCACAATCTACAACAAGAATTTTATAGGATATTGCTATTGAAATTTCTAGTTTATAATTGCTTAACACTATCAAATGATCTCTCTCAACAAGTATGCAATAAAATGTTGAGAGGGAGATATATATATATATATATATATATATATATATATATATATATATATATAAATTAATTAATGGCACTAGGGTTTGATCTCAATGGATTAAACTGTTTTGTGTACGATTTGATTGAATGTAATCAAAACTTGTAACCGATTTGGAAAACATTCAGTGAATAAAAGTTGTTGAAGATGTATATGTTTTTTTCTCAAGAATTAATATGTAAGACAAGAGATAGGGTGCGAAATTTTTTGAATCTGTCTCTGTGACGACTATATACCGACTACAACTGAAATGTTCACCATTAGCAATCGAAAACAAGCCGTTAGACACATAAACACTTTGTCTCTGGTTGCGGCCGATGAATAATTCAGTTGCAACCTCAACTTCCAAAAAACTACTGATACCAACTCCGGTTGCAACCTTAGACACAAAACTTAGCAAGTTTTGATTTTTAAAAGCATTTTTTGGCTCTAAGTGTCATGAAAGTGTTTGACGTGTTTTGCCTCTTAACGAGTGATCAATCATACGATGAGTGTGAACAATTCCAATACCGTTTCTACACATAACGATTTCTACACCAAAAAATTCAAAAACCATTTCTACACAACGGTTCCTATAAAATAAAAGGGTAAAAATTCCTATGTAAAACGGATTTGTACAACGTCCTAGCCATACGGCTTTGCAAGTATATGTAAATTTTAGTTCCACGACCAAATTTCCACGTTCATATCAATTACTATGCAATATGAGGTATGCCAGTGCAGCTATGAAGATTATTGAATTCGCCATCATTTCCAGCAAGATTGGAGTTGTGGGGTAGTGAATGTTCGCCGCAAATGGTAACTGATTTGCCGATAAATGAGCTAAAATGAACAGCGAAGCTGCTCATGGTTTTCATGTCCTTCAAGCCCCACCTTGAGAGGTGCTATTGGAAATAAACACAGGATGCATTAGGCCTCCAAGGATCTAGCCAGTCTTTCTCTTATCTTTTGTATCCAAAATATATATATATATATATATATATATTACATGGAGTTCCTACGAATTCAAGTACATCAACGAAACATTCTGCAATATAATGATGTTAGCAGCTTGGACTAGCAGAGATGGAGTCACAGACACACTCATATAGGTTTGTAGACATTATGTATGATGTTTCTTGCCGTCGGCCAAAGCTGTGTGTTGGTGCATGCAATTGCTTCTGGCAACGCCCCAAAGCACCACATAAGACGTAAAAGTTGCAATATTTTTATTAAATTCAGGATTTAGTTCGCGTTTGATATTTTTAAATGGCGCTTCCAATTATTTTAATAAGCTAATACAGTTCTAAGTACTTTTGGTGATAAATGGTTGTTGGAACAAAGGTAACTATCAATCTATGTGCGATCTTGAATATGTATTTTATATTAATACATAAGATTTTTCATAAAAATTTGACACAACTAATTATTATTACAACAAAGGTAAATAGTTAGAATTGAAATCTAGGAATCAATTTTTTTTTAGTAGTAAAGACTGTCTATATGCACCGTAATTAGTAATTCACGGTTGGATATTTTATATTCAACTAGCCCAGGAACCCGAGTCAAACTCTGGCCGGTTTATAAAATACAGTATAATATAAGGTCTCAAAGAATGTATTAATATGTACAATATATCATGAGACAAAAAAAATAATAACATTAATAAAAAAATATATTATTTGGCTATAAAGAATAGATAGCGATACAGTGGAGCCACTAGGTACATGTCTTCTTTAAGCTTGTACTTTAAGTTGTCAATTAACATTTCAAATGAATATTGACTTAGTATTTATAGTAGTAGAATAGTCATGCTGGTGCCATATAGAACTAAATAACGAATATGATTGTGATTAACAAAAAAAGTGGTGAGGTTATGACGTATCATTTTTGAATTGTAGATATTATATATGAGTATAATTCTTTAACTTCAAAAGTTTTTGAGGTATTATATGTTTTTCGAAGGTTATTATAATGATTAAGTAAAAATCTATATCGAATAATGTTGCATTTCAAATTTGACAGGACTTATGCATACACCTTATTACTATCAAATAAGTTATTATTGTCTGCAAAAACAAATTTGACAGAACGACCACGTAATATCAATGTGTGTATGTGTGTGTGTGGTTTGTTTCTTTAAGTGTTGGAATTATTTTCTGCATCTTCAATGACTTGTTGTCAAGTTATAGTTTTATATTTACTAGGTTTTTTTTTATGAAAATATGATTAAGTATAAATAAAAAGTACTTTTATTGATAGTAAGACACTGTGCAAAAACAAACTGGTTAATCGTTTGTTTTGTATAATTACATAAATATATTTTTATATTCTAAAGGTTTTAAATGTCCTCAAATATAGTAATTAAGAATTATTTGATTTAATTGTACATTTTCTTCTAATACATACATGATTTCTTTTCAAAATGTCATATATGCGATGTAGCTACTTAGAGATTATTGTGCAGTGTTATCAAAGAAAAAAACTGTCCCATAATTGTACTATTGATCTTATATATTACATTGAAATTTTTTTGCAATGATTTTGTTATGTATAAATATATATATACATTTATTACATTATAATAAACTTAAATTAGATATAACATGTTTTTTTTTCTAAATTTCATATGTGATTTTTGTTTTCTAGATAATAAATTTTTATCATCATATGAGAGAGTTAGTTTTAAGGACACAATAGTCAAAATTAAATCCTAATAAATTAGTATATTTTTTTTAGAATTAGTTCTCAAATTATATAAAGCTTTCTAATATAGCCCTCACATAGTTCTTGCAAAACTAAATAAACTTAAAAATATGGATCACAACCAAAATAATATTTGTATACTTTTAGATACATTAATATGTTTAGTATATAGCCTTAAATCCTTTTCAACTATTAGATTTATGAATAAGCTTTATCATTATTATAATTTTAGTTAATAATAATTAGACAGTCATTTATTGATCGTGTGGTTCCACCAAAAAAAAATGGTCAATTTTTTATTTTACCAAAAGGATTCTAAAAGTTGTATTATCTTTGATAAATCTTTACATCGATACGGTAAGTATATATTAAAATAAAATAAATATGAATCAATTATTACATTGTTTTTATTGCTTCAATCTCAATTGTAACATCATTTTTTTCCCTCTTTTAAATCTAATATGTTATTTTCGTTTTTTTGATATATGTATTTTCATTTTCATATTAGAAAGTGCTTAAGAATGCAATAGTTAAAATCAAGTCCTAATAAGTTAGTTCGTTAATTAGTTAGAGTTTTAAAATGTTTGAAATTAGTTTTTCAGTTACTGATATGCAAATTAACTTATCAAGAAATAAAGACCCCATCCAAGAGAATATTTTTATTTTTAGATTTATGAATTTATATATTCATATTATAGATTGGTTTTAAGGATACAATATTCATATCATATTTTTGCATCTTAAAGGTTTTAAATATTCTCAACTATAGTAATTAAGAATTATTTAATTTCATTGCACCTTTTTTTTCCTAATACATATGTAACTTCTTTTCAAAATCTCATATATGCTTATATAACCACTTTGTTAATCGTCCAGTCTTATCAAAGCACAAAATTATCCTGTAGTTTGAATATTGATTTTATATATTATGTAAATAATTTTTACAATGACTATGTTATGTGTAAATAAATATACATTTATTATATTACAATAAACTTAAATTAACTGTAACATAATTGTTTTCCTTCTAAATATCCGTAAGTTATATTTTTTAGATAAGTGGTTTTTTGTCCTTGCATGAGAGCGTTAGTTTTTAGAACACGATAGTCAAAATCAAATCCTAAAAAAATCGTATAATTAGAGTTTTAGAATTAGTTTTCACATTATATAAGGCTTCTACATATAACCCTTGTATAGTTCCTGCAAAATTAAATAAACTTAAAAATTGGAATCTATTTGCATATCTTTAGATACATTGACATGTTTACTATATAGCTTTAAGTGTTTTTCAACTATAGATTTATGAATAAGAATTATCATTATTACAATTTTAATGAATAATAATTATATAGTCATTTGGTTGTTTGTGTGGTTCCATTAAAAAAATAACGTCAATTTTTTTATTTTATCAAAAGGATTCTAAAAGCTACTATACTATATTAACAAATCATTATATCGATTACGGTAAGAAAATTTAAACAATTATTATTTTATTTTTATTGTTTCAATCTCAGTTGTAGCATCATTTTTCTTCTCTTCTAAATCTAGTATGTTATTTTCGTTTTTAAGATATAAGAATTTTTATATTTATATTAGAGAGTGGTTTTAAGGATACAATAGTCAGAATTAAGTCCTAATAAGTTAGTTCATCGATCAGTTAAAGTTTTAGAATGTTTAAAATTAGTTTTTTAATTATTTAAGCTTAGTAATATGGAAATTCATTTATCAAGACATAATAACCCCATCCAAGATGTAGCATCATTTTTGTCCTCTTTTAAATCTAGTATGTTATTTTCGTTTTTAAGATATATAAATCTTTATATTCATAATAGAGAGTGATTTTAAGGATACAATAGTCAAAATTAAGTCGTAATAAGTTATTTTATAAATTAGTTAGAGTTTTAGAACGTTTTCTATTACTAGCGCCCACGTGACGTTTACCATGTCCGAAAGACTCAGATTAGTGCTAGCTATTTTCGCCGCTACCAATGGCCATGATTGATTCAGTCTGAAGAAGCAATGCTGGAAAAGAAACTAGTCTGTATTCGAGTGAATGTAGGGAAAAGGAAACATCTGACATATATGCATCCAGCACTTACATTATTGGCCGGCCAGTTATGTCATATGTTAACCTTAACTTGCAACCTGCAGGTGAGCTTTGCAAGAAAAGAAGAAAACACGCGCAAAGCAGAGGGGGAGACCCCTCCAACGACATTCTATATTTTTCATCGTATCTACTAAAATTGAGAAAAAATGGCTCTTGGACGGTAGAATTATGGGTCGGGCTCGACCAGTCTAATCCACCATGGGGAAATTGTTACGTGGCGTTAGTTGACACGTGAAACAAAGATGAGATCCTACAGCTTTCGGTGTGCGCCATTTTCCGCACGCATGTCAAATATGCGTTCACTCACATGTGATTTGTGACAACTTCAGCATGTGTAGGGATTGAAGAGAGATAGTCCCCAGTTATAATTGCTATAGTCCTTAACGTTCGCAGTGCCAATATTGGATGTTGAGATCATTCCAAGAGTAATTGCGTTCAACTTAACAGCATAATACAGTTTGGACGGTCTCCAGAATGTTCCTCATTTCTATACAGTTTGCTTCTTATAAACAGAAAATAATTCTAGAAAGGTAGAGAACATGTAAATATATAAATATCGTTAAAGAAAAGTTTAGACACGAGATATAGACTGTCGGTTAGAATGAATCACAACCGTCCATTGAGGAGGTGAACAAGTATAAATTGGCAAGGCCATCACTTGTCCAAGGCATCCTAGACATCATAAACATTCTTGTACTCAAGGCATTCTCCAAGCTTGTAATCTCTATTGCTATATAGTGCAATATTCTCTCAAACTCTCTGTATTTTCTTTGTATTCTAGCTCTTATAGTTGCCCAACTTAAGGTAAAAGGCTAACTTAGCGTACTAGTGGGGGCTTGAATTGGCTAACTATCGCACAGTTGGTTTAGTGAAGTCTTAAGACTATGAAAATTCAGGTTCTTAATCACCTCTATCCTTAACTTTGTCATCTCCTCCTGTTCTTTAGAGATAAGAACTAAATCTGACCTTTTCTCATCTCTCGTAGCAAGGCTGCTTGCTCTTTCTCCCCCGACTTTAACTCGATCAACCCTTTCTAATAAACTTTGTAAGAGTACTCAAGCAATAGCACAAGGATCTCAAAAATGGCAATCGTGGTTCCAATCATGGCAAAAAATTGTCATGAGGACCTATGGTAAAACTTCTTCCCCTCGTCAAATTTATGTTCAACCTTATTCTCCTTTGCACCATAGGACCTCTTGCAAAGGTCATGCGACCTTTAAAAAGCAGAATCGAGCAACAAAGCTAAACAAGGAATTCAAAAAGCCATATCGAGCAACTGTGAAATAAGGATTTTTTTTCAGCTTTCAATTAATTACAGCTAAACCCTAGAAATGCTATCCTTAGGTCGCCGTTATAGAAACGTACCTTGGGACACTGAGGTGGAAAATGCGAAAGCATAGACGGTGTAGAACGTTGGGTGTGTGTTGTCATTCGGTGGTCGAAGCGGAATGTCAGAGCGGCTCTGGGACACAATCGAAAGGCCATATTGGGGGTTTAGGATTCTTGGGAAAATATGGTGGAACGGGCAGTAAATAACGTTTATAAAGGACCTAAAATTACCAATGATATCCTTGTAGATTACAAGGTTATGCAAAAAAAAAAAAACAGATGGACACATAAAATTGTATCATACACACAATTCTACAAAAATTGTATTTTCAAACCAAAAAAAAAATTGTAAAAGGAGCAATTAATAGCATGTAAATTGATTAATTGAAAATATTCGGAAAAACAAAAATTGACCCTCAACATTTTAAGTTTAATAATAAGCATACAATGCATTCGTATCACAAAAAAATGGCACGTATTATAGAAGGTAACAACAAGTACACCAACGAAACAAGATAAACAACAAAAATAAGGTAATAGCAGCGATCGACTGCACGTCAAAAAGCTTTATAGCAAGATAAAAATTTTCAACAAAATTGGACAAATAAAAATTGTTCAGGAATTATCAAATACGGAGTAAAAGATTAGATTCATAAGATTATACAGCGACGTATAAAGTAACAACAAGACAAATGAAAGCAGAAGAACAAAGAAATTCAGAACCAAGAACAAACATATCCAGGACCCAGTGAAGGGCTCGATTACCTTCAATCCATCTATGAATTTCTGCATACCCTTTTCCAAAGGCTTGCTTCTTTGACTCTAGACAAGAAGCTATATGGTTTGATGATGAGTATGGTGCACATCAACAAACCACATGGCTTGTCGTCAAGACCAATCATGCCATGGATGGCAGAATTATGTGGTTTATCAGACCCGTGTATAGAAGAAGTCGTTGTGCGGGGATTTTCAGTCAAGTAAGTAAAATGAGACCCTATCCAGTCCCGATTTTGATTGGGCTTGAATTATTTTCAAGCGTCTCTGCCACATAATTAGGTCGTTTCAGCATTAGAACTAATAATAATTAAGCAGAACTCTTCAATTTTCTTCCATGTTCACTCTGCTATTGGAGGAGGCTCTCGAACAAAACAAGTCCATCTGTCTTTGCAATAATACAACCGGCTTTCAAGAGGACTTCTAATTTTGAGCATCTCCTTTGGACTTGAACTTTCATACAAGGGCTTCCAAGAAAACTTCAGCCCATGTTAAAAATTGAATCGGCCTGCCTTATAACTCCATGTGGATCGAAATGGAAGACGACCCACTTAGGTTGGATATAAAAAATGGGCCCAGTTAGGCTGAATAGAAGACACGCCTAGTTAGGCTGAATTGAAGACATGTACTTATTCGTTTTCTGTTTTTAGCAATGATGATGAAAAAGATTCTTTATTTACTTTTACCATTTTCTGTTTTCGTTTTGGATAAAATTACTCAAATAGTAACAAAAAACTGAAAACACCTAAAAGATGTTTTCAGCTTTTTTCACTCAAACTTAACCCAATATAAGAAAAAATAACTAATTTTTTTTTTTTTTGTGAAAATGATAAAAGTACAGAACGGATTTTCAAACTGAATATGAAAATCATGAAAATAAAAACAGAAAATGAAAACATAAAACAAATATGGTAAGCGTACGGGGCCTAAAGTTAGACTGAATTGAAGACATGTACTTTTAGTTATACTAGTTCAGTGCGCGCGCGATGCACGTGAATATCCACGTTAAATCCCTTTATTTCTTTTTAAATAGGAGAAAATAACTTGGTTGCCTACGAGGTGATTTCTTCTATAAGTATGTGCCAATTTCTTTATGACCACAAACATCAATAAAGTTTTTTACCATAACCTCGAAGCGTGAATCATCTTGCAAGTTAATACATGCTGATAGTTAATAAAAATATCATTTGTCTCTACCTAAAAAACATAATCTTAATTATCTAAAAAGCACAGTGTGTCACCCTACACGAGCAAATAACAATATTAACAACCCAAATCTTAGTCCATGTTCAAAAATGTTTTACAAAGTCTAGAAATTTATAAGAGCAAAAGTATCTTAAAATTTTCTCAATTTTAATTTTCCTTTTTCACGGGGCTTCGACAACGCCAAACATCCCCATCAATCACGAGTGCATCTTCAAGAAATTCTTCAACAATTATACGTCCTTCAACTCGATCATCTTCTCTTTTCTTATCCATCTTGATGACGAGATTTTCTTCTGCCTAATTCCAGCCTTCTCGACATTTTGTTGTTCCTGCCATCTGGTAGATGTTTTCTAAGACAAATGTTACTATGTCATACAACACAACTTGTAAATGTGGGAAAGTTTGTATGATTACCTGGATCCTTTAAAGGCTGCACGATTTTCTGGACCCTAAGTTGATCCAGGGAGTTGCATAAGGTAATTATTACATATTTTCAAAAGTCACACACACAACTACAATGACCAATTGGAGTGACAACACGCTATATCGCACTGTGTTGCATGTTTTCCTTTTGAGCTGATTTTTCTACTTTCTTTTTAGTACCCTCTTTAATCAAAAGAGACGAAAGGCAGAGGCCATACATTTAAAGAGCAAAAAAAGCCAAATCAAGCATTCTTGATTAAATTTTTTTTTTTTGAATATCAGGAGACATAAAGACAGTCCCATATTGCACCTCCAACATTTCAGAAACTTTTGCTTGTTATCCTGGCATTTTTGTAAATGTTATGGCACCGTTATCTCGGCTATAATGGATACCTAATAACACATTCTTAGTATGCCTATTATAACACTGTAGTTAGTTTGAGTTTAGAGGTGATAGAATTAAGAGGGGAAATAAAAAAGGAGTCTTCTAGGAAAAAGATACAAATATTACCACTAAATAAATCTAATAGTAGTTGTTAAATACACGGCTAGGAAAGTTCTTGCTATACCTAATACAAAAACTTCTAAAAGTCATAAATTTGGAGGATAGTCTAAAGACCAAGTTTCTTATCTCTTCTCATGATTTTCAACTTTTGTTAGAAAATGAAACATGGTGTAGACTATAAAGTTTGTCTTGTGTTCATACACACAAGCTTAGGTGGTTACAATCAAGTTACGGGCTCTATAAACTAAACCAATTTCTATTTAATCCAAGACAGTCCGTCACACAAACACGTAGTTACATAGTTCATGGCAAACTACTCTGGAAACTGCTTAATTAAGACCAATTAAGAGTACACAGTTATTTTTTGTATGCCTTGAATATGAAGTCAGAGAACTCACATGACTGGCAGAGAAGAAAGAGAAATATACACATGAAGGAAAAAAAATAAATAGTGTAGTTATTTGTCCATTTGAATAAGAAAATTGAGTAGTATTCGTTGTATGGTAGCCAAGCGAATAAATATGAAACCAAAAGCTCTGCGACACATAATAATAATTAAGTCAAATTGACAGTACAGCTATTTCGTAAAACCCTACCTCAAAAAGAACAAACAGTAGTCCTATGCCTATCAAAAAGAAAAGAAATTTGAATTTCTTAAGTAGTAGTAAGAATCTTCGAATTCACCTCCAAGTGGCTAGAACTTGGTAACACTAAAGAGAACAGATCTTTGCTTCAGACCTGCGATGGATGAAAACATAAAAATCATTACTTTTCCAATTTGAGCAATCGGAGAGGAAGGAGCGACAGTTGCCCTGTCAAGAAAAGATCTTCACAAATTAGAAACTTTCAGTTTACCTTCTAATTCAAAGATGGTATAGGGCGGGAAGCCTCTTAAATCAACTCGCCCGTTAGCGCCGTACATGTGGAGTCATCGTCTGAAGAATTGTAAGCAGAGGACCGTAGTGGATGAATGGGAACTTGAAAAGGAAGGGTTTTTAAGGATTGATGATACCGTGGATATGTATAATCGTCAGGTTGAAGTAGTCCAGCAATTAATTCATAGAAGATGTATGGAGTCATTACAAAGATAACCATTGTGGAAGGGATGGAACATGAACATGAATGGGAAATGTTGTCATTTTAGCTGAGAAAGATTAAAAGGAAATACAGTAAGTTGCAAGATTGAAAGGGTGTTTTTGGTATCTTCAATTTTTGTAGGGGTGATTTTGTCCAAAAAAATAATTTATATCTATTGACACTTTTATAAGTAGTATAGATATAAGAAAGTGATTTTAAGGTTACAATAATCAAAATTAAGTCCTAATAAGTTAGTTCATCAATCAGTTAGAGTTTTAGAATGTTAAGAACGTGATTTACCTCTGTCATGATGTGTCGTGCAAATAAACTCACGCTTCGCTTATTATATATTATTATATAAATATAGATTACTAATGAACATAGTTGTACAAGGAGGTTCGAAAGATCTTTAGACTAGAGTTATAGGCATTCCCTCCGCATTAAACATGTGCCTGAATGATTGACTTCAAAGTGGATAAGGTATACAACATTTATGTTCTAATAGCTTTACTGATAAAAAAATTATCACTGAAAGTATTTTTTCGTTGTTGTAAAAAATTTCAGTGACAATCTTTCGTCGCAGTAATACATTTAATGACATTTTTCTGTTATAATAGAGGTATTGTACGACAAAGGATCCTAATCCCATCAAAGTCTATCAATTTCGTTTTTCGGATGATCAATGATGGGGGTGGCAAAATGAAGCACATATTGCAAGGTCTTGAACTATTTAAGACCTTTCGACAAGAGAGACTGTCGCGAAAGGAGGAGAGACCAAAGGAGACAGAGAGTTATTATATTATGCGTCTAACAACCTTAATGGTCGGAATTATTTGTTCTAAATTACTCAATATCTTTTAAACAAAATGACTTCAATTTTGCTAGTCTGTCTATTATCTTAACCTTAATGGTCGGAATTATTTGTTAGAGTTTTATAAACTTAACTAACAATTTTGACTGACGTGACCATTTTACATTTTTAAAATAGGGCTAATTACACCTATGTCCCTGAGGTTAGGGGATAATTACAGTCAATGACACTAAGTTTTAAAATGT
Source organism: Escallonia rubra (assembly GCA_033065855.1). Classification (NCBI taxonomy): domain Eukaryota; kingdom Viridiplantae; phylum Streptophyta; class Magnoliopsida; order Escalloniales; family Escalloniaceae; genus Escallonia; species Escallonia rubra. Next base: position 72,514 of record JAVXUO010001132.1, on the reverse strand, counting down.
AACATACGTGACCAAAAAAAGTTAAAAAAGTAACAATTTTATCCAACCGTTAGGGTTCCGTCCAAAAAGTATAATTTTCGTCATTACATATTTTGAAAATGACAATACTGCCCCTGTACAGTATATCGTGAATAATTATAATTTTAAATTTTAAATTAGGATATCAAACCCTAATTTTTTTTAATTAGGGTTTTAAAACCTAATTTGAAAATTAGGCTTATCAAACCCTGAAATTAAGAACCTAATTTGAAAATTAGGGTTTTGAAACCTTAAAATTAGGGTTTCAAAACCCTAATTTTCAAATTATGGTTTATATCTCCAGATCTGATCTCGCCGCGGGTAGCCCAAGCCTCATCCCTCACCCCACGCCGCCGGCAGCCTCTCTCGGCCCACCATCCGGCAGACTCGCCCCACCCCACCACGCCGGCAAGCCCCTTGGCAAACCCACCCCACCACGCCGGCAAGCCCTTTGGCAAACCCACACCGCTGATACGCCGCCGGCAAGCCCCTTGGCAAACCCACGCCGTTGAGACACCATCGACAGCCCTTTCTCACTCTAAACCCCATTTCAATTCAATTCAGTAATTCAATTCAATTCAATTCAACGGAGTGGTCGTCGTCATTTCTTGGGCGACGGGGGTCTTTGAGCGATGATCGGCGTCCGACTCGAGGAGAGGAGAGAAAGTTGTGCGGCGACGGGGGAGGGGGAGGGTGGTACGGTGGCTGGGGAAGAGGGAGAATGTTGTGGTGACGGGGGTGGGGTCAGTGATTGTAGCGACGACGAAGGGCGGAGGCAGACGGGTGGGTGGGGGGTGACCGGAGGAGGGAGGGCTGGGGGGGCCACGAAGGGCATGGGTAATGGTGGCGGCGAAGTGGATGGGGAAAGGGTGGGGGAAGAGAGAGAGAGTAAAAAAAATTTAGGGTTTTTCTTTTCTAAAAAGAGACAATGTCATTTAAAAAAATAACTTTCTAACATAAGGGCAATAAAGTCATTTTGTTAAAACCGTTAGAATTTTTAGGGTTCCGTTTGGTCAATGGACACAAGTGTAATTTGTCCAAACTATTGTCCTTGCTTGTAATTACTCCCAAACCTCAGGGATATAGGTGTAATTAGCCCTTTAAAATAGCTATACTAGACCCAAATCTTTAAAAAAATATAATAATACCCATCTCTCTCTCTCTCTCTCTTCTTTCATATCCCCCACCATCTCTCTTCACCCTGCCCTTTTCCTCTCATCTCCTATCTCTCTCTCTTTCTCTCGTGCCGTCATATTTAAAAAGATGAGGATGCAGCCGCTGCTCGTCTTCTCCGGCCAAGAAATCACGTCAATCTCTTCATAAATTTTGTGGACTTGTTGGCTAAATGAAAAAATACAGCATGGAAGAATAGGGCTGGTTATGGCGGTGATCGGTGACGATCCTGGCGAAGCGGGTAAATACGGTGATGATGTGTGGGTGTGGCATGTTTGCAGATTTGTGTGTTTGCGTTGTGTGCGGATCTTTGTGTGTGTTTGTGCATGCGCGTGCGCATGTTGTTTGCACATATTAATGGTAATGGTGGTCGGTGGTGGTGGGTTGGGTGATGCAATGGTGGTGGTGGTGGTGCAGATTGGTGGCGGTTGGTTGGTGCAGATTAGTGGTGGCGTCATGGTGTTTAGTGGTATTAGGTTGGTGCAGTGGTGGTGGTGTCATGTTGGTTGATGATGTTGATTTGTGTGGTGTCGTGATAGATAGTTGTACACCAAGATGGGTTGGGCAATGACAGTGGTGGTGCCGTGGTTATTGGTGTTGGCCGTAGGTGGTGTGAGAGGTGCGGGTAATGGTGGTGGTTGTGAGTTGTGCGTGATTGCATCTTAGACTCGCGGTGGTGGTGTGGTGGTGGTAAGAGAAGGACTAAGAACGTCATGATTAAAGGGAAGGGGAATGAAAAGGGCAAAACAATCTTTTCACAAATTATTTTAAAACCATTTGCATTCCATATGGTCAAATGACCCGATCGATATTATGACAAAACACAATCCTTGATTGTAATTTATCCCTGAACTCAAGGAATTCATTGATATTATCCTTCAAGTAATTGCATCTTAAAAGTCTGTACAAGGGAATCTTAATGCCAGCAAAAATTTGAGAGGCTTTTTCTTGTGCAAAGACTAGGGATGGCAATGTGGCGAGTCGGATGCGGGTTTCTTAAGATCCGCACCCGCCCCGCCACGCCACGCCAAACATGTGACTCCGCCCCACCATCGGGCTTGGAGATGATAATACCATCCCCGCCCAGATGGGCTTTCAGGTAACCCGACCCCGACCTGCTCCAATCCGCACTGCCATTATAGAATTGCAATCGCCGTCATCACTTTCGCCCTTCGTCTCCTCTACCGACGAGAGCCTTCGACTCAACACATTGTACAATAGCACCAACGCCCCCGCTACCGTTGCCATTGTCATCGCCGCCGCCATGTCAATCACTCCAAAATCATTAACTACTCTAATCTACATAATCATAACTTCGACGAATTCTAATGTTTTGGAACTATTGATGGAAGAAATGGAATATGACGCCTGTGTTCGCAGGATCTTTGGTGAACGCAAGATAGGTGGATATAGGATTAGCTTCGGTCTGTCCACTGGAGCGCAGCAATGGATCCTTGGGTAAATTGAACACAGAAATGGGGAAAAAGAGAAGCAGGGTACCCAAGGACAATGATGTGGTGCGGCGACTTATGGAGAAGAAGAGAAAATGGGCAGAATGATGAAAGGTTAGGGTGATGAATTGTGGAGATTAAATCTTGACTAGAATTTCAAGTGGTCGGGTCGAATCGGGTCACGGGGCATACTTACTTAAAACCACACCAGCCCCGTATCCGCAGTGGGTTATGAAAACAAAAACCAAACCCGCGCCCATGACCCTGTTATAGGTAAAAAAAAATTCGCTCCTATAGGACCGGGGGTGGGGCGAATATCCGTCGGGTACAGGTCCAATTGCCATCCCAAGCAGAGGCTAACAGTACTGTCATGTGTTCGATAACCGGATGAAATTGGACTGTATTGAGTGTTTCCGTGTTAAAAGAATCTAGAGTTGTATAAAATTGTATGGTATAATATGGAGCTCTATTGATGGGTAGAAAGGTAAGAAAACTTAGAGATAAGTAGATAACACTCTGGAAAAATCACTGTAGTCGTAGCATTGAGTCAATCTTGTCCGTCCATTAAGAATGTGGATGCCATGTCCTCCCGTGACTCTTTGTACTCTCTACTTCCAATCTACGTCATTCCTTAGCCAACTTTACCTCACTGCGTGATGTGAAGGCCAAAGGGCTTATGAGTGACACACTGTAACCAACTTTGCCTTTGTGGTGTGAATGTGAGAGCGCCTTAGTGTGTGGGAGTGTGAGAGCCAAAGGACTTGTGACTGAAACATCGACAGGGAGGCAATGGGCATTGGTGTGGTACTCTGAATAATCTAGCCCGATGATATAATTGAATTGTTGCTTCATCAAAGGAAGAAAAAGACATTCTTCCATTATTTTGAGATTTTTATTTTTATTTTTATCCTTCCTAGTAAAGAGTTAAAACTAAAATAAACAAGAAAACCCTGAAAACATCAGTTTTGAACTATTTTACCACGTCGATGTAAACGAGGTCTTACTTCCTATCCCAACTTATACTAGAATTCATCAATACAAAATTATTAACTCTCAGTCTTGTTTGTACTGCATGTTGTGTTGAATGAAAGTTCTTCTATACACAATTTGTACATTTGGACCCTAACTTTGAAGTGACTTTTTTTATTTTTGTAACTTTGGTATCCTTAAATTCTATTTAGAGGCTCTAAGCATTCATGGACGTATTTCAAGCTGTCAATTTCACTTTGGCAAGACAGTTGAAATTTTCTAATATGAAATTCATCATTTAGGATATGTTAAAAGGAATTTCGCAAAATTTTAGAGAGATTTGAAAAGGAAATTCAAAGGTTTCAAATCCTCAGTTGAGATAACTACTAGAGTGTGTTTGGGTAAAAATAATTTACTGCCACGAAATTTAGAATCCCTTCATTTTTAAATCTTAAAATTTACGAAGTTTAATGTTTGGCCACTTTTGCAAATGGGTATTAAATAACTATAATTTGTCATGAATTAAATCAATAGTAGCGAATCGACGAAACAAAAGACAAAAAACTAGACGGCCGGATTTTTTTTTAAAAAAGGGAGAGAGTGATAAACGGTTGCCAAAATAGTAAGAAGTAAAAAAAAGTTTGAATTGTTAAGGTAGTTCTCTTATGAATTTGACAAAAAAAAGTAATTCAGAGTGGTTATTTCAACCGAAAAATTTGGCAAGGCAAATCCCTCCTAAAATTTCAATAAATAGTGAATTTCATTCAAGGACTTTCAAATTCTCAGCTAAAATAAAATTTTCATTTGGAATACCTCATAGAAGCACACACTTAGGTTTTTTGACGTTGAAGTCTTCCCTTTTTTTAAATTTTTTTTTATGGGTAGTAAGCTCCTGAAATTTTACTCTTATATCAAATATCATTTCAATCTTTTATTTTTGTTTCCCCATTTCTTTGAGGAAAATGTGGCCTTCTCTTTGTTTGTTTTTTCTTACCATGATACCATTTATTACCAAGAAAGGAAATATTTAGCTTTAGTTTATAAATGCTAGCATATGCAAAACAACTTTAGACGCAATAGAAATTTGTGTTTCATTTTCATATTTGAAAATGCTGTTTCACCTTTCGATATATTTTTTTTACCTGTTTTTTGTTGCCAAAAAACCATTTCAATGACAATTACAAACTTTTCAACAACAAATATGAGATAAAATAGCATATATAAGAAAGATTACGGATTACGGTGCAACTTGGACAAGTTGGATTGGGTTCATCCCCAACCCAAGTAAACTCATTTCCTTTTCAGAACCAACTTACTTTAACCAAAGCAAAATTATATTGCTTGGGCTGGGCTGGGCTTGGTAGATTGGGCTAACATGGATTTGAATAAGTTAATGAAAAGAAACAAAGAAATATTTTATATTAAACAAAAAATAAAGTGGTGGTGGATGATTGACGGTGGTGATGGCCGTCGGTAGCCGCAGGTGGTGACGACGGTCAACGTTAACGACCGAGGATTGCCAGATGTGACGACTAGCGGTGTTGGCGGAGGTGGTAGCCGACGACTGGCAACAATGGTTGTGGACAGCAGACAACGGTGGACCACAATGGAGGCAGTTGCCAACAATTGTGGCGGCGACCAAGGGTGGTGGTGGCGGGTGGCTGTCAACATTGGTTGGATGCCGGTGGTGACACATTATAGCTACCGGTGTGACAACAGATGGATGTAACTAATGGTGATTCTTATTTATAGAAGTTACTAACAACATGAATTATTTTTACATAAGTGGGTTTAAAAGCTCAAGCCAACATAACTCACTATAATCTTGAACGACCCATCCTAACCCATTTTTTAACTTGGTGGGTTAGGTTAGCTCAAAGCCTCCACTTTTTGGGGTTGAGTTGGTTAAAGCAATAAAAATCCAACCAGGTTAGTATTGAAAAGGCCACACCCTCCCAGCTAAAGGAATCCAAATCTCTAACTGGTTTTGCTTGCCATGCTCGGATAGATGTCTACCGAGACTGGGTGGATGACTTTATGCCGCAACAAGATCTTTAATTCTATTTTGTGTCTAGCACTTCCTAGGGATTTCTTACTTGGCCTATTGTATTTTGTTTAGACTTTGCGTGGAAGTACTCCTTCGCTAAAATCATGATATGTCATGATTATCTGATTATGTGTAATATGTGAACACCTTAGGGTGTTTAAACCTTCGCTGATCAAATGCCATTCTACCTTTAATAAATAAATAAATAAATAAAAATCCAACGCAACTCAACTTGGAGCCCAGTAGAGAACTTCCGCATGTTAGTTTTATGTCAACGATATGTAGAACATGAATATGCACACACGGAATGCTCACAACAAAAACTATTATCCACATAATGAACTCTTAAATCTAGGATTTCAAAATGAAGGATTTTAGAATGAGGGGATTTCAAAAGAAGGAATTTTGATATACTCTGTTCAAACACATTCAAATATATTAGAGAACGCAGGCAAAAAAAGTAGACCATCAGCTCCATTCAAATTGGACAAGATTCTATCTAAGATTATTCACCACTAAACAGGAAAAGCATGTTATACCTACATAGATTTACTTGAGAGAAACACAGGCATCACATCCAAAAATAAAAAGGAATCGATCTAACAACAGATGACCACTCGTGCACTGCAATGAAATATTGAAATGCTACGAAAGGCGAGCACTGATTCAACCATTAAACATAGAGGATAGAAAAGGCTCAAAGAAGATTTGCTTTTTATTTCTCAACCGAATAAAGCAAAATGATTATTTCATTTGAGCCGTGTTCTGGATAATGCTATAGAGTTTCTATGTGATATTACAAACATCTAACGACAACATATATTGTTCTCTAGGAGTTCAATGAATAAGCTGAAGGCCTTACCACGCACCACGATTGGCAAACCAAAATGTCAAAAACTCTTCAGAAAGGCAATTGTACGCCTCTCAGGTGTGATACATATTAGCAAAATCCAAGCACAGTTGACGATCTCTTACATCTCCCCAGCCTCCCCAACCCTTGAACCCAGCTTGGTATCCTGTTTGGTGTCTATATACATGTAGTCCCCAGTCCGGTTTGATGTTGGCAACCTTATCAGTCTCTTCGACTTCAATCTTCACCACCCCACTATCGATACAAGCAGCTTTCTCTCCCTGGCCCTGATGCAAACCACATTTCCCAAAGTGAACGGCACTTGTCCTAGGCCCTCTTAACGAGTAAACAGGACCACCAAATGAAGGATAAACCGTTGCCCACATTGTTATATCCCAGTTGTAATCATCAAAGAAACAAAATTCTCTTGCTTTCCTGTGTATTTTCCTCCATATGGTCCGATTGAATGCATAACCCACATTACCCATTCTCTCTGCAATCAAACTTTCCCAACCCTCTCCTCTTAACTTCACATCAAAGGGCGCCAGATTTGCGGCATAGCAATTAGGACACTTTTTATGCTTCAGGGTTGTAAGTAGCTGCAGATTGCGGTATGCATTAGGAAAAATGAAGTGATCCTCCTCTATGAAAAGAATATGACCAGAATGCTGCTTAGTGTCTTTCAACCCATCCCACACAGTGTTCATCATCCACCACCAATGATGCTTCAACGAGACAATCTTTGGCGACCGGTGGTTTCCATATTGATCTGCGGTCCCTTCACAATGATTCTTATTTGGATTCTCTTTATCCCTACAATCTGCGGGGGAGACCCCAGGGAAACCAACAGGAAAGACATGGGGCGAGTAAGGGGCATAAATTTGTTTCACTCTACAAAATTTAATACCCTCGACAATCCTGTTCATCTCTTCAAAATACCCATCATGACTCACAATAAGCAGGGTTTCGTTAATTCCTATTACTTGAGAGAGGCTTTGAACAACTATCTGAAGATATTGCGGTCGGTTGTGAACATAAAGAACAATTGTTATATGATCCTTGGGAAGGTTAGGGAATAAATCAATGTTTCTCGGAGGCAACTGGTTCCGCTTCTCTAATAAAATTGACAACTCGTTCTGCACGGGAACGATTTTTCTGCTACCTAAGGAGTAGTTAGAACCCACTCCATATGTTTCATCAATCTCATTGGAATTTCTAGTCAAGGCATCCGAATTTAAATTGGTCCTAAGTACAGTAATAAGGAGAACAACTGCCAACAAAGTTATCAAAACTACTGACAATAATCTGCGCAAAGCCGCATCTCTCATTCGGGGTTTCTTATATGGAGCCATAACTTTAACAGCGCATGCCATTCTACACATACAACATCCAAGGGATTAGGGTTTAACTACATCTGATAAAGCTTAGCGGCCGAACATCAAGAAATTGCACCAAACCAATAGAGACATATCCACATAAATCAACAAAACAATAGGGAATCATCATCGACAGAGATCAAATGAGTCAGAGGGTAAGTATTCAAAACCTCCAAAAGCACCCACCATCTCAAAAGATAAACACCCACAAAATGGAAACCAACCTTGCTGCTGCTGGTGGTGCTGCAAGCCAAATCAACAACAGGAATCTTCGTAGAAGTGCTCAAAACCCACTACTAGATCCAGACAAAAGATGGATCATACTAAACAGAAAGAGAAACAAACATCAAAATCTCCACCAAGTTGTCACAAAGTTTGAATCTTGAGCACTGGATGGCTTCAGAATCAGGAAGGTCACAGGTTTATGTTACATAGTAGACTTTGAACGTGGTAGAAAGACTTGAGGGAGTTCAAATCTAAGACTTTTCTAATATAGGGTTTCAGTAAAATCGAAGTATGGGGTTCGTTTCCTTGTTTCTTCAATTCGTGAATTCGGAAACTTCAAGGAAGAGGAGATGGAGATGGGAAACCAAGACGTAAAGGACAGATGAAAGACTTCGATGGCAAATATGAGGTCAAGGAAGGGCAAACATGTCTTCCGAAGAAAAGGGCGAGTGGAAGAAAGAAGAGCAAAGATGTTTTTCAAACTGTTCTTCAAACAGTCCAGACAGTTACTTCAAAAAATTAAATTTTGCAATCCCCCTAAGCTAGGGAACAAATTTGCTTTTATATAGGTACAGTTCTACCGCAACTCTGCTTTAACAGAAAAAAACGAGTCATCATAGCACACACGACGTGTAAAAATAAAATTAATAGTAAAATTTTGTTAAAAAAAATCAAACATTACATGTACATTTATTGTCATATTCAGTAAGATGAATCTTAAATAACAAAAAATAAGTTAGCAAATGAATCTTAAATAACAGAAAATAAGTTAGCAAAATATGATTATCGTATCAAACGTAACCTTTAAATTTTTTTTAACTATATTTTCTGATGAATTTTAACTTGTGAAAAATAAACATATTTTTGTAGGTAATTAGTTACTAATTAAGATTTTTATTTTGTGTCTTTTTAAAAAAAAAAATTTGAAAAGCCACTTGTCATCATTATAGGTTGGTAGTTATGTAATACCAAAAAAATATTACACCAAATCAAGTTTTGGCTTAATAAGTAGTATAGATAGATATATATCGCTAAATATTTTAACGATAAAAGAATGTCGTCATAATTTTTAACTCTAACGTTAAAATACTTTTACCGACAATTTTTTTTGTTTTAATTGGGCTGTAAACTCGTTTAAAGATACAATTTACTTATCTATCTCGTTTCTTTATACTTTACAATTTTTCATTCGACCTCAATTTGATTACAGGATAATTTGGTCTCAAGTTTTTAGAAGAACGAACGGAAAATGATTGTCTTAACTCATTCGGCAAACAAACAACCTCGGCCCAGGCTCGACTCATATTTACTCCATTAAATTAGACTAGTTGAGTGCACGTGGGATACACGTAAATATCAATGTTTTAGATGGTTCATAATTAGAAAAGTGAGTATGCATCATTGTAAAAATCAAGTAAAAAATTAATGGAGAATACATACGAAATTCAATAGATGGTTCGCTAAGCAATTGTCATGTGAGGATACAGGCTCAAGTCAACAAATTTTGCTTGTGGAAACATGATGGTTACCTTGTCATAACACATATATAACATTAGATTCTGAAAAATAACTCGATACAAATAATCACGAAACAACTTGATAAACTTTTTAATAACTCCTTCCCTGTTTTTCGGTCAATAGGAAAGTGTTCCATCAATTTACATTCCTGCGGCACTAATGTATTCAGCTTGTTGGACATCTTGTTAATACAAAAATGTTTCATCTATTGAAGATAAATATATTTGTACTTCTCAAACGCCAATTTAGACTAAATGATATATATTTTTGACATTACTTACGTCCATTTTTAATGACAAACATTTGACATTCATCTATATAAAGAAAAAGCTCTATGAGTAGCGAAAAATCATAACTCACAAAAACACCCGTACATCCAACTTAGCTAATATTAATGTTTATAGGCAATTTAGTCTAGTTAACTTCTGAACTTAGGTTGTATCCTGTCAAATTTTCTTTCGCTACATTTTGCGCAGCAATTTTGATTTCACTTTTTTGTGTCTTGCGAGTGTACTTAAATAAGTACTTTAAGGACGTGGACCCGTTGCAGCGCATATCATTTATGTAAGTTTGGTTCTCCATCATTGAGTGCCTATCCTCTGGATAATTTCCAACCATCCTTTGATTTGCAAATTGGCTAGTCGTCATCATCAAATTAGTAGAAAATGGTAATAATGGAAAACTCAAGTAGTTGCATAAGGATTTCAGAGTACGCATAGAATTAAAATAGTTAGGTTGGAGGATCGTCACCGTAACCATTAGTCAAACGATGATGCAATGTTTTGCTTTTAGACAACACCATAGAAATCATCCATGCATATACCAATTTTCACGTACCAATTTTAGAAAACATGTTCAATTTTTAAGTAAGGAGAATTATCTGGCTAAGACCTCAGTGAAGCCAAACGCTGCAATTTTTATTTTTATGTACATATGAATGAGTTATTGACACATAATTTTAACGTCTGTCGCTAAAAATTATTTTACGAAATCATAAGCTTTGAGGCTATTTTTGGTGGCCATGAATTGGACTTCCTTTTGTTTTAATTCACAAATACTTTTAGTTGATTTAATCCATCTTTTAGCTTTTATCAATGATTTTCCTTCAATTTTCTCTTGAATTAAGACTTCAAGGCATTACCTATAGAAGAGGAAGCATGACTCTGTCATATACGAGAATAGATAATTCAAACCGTAAACATGTACAAATAAAATCTACAAGTTTCACAAATTAGACAGTATATCTTAGTAATTTGTTGTGAAGGAGTTGGGATCGTTCCCTCTCCGATTAAAAACTCTCCACACATAATACATGACATGTTTTCAAAGTTATCAAGGATTTAATCGGAACCCATTCCAATCATACTGAATAAAATGCCCCATCCTGATATAGCTCCCACCATTTTATCAATCGAACATTTTTTCCGCTGTAATTACCTATAGGATTTTGGTACTGCTAATATTAATGTGCACGTTGAAATAATCTATTGAAAGTTGACACCTAAAAATAACTTATAATTATCCTGCCTCGTCTTGAAAAAAGACCGGGTTTGTAGCTTCCTCTATAGAGCCTAAACATGAATTATTTCCAATTATGAACCTACAGCAAAACCATCCATCCTAAGGGAGAAAACGGGTTGGGGCATCCTTCAGCGACAAATCAACATGTTATAAAGTATAATAAATTTCAGAGACGGAGAATAACTTTAAAAAAAAAGTGACATTTTGTAAAGTTTTATTGAGATGTTATAATTGAGTGGGACTATTATCATCACTGGCGACGTTACAAAAATGCATGTAACAATGTCTAGGGACACTTTTATGTCGTTAAAAAACCCCAAAAGTGATAACAAATATCCACCTTAAAATTATAACAGAGGGCTTTTATCTCCAAAAGAAAGTCTTGTAATGTCTAACAAATTTTAGAGATATAGACTAGCTTAAGAAATCTCCAGCTGTAGATGCAAAATAAAGTCTATTTTTCATTTTTCGTCTGAGCGTGCGTGAGAGGTATATGTGATTCTGAATCCGTCAAGTGAGTCGTCAAGGTGTTAACTTTTTCACTTGGTTTGTTTGAGTTACGGCAATGTAAAGCCAACAATATAGCTTTGCAGGATTGTGGAAAGTAAGAACGTTTCGTAGACATAGTTGTAGGTGAAACTGTCCATTCCTCTAACTGATTCTTTATTTCTAAACTACAATCCTACGTAGTATACCAAAAAAAATACAGCGAATTACTCTTACTTACCCCACTAAAGGAAAAATCTTGATTACTTTCCGGATTATAAGAAGATAGCTACAACTCACAATATAGCAACAATTAATGATCGTCAAATGTCTTCCGTGGTTGATACCGCTAAAAATTATTGTTAAAAACGATCATTAATTATTACTATAAGAAAATTTGTAGCTGCTTTCGTACAACTCTAGGAGCAAAAAAAAATCCCCCACTAAAAGCGATGGATTTTATCCGGAGAGGATGGCTCAACACCACATATATCTATACTCGAAGGAAGATGGGCCACTTGGACATAATATTGTTGGGACTCGGATAAGGTTTGTATCCAGAATAGTTAGCACTACAAAATCAAACAAAGAAGTGTAGATCATCAAATTAGAGCTCAGTGCCACTACATTCATATCCATAGCTTTTTAAGGTTCATGTGAAGGACCAAGGAATTCTCTGCAAAAGGACAGCAACAATGGCAGCCAAAGTGGCCATCTCTTCTTCCCTGAGCACCAAACTCCCATTGCCAACCAGACCATCTTCACCGTCTTTATCTCCCGCTTTCTGCCCAACAGGGAGAAGGTCAAAGAACTTCAAGATTCATGCAAATTTAGGTTTGACTGAAACCATTTTCTCCTTTATTCAGTCTCCCACACACACACAGAGAGAGACCCTTGTTCATGCGTAGAATGTTTGATTTCAGTTCTGATCTTTTGGTATTAGGAGGAGGAGAGGGAGAAGTCAAAGAAAGTGGGAAGAAGAAATTCATCACTAAAGAAGAAGAACCAGAACAGTAAGCCTCTCAACACTGGATTCTTACATTGCTTCATGCAGAATACAAAGCATCATTTGCCTGGCACTATAGAACTACTTTCTTGCTTTTGATAAACAACAAAGTAGGCATTAATCATCAGAGAAAATCGCTTCAAAATTTCTATCCAAATGGTCACTGCAATGGTGGCCCTTCAAAATGTTAGCATTGGCTGGCATAAGCTCCATTATGAGTCCATTCTTTGTTGTAGGTATTGGCAGGCGGCAGGAGAAAGGAAAGGGGAAAATCCCATGATGACACCCCTTCCCTACATTATCATATTTGGTATGTCAACGCCCTTTGTGATCTTGGCCATTGCTTTTGCCAATGGTTGGGTTAAGGTGCCTGTTCGGTGAAATGATAATGCAGCAACAAGAACGGTCGCAGCATGCCGTGAACGCGCATTCCATTTGCTTGTGACCTCCCCAATTCAATTTTGTGAGTTCTCAATGCAAGGAAATGCCTACACGGCATTTGTTTTGAATACTATTTTTCATCTTAAGTAACTCTCAACTTTAGCTGTTTATATGTCCATTGGGAAAGCAATTTCTTCACAAATGCAATTGTACAGTTGTTCAGGATACCAAGTAACATGACAGACAAAGGATCATTGACTAAATTCTCGACACGAAATTACAGTAAATTCCATTTCAAGATTAACACCAGGTTGAGCGACTCTCAGACTAGAATTTATTCAATGGTTACATCCAATAAATTAATTGTTAATCTACTATGGAGTTCATCAGTGTGGTTGGTTAGTTGATGACGCTGTATAGGGAAATTATTGTTGAGTATCTGTATGCAGACGCAGATTCTATATACAAAAAACATACAATTCCAAGACTAGGTTCCCGCAACTGCCTATAGGCTACAATCCTTTACCAAAATCAGGATAAATCGGTGTACATATAATCCCCTGTGATGGGAACCTTGTTCGATTTCCCTCCTTTGATTTCTTGTACCAAAACAAAGATGCATACGAAGTATGACCAATCCACTTATGCATTCTGAATGATGATCATAAAGCCTTGAAAGATATGCAGAATCACCAAAAGAACTATGCTATATTTCAGTTCATTACCTGTACGCAAGTACCTAAATTCCAATCAAGATCAGGGATGGCTCATGTCAGCTCTTCTTATTTATTCTCTCAAGTGAAAAGCATTCCAGTCCCACTTGGAACGGGAGAAGCTACCATTGTTGGTGCCCTGTTTAGCATACAGGCTTGTTTTTGTGTCCAATTCTAAAGAAACTTCTGCAAGGACGAAAGCCCAATGAATAGATCAGTGGCATGTTGACCTCTGGGTGGGGGCGCCGAGGGGGGTTGGGCGGGGCTCGTTGTTTAATGTCTTGGGTGATGAAGATCATCTTCCAGTATGGCCTGTTGGCTAAAATTTCTATAACCATTTGCAGGGGTCAGTTCGTTCTCTCTCTTCTTATTGTGAGAGTAAGAACTGCAGTTACTGAATATCAAGTCCCTACTTAGGCTTGCTTATTGTTATGCCTCGCCTACTAATGTTGTTTATTCCATTCTGCAGTTGTAATTTTCTCAAGTTAGAGAGCATTATAGCTCCAATCTCAGCAGAGTTTTTAGAACAGCACAGGCAGAACAGAATGACCAAAACAGCCCCCTTCCAGTAGTCTCAGTCTGGACTCGAGTGATCGACTTATCAAACAAACGTTTTTGCGGGTCAAAATTTTCATACAAGAACAGCACAGGCTACACAGAATCACCAAGACAACCATGTCTCGGCCTAGACTTAAGCAACCAGCCCATTAAACAAAAGGTTTCTGGATCAAAAATTTGACATGATGAGTGTAACTTAGAGGAAATAGATTCTTGTTTTGGTAAAAGGGTTAAAGGCGAAGAAGTACTTCGAGGTACCAATTTTGAACGTTCAAGTAATGATGTACTCAAACCGGATTAAATGTATGCTTCAGGCAAAATTTTAGGATTAGCTCTACATATAAAGCTCTGAGATGTCCACTTGAAATTGTACCTGTAAAGTTCGATACTGGTGGTTTAATGAAGTTTCCAGATCCAACCAATTAACTTGACGCAAGCATTAGAAGTGAAGTTAAGATAATATGCATGTAACAAGCTGGTCAGGGTTGACCTTCAAGGTCTTGCTCTTTCTAGTGCCTTGCCTCCAATAGTTATGCCATACCAGCTATGCAGTAGCAGTTTTAGGCAGCTCTGACAAAATTGGGAACCATCAACCATTCAACTTGAGTAGTAAAGAGCAGAATTTCAGGTGCCAGATACGCTTATTCAACTTTGTAAAGTCCTATTAGACAAGCACATGGTGTTGTGGATAAAAATTGACGTCGCATATAAAAATATTTAAGGTTGAGTTCATAGAGATGTCAGTAAGAATAAAACCTTACTAATGCAAGAGTAGATTACGCTATCCAAAACCAATGGGAATCTCATAAACAAGTTATTAATGTTACAAAAAAATTGCACTCTCTACTACATAGCCTATCTCCTCACCAACCAAAGCAATTGGTTTGAAAGTCCAAAATTCTTCATAATGTATATTTCCAACTCAAAATTTTCACTTTTTTACCTTCTTTGAGGATTTGTAGAGTACCACTGTCACGTACTTTTCACGAAACCGTTGTGTAGAACTAAGAGCCACCATTGATTCACCACTACCACCTCTCTGAATGTATAGATGATCCAGAACTGCAGATAAAGGCTTCTCCAACACCATGGGGCTGTTTATGGAGGATGACGGTCTATCTAGAGGCGTTTGTCGTAATAGTGGAGGCAATTCAGGCAATTTTTCATTTAGATCTTCTAAAGTGAAGGATGCATTGTTATAGCTTGATATAGGGGAAGGAGGAGATTCAGTCTCAGATACGTTATCAAGGACTTCTGGGACGTGATCCTGCAAAATCCACAAGTCAGTTCATAATTCAGCAGATAAGCTCAGCAGTAGCATTCAACATAGATAATGAGGGGTGATTCACCATATACTATCCTTTATGCCAACAACTGTTTGGCAAGAGAAGAAGAAAGGCTCCATGAACTACAGGAACGCTGGTTGCATTTGGATGCAAGACCTCGACAAAAGGGCACCAAATTTTCCAGATTTTCGTGAGGCACATGAATTATTTACCAATATGTTTTTTCAGATTTTATTAACTTTCTCCACATCTACTCATGAAAATAAAGTACCTTGCCTGTGTGCAGCATGCTTATTTTTTACCAAAATGACTATTCGGAGAAAGGGGAGTATCAAGACACAGGTTCTGCACCCCAGGCAGATTGCTGTAGTTTCTATAGACATATATACCTAGGCAACCAAGTAGTTTTAATGGTTTAAGAGAACTTGTTTAAGAAACTATTTCGAGCTGGTGTTTTCTTTCAGACTTCAACATAATTGCATATATCAATAGCTCCGATGACAACCAGGCGTTGAGGAGCGGCCTGATCGTTGAGGAACTAAAGCAGTTAAGTTGCTACAAAGCCACAGAGACACTAATATTTAGTACTCAAACAATTATGGACTGGCTAAACCTCATACACGAATCTACTACCCATGGCCCCGGTAAGCAAGTGCATAATTCAGATCTAAGGCAAATGGTAAAATTTGTGCAAGTCTAGCAACAGCGAGAGCTCACGCCTCTGGGACAATAACCAAAAGTTTGAGGAGCAGCCCGATCGACGAGACACTAAAGCAGTTAAGTTGCTACAAGGCCACAGAGAAACATATATTTGGTAGGCAAACAATTATAGACTCGCTAAACCTCACAAACGACTCTACTTCCCATGGCCCCTCTAGCAAGTGCATAATTCAGATCTAAGGCAAATCATAAAATGTGTGCAAGTCTCTAGCAACAGCGAGAGCTCATGCCTCAATCTTCAGTCATGTTCAAGCATGACAAGTAGAGCTTTCGGGTTTTTTAACTACTAGGAAATGCAGAAACCGGCTTCAGCTACTACCAATGTAATGCCACGTCGTTTTTCCCTAGATAAGCCGTGTATTAGAGACTGGAAATTTAGGTTTTGGTGATATTCCCGGCAAAATAAGGCACCTATTGGATTACAGAGTTGCTCAGGAAAGGGTATGGCAAGGACCTCCTACCGGTTTTAAGCATGTAAAATTTACAAGGACAAGTAAACCCAATGCAGAGTAGAAGAAATTATTGCAATGATAAATTAAAGCAGCAAGCAGTCTTTGTTTGAGGTAGAGCCTACATCAATGGATTTAGCATATTGACGCTACACAATGGTTTCCATTTACACAAGTACATGCGCAAGCACGTTATTCTCCAAGCAATTTTTGACACAACAATTTTACGAGACAAAAGGATTTAGTGAAGGCACAAAAAAGCAAAAGGATGTCCAAAGAATAAGACACCCAAATCAAGAACAGGCTTTGATATAAGCCTGAGTTCTCAATACTATAAAAATAAGTCTGAGCAATAATGGACCATGTATTAATCCACTGTTACTCAAGAACCACATTCTACGACGACTCCAAAGTTAGAAAATGCAACTAACTACACAAATAAGCACAGATGAGACAAAAGGAGGAAGAGATTTCATAATAAGCAAGCATCTATTGCTTCATCAGGACGTCCACGCTTGAAAGCATGTGAAAAATGTGTCATTTCAATCATCAAATAAGGCTTACATGCGAAGCTCACCAATAACAAGGAAATTAGGTGATAGAACTATCTTCCTGAGGAGTTGTGATGTATATGAACTGCTTTGGTATATGATAGGTGACTCTTGAAGTAAACCGGAAAGGAAGAAAGATTAGTGAATTAATGCCGATAACAGACTTGCTTCAACAGAGAGCCCTTGGCTGGAAGGAACTCTATTTTGAATAAATATGGCTAAGAATGTTATCATCTCAGATTCACAAATAAGAAACACAGGATCATACTACATGTTGAAACACTAGGTGTATATAATCCAGTGTCTGGAATCTGGACGCATGCCTTCAGTTGTGCATGTTATCGACCAACATAATGCATCATGCACTCATGTCCGTATGAGGCAACAATAAAGTAGCAGCCACTCAATCAGCCAATAAGGTATGATCAACTTCCAGCCAACGCAAATATTCAGGGCAACATCCACTTAATCAGCCATTTAGGTATGATCAACTTCCAACCAATGGAAATATACGAAATATCCGTACTTGAAAAGAGATAGGCAGAGGCATCCACCAGTCACCAGCTCTACTTTGGTCAAGTTTGTTGAAAGTATACCACATGCAAAATCGCAGATAGTAGGACAACTGAAGCTCAAAGAAGATAACAGCTGATCTAACTTACTAGAAAGTTATGAACCTAGCTATGTGTACGTCAAGGACACCTAAAATAAAGAGACTAAAAGTCTAAGCTTTACCTGCAAGTCCAAAATGTTGAAGACATTTCCCATATCATCGCGCTCTTGTGGCAAGTCTGGAGCATACCTCCACTGTCCATCAACGATAAACCGGTAATGGTAAACACCCGATGGGAGCACTTTCATAATAGAGAAGTCCCTTCCCGATTTCTGTAAGAACTCTCTGCGAACAGGCATGGCAAGAACTGTCATAAGGAGCATGAAGTTAACTCAATTGTGGAAGAAGAAACTTCAGGAGGCCCTCCTGCATACCGTGTCTTCCAGTGATTCCATGAACCCTCAACCGCCACTTGCTTGCCATCATAGTTCCATGTGATTATCATCGGTATCCCCTTCTCCAAAAGCATAGCCTCATGCCTTGTTGTCTTTTGCCTCGCATCATTGCTTTGGAGCTGCATCTCATTAGGCCTTTGTAACGGAACAATTGGGACCTAAATGGCAAATGAAATTCCAAATTTTATCACCATTTGATAAATGTATGGCTTTAAGGTACAGGCAAATGGTATTCATTTTTGACACAGTTACATTTCAAATTCCACAGGCACGTGAAGGTATAACAAACCAAGCAACAAATAACTGTACAATCAAAGGTCAATTGTTGCCCTTTATGGATTCCTCAAACTTATGAACCCAGTCTCCATAAATGTAGTAAAAATAAGCGAGTCCACTATTTCCAATAGCTACGATTGCACGGTTCATCAATGAGTTGTGAATTCAGCTTCAATAAACAAAATGTATCCCCTTGATGTTTTGAAGCAAAACAATTAGCAGAAAATGGCTCATAACATGGATCAATATACTTGGGACCTCCATCATGCAAATAAACAGTATTGAAAGAAACTATTTTTTATGAAGAGGGTTCCAAAAATACCAGCCAAATGGACTCCTTGATACTTGATTAGTTCCTCGTACTAGTGAAACACTTTTAAATCCCTACAAGAAGAAGTTCTCTTCTTGCTAGAGCAAAGACTACTTTTAAGAATCCAAATTGAAACTACCCACAAATCCACAACAATCGTATAAAAATTAGATCCTGAGAATGGTCAAGTCAGTACAGACACACACGCGTATATGTAGGTATGTATGCATGAATAGATGTACATAAATTCCCAAAGCTGACCTGGGGAGTGAACATCAATGGTGACCGACAAGCCCTAGGGCTTTGAGGAGGGGACTGAACCATGGACTCATGTGCATACTCCATGTATTCCTCACTCTCCTCCTCCTCCTTTGCTCCAGAGGGCCCAGCTTCATCTTTTCTGCCACTAACATTGCCCATTACTGTAACATACGAAAGAACCCACTTAGCATCTCACACTTCCTGATTAAGAAACTAAAAAAAAATCACTACTTCACATATATTTTAGCAAGAAGAAACAAACGGGAATAATAGCTCTGGGGGTTTGGTAACAGACCCATTTCTCTCTTTCTGCCTCTCCCCTATAAATAAACGAGCAGAATTGCAGAGAGAGGGAGGCTCAAGAAAGCAAACCCAAGATTAAATCAAGGGCAGGTAACATGATTTTAGCAGCTTTTGTGTTG
Organism: Escallonia rubra; assembly: GCA_033065855.1. NCBI lineage: Eukaryota > Viridiplantae > Streptophyta > Magnoliopsida > Escalloniales > Escalloniaceae > Escallonia > Escallonia rubra. Next base: position 52,939 of record JAVXUO010001132.1, on the reverse strand, counting down.
ATTGATGGAAAGCCTTTTTTGTCTTGTATCCTTTCTCTCTCTCCCTCTCTAGACTCCAGCTTCTCTGTCTAACACTAAAAAAGGCAACTGAATAATATAAAGTGTTTTTGTTCTCCAATGAGTTTGGAAGATCCCTTTGGGTGGACTAATGATGTTTGTTTAAAAGGGAATGTTCCATCATTAGACCACAGAGGGTAAACACACACTTCCCTTTCTACAGTTTTTTACAGTGTCCAACCAGGTCATACCACATCTTCCTCCCAAAAATATCTCTATTTCGAATTTTACGTTTTCACCCTTTGTACAGTTGTACTTGATTCAGACATCTAAGAATGCCCATTTTATATTCTGCATTTAAGTGTTCATACCAAACTTTTGATCGAGAAAAATGGTCCTTGTTATGTATCTGTACCACTTGCAACAGTGAGCGTACAACGTAATCGGTAAGTACAATCACAAGAGTTTTACTGGCAAGAAAGTAACAAGTAGCGGGTAGCCGTAATGAAACTCGTAGAAAATAGTAGCTCTATTTATTACTTAGGGCTAAATACACTTATGTCCCTGATATTAGGGTATAATTACAGGTAATGACAATAGTTTGGACAAATTACACTTATATCCGTTGACTAGACGAAAAATACAAATACATAACAGTTTCAAACGAAAAGACCAAATTGCCCATGATTTAGGAACTTAATTTTTCAAATGCCATTCAGTTATCTCTTCCCCAATTTCTCTTCAAATTAGGATTAAAATTAGGGTTTGAAACCCTGAAATTAGGAGGATTTCATACCCTGATTTAAAAATTAGGCTTTCAAAATCCAACCCTAATTTGAAAATTAGGATTTTGAAACCTTAAATTTAGGATTTCAAATGAAACCCTAATTTTTAAATTAGGGTTTTGCAACTTAATTTGGTCTCCAGATCTGAAATTAGGGTCTCGCCGCCCACTCCCTCACCACACACCGCCGGCAGCCCAAGCCCCCTCCCTCGCCTCACTCTGACGGCAGCCCAAGCCCAAGCCCCCGTGTTGAAAATGAAAAAGCCCGATGACAAGTCGGAGTGGTGGGTGGTCGACGGAGAAATGCACGAGATCGGTGACAACGTGCCGCCGAAGGAATGATTCGTGATCCCCAGAGACAGCATCCCCAACAAGCGCCGGAAGCAGCTCCGTGAACAGTTCATGCGCCGCACACGCCTTGTCATCAAAGAATCGGCCTCTAACAAATGTTGGCCTGCATAGACGTCAATGGTGTATCGGCCTCTAACAAATTGGTGTTGCAACCCCACACCCGAACTACAAGTCTCCGACAGTTGGTGTAAGCCAGTGAAGGTCGCTAGCAATCCATCTATAAATTTGCAACTTTCGTGATTGCTTCTTTGTTCTATCCAATATCTTATGAATGAATTGAACTGTATTTTGATTATTTATGTTTTCATTAATAGATACTACTCATTGCAAGAGGCCAATGTCAAATTATGCATCAAATAGACAATCTGAGTAATCTTCTGCGCGAATACTTTGGGGAAAGGTCTTGTGAATGTAGAACAGATCGGACAGCGAGAACCACCGATATTGAATTCATTGGCGTCTCTTTGATCGTGATGGGCGGCAACGGGGTTGGGGAGTTGCAGAAAGAGAGAGAGTGTAAGGGAAGTTGGAGAGAGAAAGAGAGAGTTTGAAAAAAATAGGGTTTTTTTTTAAGACAAAAAAATAGGGTTTAAATCTGTATTAAGATCAGTATTGGTATTTCAAAAATACGTAACATATGACATCATCAAAATGTATAATTTTTTAACGGATGAAGGACGGAAGGACATAGCTGATACCTTTTGAAACTTAGTGTCTTTAATTGTAATTATACTCTAACCTCAGGGACATAAGTGTAATTAACTCTATTACTTACTTTCAATGATGTATCTTTCGCTGAGGACCTCTGTCGTTAATAGATACCGAGATTTCTTTTTTTTTTCTTTTTTTGAATGTTTGCATATCTTCCTTCTTATGGGTTGATTAAGAGGCATTAATTGTCAAATCGGTTCTAGCAATTCATGCATTGAACGTGGCACAAGTTTGAATGTATTTTTCTTCTTTCATATTTCTATCTGAATCCAATTAGTTTACTAGTAGCTCTTGCACATTGTTGTGGGGATTCATCATCCCAGTCAAAGAAATAATAAGTTCCCTAATAGCAAAACAAGTAAGAAATTACAAGCTCAAATGTAGTAATAGTCGGAATTGAAATGACGAATGAATTCTTTTTAGTTTTTGAAGCACTTTTTCAGTCCGAATGGTATTTAATTATTATCACTGCTTCTGTTGTTCATGCCTTTACTCTTTTTTTTTATTTAAAAAAAATCTATAGATTTGATGCCTTTACACAACTGAACAAACAGTCAACTTTTGTGTACTTTCTATAGATTTGAGTACTTAGGCCTGTTTATTTGACTAAGAGAAATTTCTTGAAAAGATTTTTTGAATTTTCTGATGTTTAGCATGTTTACTGAGAACTGTTTACATAAAATATTTACCATTCACATAAAAAGAAGGCAAATTTCTCAAGATATATTCTATGAAAATAATAAGGGAAAATCACTTTCCAAGTCAAAACCCATCATCATCATCTCTCTCTCCCCCCCCCCCCAAACCCAAATCAACGATGACCTCCTATGCACCAATATCCTTTTTGACACTAATATTGCATCATAAACACCACAAGATCACCACCACACTAATCCCGTTAGCACAGCCTTCTCCACGTCGCGGCCCATAGTCATCTATATCCTCACAAAAGCCCTTACAATTCACATCATGAATTAACCCATTTCAGCACAGTGCAAGGAAACCCATTTCTCATCCTCATCAAATTCCCCACAGTGGATGTTTGGTTGTTGATTGAGGTGACGTTTTTGGTGGTTACAGCGGATTATGCGATGTCTACGGGGTTCGACGAATCGATGATTGCACTTGGAGGGGTTAGTGATGAACCATTATTAATCTAATTTCTTTTTCGACGAAAAAGTTCATATATGTATCAAGTTATTGGGATTTCACTTTGAGCTTTATCTTTTGTGGGAATTGGTTATTGTTGGGAAGGTTGGCTTTAGCATTGGGCTCAAGAAGGCCGTGTTTAAGATACAATTCTGCATTAAAATTTTCAGGCTTTATGTGTAATAGTCTTTGCTCATTAAATCATGATATATATGGATGGCGGTTGGGGACCGTTGAATTGCTGTAATTTCTCTCAGTTATAATATGAAAGATTGAAAGTATATTTATATCCCTTGAGTACACCCACTATGAATATGCTTATTTACTTATTGTGGTTTGTGGTGTTGAAAGAGAGGTCCTTGAGTTTTTTTGGTATCCGATCTCAAGTCAGAGTGCAACTACATGGTAGAACACTAGAACTATGACAAATCTAGAATTATGGTGTGTATGTGTGTGAATAGTTGTTTGCATACTTGGGGGAGTCTCATCTATAGAGACATGGGTATTAGAACCCTAATAAAATTAGGAGTGACGGCTAGGCCTTTGGTCTGATCCTTAGAGATCGAATTAGAATCCCTTCATTACCCTAATATGGAAACTACGAATTCCTTAATTTGACCAAACCTGACCGAAAGTCATAGGTGACACGTGTCGTTCGCTGATTGAGAGTGCAATTTTAGTTATATCATAATGCCCACTGCTTTTGGAGCAAAGAATGAGAAGTGCTTCAGATTTGGCCACTTAGTGACCAGATGTGCTCAGACACGCTGCTCAAGAGTTAAGTTGGACGTGTTATGCCCTAGCATGCTCTTGGGAGCTTTGCTCGAGCACGCTGCTTGGGATTCTGCTCGGGCACACTCATCAGGAGTTATGGTAGGGCATGCTGTTCCTAGGCACGTTGCCTTAGGAGCTGTGCTCGGGCACGTTGCCTTAGGAGCTTTGCTCGGGCACAATGCTCGGGAGCTGTGCTCAAGCATGCTATGCTTGGGCACGATACTTGAAAGCGATGCTTGAACATGATGCGCGAGCATGCAATGCTTAGGCACGTTGCTCAAGAGCTCTGCTCAAACGCGCTGCTAGGAAGCTTGCTCAGACACGATGTTTGAGAGCTGTGCTCAAGCATGTTATGCTTGGGCAAGCTGCTCAAGAGCTCTGCACGAGCAGCTGCTTGGGAGCTGGGCAAGAGTTAGAATTTTGCAAAAGTGTCTGCTCAAAAGTCGTGCTTGGATAACACCATGCACGGATAGAGGCCTTTGACTTAAGCTATAGGGAGCTTAAGGATAAGAATTATGCTTAGATGTTTGCCCAGACGTTATGCTCAGATAACATCATCCTTGAGCAGATGCTTTGACGCTTTGTACTTAAGCTCTTGGGTGCTTAAAGAGCTAGAATATTATCAAGACGTCTGCTTGGGCGTGGTCTTCAAATGGAATCATGCTTGGGTAGTTGTTTTGGACTTAAGCTTTTGGGTGCTTAAGGATAGGTGTCTACTCGGGTGTAATGCTTGGATAACGTCGTGCTTGAGCAGATGCTCTAGACTGAGTTCTTAGGAGCCTAAGGAGCTAGAATTCTACCAAGATGTCCTCTCGAGTGTGGTGCTCGAACAACATTGTGCTTAGGCAGATGTCTTGGACTTAAGCTCTTGGAAGCTTAAGGATGAGAATTCTATCTAAGGTGTCTACAAGGGTGTCGTGCTCGGGTAAGCTTTTTAGACCTGAACTCTTGGGATCTTAAGAAGCTAGAATTCTATCAAGATGTATGCTTTGGTGTGGTGCTTGAAAATCATCGTGCCTGGGCAGATGTCTTAGATTTAAACTCTTTGGAGCTTAAGGATGAAAATGATATCAAATTGTCTACTCGGGATCCATGTTTAGATATCAGTGTGCTCGAGTTGACACTTCAACTTAAGCTCTCAAGATCTTCAGGAGCTCAAATTCTATCAAGCAGATCTCTGCTTGGGATCCATGCTCTGATGGCTTTGTGCTCGAGTAAATGTCTTGGACTTAAGCTTGTGGGAGCTTAAAGATGAAAACTTTGTCTAAGTACCTGCTCGAGCGTCAGATAGCATCGTGCTCGTGCAAACGCTTTAGACTTGAACTATTGGGAGCTTAAAAAGCTAGAATTCTATGGAGATGTATGCTCGGGCATGGTGCTTAGGCATATCTCTTTGACTTAAGCTTTTGGGAGCTTAAGAATGAGAGTTCTATCAAATTGTCTTGCTCGGAGTAGTGCTCAGATAGCATCGTGCTCGAGAAAATGCTTTAAACTTAAGCTCTTGGGAGCTTAAGGAGTTAGAATTCTATCAAGATCTCTGCTTGGGATCCATGCTCATATGGCTTTGTGCTCTGGCAGATGTCTTATATTTAAGCTCTTATGAGCTTTAGGATGGAAATTACATCATCATCATCATCATCGTCTTTTCTTTTATTTATTTCTATTACCTAACAAATGGAGGGATTATTCAATTTGGCGGGAATTTCAAATTTCATGCTTTAAGATCATGCCAGGAAGAGGAAAGTGAGTGGTTATCCCTAAATGGGAGTAGTTTCTAAAAAAGCTCTCCTTTTATTTTGGTAATAAGCCTCATTTCCAACTCACTCTTGATTTCTTCAAGTTTTTTGTCTTCTAATCAAGTAAGTTCCCTTTTCCTTTTCTTGTTTTCATTCAGTTTAGCTTTCTATTTTGTAATATATATTTACATTCCCTAGCTGTAGTAGCATGTCTGCTTGTTTGGATAGATTTAGCTTCACGAGAGAGGAACCCGTGGAGAGTACCTCTTCGTCATCCAGTAGTGAGGCTTCTAGCTCTAGAACTAGGATTGGAACTTCTAGCCCTCAACTTAGACAGCCCGAGGCTCATAGAATGAGATAGGAGAAACCAAAGAAAAGGCAGAAGAGAAAGAGATTGACAGCACTTGGTTTACTACTGATGACAAATGTAATAGAGAGTGAGATATAAGAACTCTTAGAAGAATTCCTTTTGCCCATGGGTTACACTGCTAGGGTTCTAGAACTGCAAGAATCAACATGTTACGAGACTGAGACTGGGACATGTATGTACAAGGGACAAGTGAGGTGTGGGTTCAAATTCTCTCTTCATCCTTTTGCCGCCACATTCTTTAATCATCATAATATTGGTGTCATGCCAACTTGTCCTCAATGGTTAGAGAAATTAGTGGGACTGATCTATTTGGTGCAGACTTCTGGTTTCAAGCTAGAAGTTGAGGACTTCATAAAGATTATATTAAATGTGCTTCTAAAAAATGTTGTGGGATGTCCCGGGTGGTATTGCATACATAACAAGTATAAAATCCTTAAAGGTGCCCTAAGTCCAACAAGGGTTAGCATTCTATTTATTTCTTCATTAAATGAAAGAAGAACCCTAAGCAGTTTCCTCGAAAGTGGAGTGGCCACTGGAAAGAGATTAAGAAGAAAGTAATGCTTGCTGCGGATGCTCTTACAAAAAGACTTTTTTTACCATATGAGGTTGAGGGGATGTCTTTCCTTTGATGTTCCCCTTATTGAGGAGGAATTGCAGTACGACGGGATTGTACCCTATAAATCCATATTAACGAGGAATTCTAATTAGATTTGGCAGCTTGGGTAGGACTGAGTGATTATTTTCACTTTTGTGCCTTTCTTGAATACATGTCCTATTGATTTTAACTCCTTCATTTGACTTATGCAGAAATGGCCAGTGAAAAGAGAAACCTACTGCAAACTTGCCCCTATTCCCTAAGAAGACTGAGATTTCTCCACTTAGATCACCCCTCCTGCCCTGTCGTAGAAGGTGTACACATAGACGAAGATCCAATCTTTTGTCCCTGGTGAACGGTAAAGAAAGGGGACATGATAATGCCCAATGCCCACATCTCGGAACAACATTTAGACTACGACGTTCTCCCTGGTGACAAAGAGATTCTTGAGACCCAAATGTATGAGTCCTTTGCCCCTGCCCATGCTCAAACAGTGTATAATGTAAGTATTTGTAGTTTAATGGATTCCGTTCTTTGCCATAATCTATAACTTTTCTAACTAAACTTCTTTTTTAGGTGTACACCTACAGCAGCCAAATGCTTGTGCACTTCAAAATGGTACAGGCGGTGGCAGCTATAGCAGAACGGGAGAAGAGATAGGACTAAAAAGATGGAACTGGTCTCCAAAGTCATTAGGCTTAAGAAGAAGTACAAGATAGCCAAGAAGAATGAGGCCAAGGTTACAAATAAGGCCATTCAATCATATCTTGAAGGCATTGCGGGTGATGAATGACTGAAGTGGCGTACAGACGACGGTCTGGAGATCTTTGAGCTTATATTTCAAAAGTCCAAGAACTTGGTCCTTCAGAATTTCCCAGAGTTTCCCTTGAATACATCATCGTGCCTACTTTTAGATCGCATTCAAAAGAGACCGCTGCGCTGGCTGAGGTTAGTGGAGGAGCTGAGGTTAACTTTTTTTTTTTGTAAGTATTTGGATACCCGCTATAGGGGTTTCATTAGATGATGTATATATCTTTCACCTCATCATTGGAGGTTATTTTTTTGCAAGTGTGTTTTTTCAACTGGAGCTTTTTCACATCTTTCTTGCATTAAGTTTCGCTGTAACTCTTATCATCAGCTAAGACCTGACTAAAATGGACTATCTCTTGGCCTAACAGGATTTTGAAGTGACAAAGAGTGGTGGGGGGATGATGTTCCACAAAATGCTTTGTCGTTTCACGGTTTAGTGCTCGGCTAAACCGTATGGATAAAGCTTGAGTTCTATTTTATCACCCTTGAGGGTGACCACGTAATACATAAGCTGCTGAATCGATCGGAAAGAAGTCTTTATTGCTTGGGCAAAGATAACGTCTACATAAGAGATTTCTACTACCTTTAATAACAAAAGGAATACTCTAAAAATAAAAAGGATGTGTCTTTTGTGGGGTGGAAAAAAAACGCAAGCAATTAGAAGAATTCTTTATTGTTAAGCCCCTTGCCCTACCCCCTTCACAAAAAAAAAGGAGTGTCTTGCCTTGAGGCGTGAGACTACTAGTAGTACTTTCACAAATTTTCTGCATTTCAGAAATGGGGGATAGGTTTTCCAGAGAGCATTTCCAAGGCGCAAGTGATTAGCTTTAGTACCTTCAAGATGCAACACCATCCCTCCTAATTTGGAGATAGCTTTCCCATGACTACTTTTCAATAGGGCTGGAAATAAACCGAGCTGTTCACGAATGGCTCATGGTTTGTTGCCTCCAGAGTTCATTCATTTTCGTTTGTTAATAAATGAACCAAACATGAATAAATTTTTAGAACTCGTTTAATAAATGAGCCGAGCACGAACCACTTGAAAGTATTCACAAATGTGTTCGCGAATAGCTCGTCCAAATAATTAACAATATGTTTATAAATCATGTTTAAAGGCCCTAAACACAATTAGATAAAATTCAAGCCCAATACTATATCTAAACATTTCCTATATGTAACCCAACTCCCTCATTTCCGTTTAAAGAACCCTAATAACCCCTCCCCTCCCCAGAATCAAAGACACGCATGCACAAACTTCTCCATTCTCTTTTTGAAGATTTAACACAAAGGTTTCTTACTTTGTTCCTATCTTCGGGAATTTCTCTAATTATGAGATATTAGAGCGTCAGATGCATCCAACATTGTTCTCAGGTGATGACGGTAGCATCAACTATCTTCGGGAATTTATTTAATTATGAGATATTAGGGCGTCGGATGCATCCAACATTGGTCTCGGGTGATGACGGTAGCATCAATCGGGTTGATGCTAAGTGCCTTAAGGAGCTCAATGTAGACAGTTCGTGAAAACTCAGAAAGATATGCGGAGGCTAGCCTTGACAAGGAATTGACTTGGATATTCTGGGACATGGTGAATAGCAAAGTTCTTGAACTTCATAGCAGAACTCTTAACTAGCTAGAGATACTATATCATCTCGTCTTCCCGTGCTTGAGATTCTCTCAGAAGGTAGTTAGCAACCAATTTGGAGTCGCTATAATCAGATAAAAAGAATTGCCTTTCAAGGCATTAGCTAACTGTATCCTAGCAAGGAGGGCTTCATATTTAGCTTCATTGCAGAGCATACTCGATGACAAATTTTTTGGGGCTGATGATAAATGGTCCTCTCAAAAGCTCCAGGCCCTTGGACTCTACATGTAGATAGCTCTTCAGCACTTGGAAGCAGCAGTGCTGGTCTCAGTGTGGGATCGATGCTGAATGTCAAATTTGCCCAACTCGACTGATCAGTTCACCAATCTACCTCATGCTTCTGAATTTTGAAAGAACTTTTTGGAGTGGTTGATCTGATAACACTATTGTCATATGAGATTGAAACTAAAGAGGAAGGCACCCCGCCAATGCTACCTTATCCATCTTAGGGTATATTGTCTCAATATCTTGTAGAATTTTGCTCACGTTGTACATTGGCTATTGTATGGTGTCTTTCTCTATGACCAAGATGGTGCTAACCGCAAGTTCACATACGGAGAAGTAAAGGAAGAGATCCTCCAGGTAACGATTTGGTATGGAGAGGAGTAGCTTATAAGTATCGTTTTAACTCATCGAATGAGTATTGGCATTCATTTGTCCAGATAAAGTCTTTAGCACGTCAGATAGATCTAAAGAAGAGAGGCATCTCTCCGCTGAATGGGACATAAACCTTCCCAAAATAGCATCAGCTCTTGCACTTAGCTGATGGTTCTTGGAGGAGTCACGACTTAGATAGCATTGATTTTTTTAGGATTCACTTACGATGCCTCGTTGAGAGACCATGAATCCCAGGAAATTTCCAGTTGCTAAACAGACGCGTAATTGAGTGGGTTTAGCTTCATCTGATACTTTCTTAAAACATCAAAGGTTTCCTTGAGGTCTTTTACTTGGAAATTGGCTTCGACGCTCTTCACCAGTATGTCGTCCATGTAAACTATACTTTTCCCAATTAAGTCATAAAAGATCTGGTTGACAATGAACTAATAGGTGGCTCCTGCATTCTTGAGCCCGAAAGGAATTACCTTGTAACATAAAGCAACCTTTATATGATGAATGATGTCTTGGGGTGTCGACTTCGTACATCATGATATGATTGTAGCTGGAGTATGCGTCCATGAAGCTCAATAACTCATGTTCTGAGTTTATACCGATGATGAGGTCTATCACTAATAGGGGATAACTATTTTTTGGGCACACCTTGTTGAGGTATGTGAAGTCAATGCATGCTATCCATCTTCTCCCAGGTTTCAAAACCATGACGGCATTGGCTCTCAATTTTGCATAGTAGACCCCTTGAATGAAGCCAGCATTCAACAGTTTGTCCACTTCTTTTTCGATCTTGATCTGTTTTTCTGGAGCGAAAGTTTGCTTCTTCTATTTGATGGGCCTTTTGGTCAGGTCGATGTTCAATCAATGTGTGATTACCTCCAGATCAATTCCTGGCATATTCTACACCTGTCCAGGCAAGGGTATTGGCATAGCTTTTTAGGAGGTTGACAAGCTTGAGCATGACGTCCTCTTTGAGCCTTGATATGATCTGAACGGTCTTATTGCCTGGAAAAAGCTCAAAGCCTAGTAAATCTTCGGCTGAATTTTCTCTCTGTATCTTTGTTTCGTCTCTCAAATCTTTGATGACGAGTGTTTCCTTGCTTTTTACCCGACATATTGCAACGTAGCATAAATGTGCTATCGTCTGGTTGACTTTCACTTGCCTATGTCGTGCTTGGTAGGAAACTGCATCTTTAAATGGTAAGTGGATACCACAGCTTTTTCAACTAATTCAGGCCAATACGTTCGAACATGGCATTGTTGGCCGACGAGATGCGGACCACGATAAAATCTAGCATCTAGTTAGCCTAGGAAGCGCATGAGCCTACGCTGACAGAAAAACTTATGATTCTCTCTACCGTCACATAGTGATTGGAAAAATCAGACAGTGAGTCGGTCAGTAGAGATGCCTATGTGTTTCAAAGCGTGGTAGAAAAGTTCATCTGTCGAACTCCCATTATCACGAATATTCTTTTTATTGTCGAAGTTACCCATTCGGAGTGTGATGCATCGTGTGGATATGGAAAGATTTTAAAAGTAATGATTCTCATATGCATAACCTAATTGGAATCAATCTGATATGCCCTTACACAAGAGTAATTAAACATAGTATAAGAAGATCTCCAAATATCAGATGTAAGATTAACTTTACCATCAAAGTTTGCAAAATAATCAATTAAGTGTTGTTTAGCAGCATAATATTGTTTAAGTACATCAGATATAGTAGTATTTCTATGAACATTTTTATACAAAGGTTGCACATAGGTATTCATATATCTCGTATACTTTTCATTATCAACAAAACTAAAAGGTTCTTCATGGTGCACAACAAATTCAGCAAGATTATCTCTTTGTTGTCGCTGATTACAAATAAATAACTTACCGTCAATAAATAATTGTGTTTGGCTCTCATCAAGATGGCCTTGTGAAGATATAGATGGCATCCAATCCTACTAAGATGTGAATTATTACTATCACAAGTAAAATAATTAAATAATATTTATTGAGCTTTGGGTACGCCATCAACCATAACCTTTATAAAATGCCATCAACCATCAACCATAACAATATTGTGTGTCTATACCCACTATTGATTGCTATTGAGGTTCTTGTTCTGCTCGTGGTGCTGGATGTTTTTAGCTATGTGATTTTGATAGTCTTGAACTAGGCATATTCTTTAAAATGTTAGAGAGTAATAAAAAATAAAATTGGTAAGACTAATCAAACAGTGAAGGAATAAAAGTACTATATAATATTGTTTAGCCAAAAGATAAAGACTAATAATTATAAAATGCTTGTAATTGAAAATTTCAGAGGGTTAGTACTTAGTAACAAATAAGAATGCACAACAAAGCTTGTAGTATGTAGATATAAGAGAGTTGTGAATTGATGTAAAAAATGTGAAGAGAATGAATCAATTTATAAATTTTTCAAAACTCACAAAGACCAAGATACCCCTAAAAACTAGTCATTTGTATTTGTTGGGAGGGTAAATATGTAAAAATAGTTATTAAAATAAGGTTGGATGAAATTATCCCTCAAACTAGTCGTTATATAAATGCTGGAGGGGGTAAAACTGTAATTTTCAAAAGATCTGGCTATTGGAAGGAAAATTTTGAAATTTGGGAGAAACGAGCCGGGCCGAGCCAGGCCTAAATCGCGCTTGGAGTTAGGTGGGTTGGAAAACGGGCCAAGCCGGATTTTGTCTTATAACGAGGCTGGTCGGGCCAGGCTGTTTTGGGAGAAAAAGGTAGTCCAGCCTAGGTCTAGGCCATAAGCCCTTTGGACCGAGCATGCACTGTTCATCTAACGGGCCGACCGGGTCGAGCTTTTTCAAAGTTGGATTGGGCTTGCCAACGGACCCTCGACTCGCTTGACATCTTTAGTAGTGTTGGAGTGGTGCAGTGATCGCGGTTAATTGTGTTGGGGTGGTGTAGTGATTTTGGTTAGTGATGTTGGGGTGATGCCATGATTATGGTTGGTGGTGTTTGGGTGGTGTTGTGGTTGGTGGTGTTGGGTTGGTGCCACGACATGTTGTTGATTGTGAGGTGCTCGTAGGTGGGTAATTGTGGTGGTTGGGCTGTGCACAGGGGCAGAACCCAGGCATGAAAATTTGAGAATTTTTTTTAGTTGTTTTAAATAATAGGTAGTTATGTTTAAAATATTTATTAAAATGCCACCATATTATATATCAATGTATTAGATTTCATTTTGTAATGTTTTTTACTTTTTGTGCCACCAGCCGTCGTAATCTTTATCTTTCTCGTTCCCTTGTCCATCTTTATTCTTCCAAATTCTAAATCTCTAGATTTTAAAGTAAACAATAATATATCAAGATTAGTTTTTTTTTTCTTTTTTAATTTAAATTCTTATAATATGTTAATTTATACGTGATTATTGTCATCATACAATTGATAATCGCACTAATAATACATATATACAATAAGAGTGAAGTTTCTTTCATGCAAGATTAATAGTTTGTTGTTGACTAACTTTATAAGTTAAATAAATCACTGTAAATGGTGAAATTGTATAATTATTAGTAAAAAATTGAGTAATCTATTTTGTATTTAACGTATTCAATCGTGACACGAATTCTTTTATGTTGGCGGTTAATTTTTTTAAAGACATTTTGGTCCCCCGGTTAGACTTCCTGGATCCGCTTCTGGTTGTGCATGGCATCGGCGGGATAGACTCGCAGTGGTCGTGTGGCGGTAACGAGAGTAGGAGAGATTGAGAAAGAAAACGAAAGGAAAAAGGAACGAGAAGGGCAACCATGTCTTTTTACAACAATATTAAATGCCTTAGCGTTCTGTCTGGTTAGCATATATAAGTGCTATTATGGCAAAACATAGCTCTCGACCATATTTTGTATCTTATCACGCTTTAATAGATAAGAGTTTCTTCTTCTCTTAGGCATGTTTTTGAATTGGACGTTCAATCTTCAATAGAAACTCACTTTCCTTCAACGGTAGTAAAAGCATCTTACTACCATCAGTACAAACACGAAAATTTCCAGCAAACAAAAGTCACTTCAGTTGTTTTCGAGGGTGGTTGATGGAGGTATATGGTACCACAAAGTAGGAGGAAGTGGGCATCTCCTTTTGCTCATCCAATCAGTTACAAAAAGCTCAAAAGAGATGCTACCCAATTCAAGGTTCACGCTTAGTTTCTACCTCCCAAGTCATTCGGTTTGCGAAAACTTGGCCCAGAAAGCCAATGAATTAGTACTGATCTTCACCCCAGGAATCCTTAGCAAAGGAGGAAAATTGGGAATTTCTTGGTTAGCAGAATCCTGAGACATAGGTTGGTAGTTAAATGTTGGCATCAGATAGGAGGGGGATGTGACAGTGGGAGAGAATCTGATGGAGTCCATTTCGCAGGCCCACCATTGATGGCAATGCTTGGAGTAAATATTCCAGGTGGGACAGTTTTGTAGACAAGAAATTGTCCTCCACTGTCACACGCATTCACAAATGTATTTGCTTCCTTTTCCTTTGGTAGTTGGGAAGATGATGGGAAAAGGAAACTGAAGGTGGAAAATAGAGTATATAGTTGGAATCAACCCTTGAATTGAATGTTTGTAATGAGACAATGATGATGGTCACTACTCAGCTCAATCATTGAAAACAACATTCTTAAGCAATTTTTTTTTCCTAGGTCCAGTCAATATTGTATCGTGCTTCACTATCTCGACAACCTAATATGAAACAATGCAATATTTTTACTCTCACATACAACATAAACAGACCATGGAGCGCAAGAACGTTTCAGAATTACTCAGTTTAGGTTTAGTGCTTACTACTCAGGTTCAATCATTGGAAGCAACTTCCTCGACAAATTTTTTCTCACAGTTCCTTTTTCTCTGCACAAGCTAATACTATATCGTCCGGAACTACCGGTCCTGATGACTTAATCTAGGATCACACAATATTTTTTAGGGATAATATCAGTTATATCCCTCAGTTTAGGGGTAAATTACAGTCAAAGACGTATGTTTCAAAATTTTGCAATCTTATCCAAAATGTGAAAATTTTGTATCAGATATGCCCACCATTAGGGCTCCGTGAACCTAACTAACGATTTTTGCTGATTTGGCAATACCGTATTTTGAAAATGGCAATACTACCCTCTCCTTCTTCCCATTTCCTTTATCATCTCTCAGAACCACTGAACCACCCAGCATCACCAACCAAAACCACTACACAACCTAATTACTTTGTCCCAAAAATCCCACCCCAACATCATGGTTACACACAGATTAAAAAACACACTTAAAGCACCACATGCCCCATCATCAACATCCACCAGCACCATCAACCTCCACCACTTTGCCCACAACCAATTCATATACAATTCAACTCCATTTTTCACACTGCTCATCTACCACTACATTCTACCACAACAAATTGTGGTGCTACCACTCAGATTATCTCTTGATTAGATCCTCCACCGCCTTGTTGGACGTTGTAAGAGAAGCCTCACCCCTTATTTTGCCATCACCCATAATTTAGGCCCAATTACTATGGGCACCGTCCACCACCACCAAGATGGTTTCTACTATTTCTGCTGACCCGCGACTCCGGATCTGCTAACGTGAATGTACGCCTCCCAATCCTCATCGCCACTGGCCAATGCACGGGCCAATAAGACCATCGCTCACCGTCATTGCAGTTGCGGCTGAGTTTTTGCAGTTCCTGCTAAAGTGCGCCTCTCCGAAATTGTCGACCACCCACCACAACCCCCAAATGGTCGCGACGCCGGACAAGCCGCCGCAGAAGTTTCTGCCACCGTGTGAGACGCAGGAGAAAGCGTTGTCCCTGATCGAGGCCTACAGCGAGAAGTGGTGCTCTACCGCGGCTACCTCTGCACGATCGACTGGGACGCAGTGGCCGCCAGTGTGGGTGTTCGCTGCCCAGGTGCCTTCCCGGCAAAGACCTTCGCGCAGTGCCGCCACAAGATGGAGAAGCTCGGCAGCGGTAATGAATGGGATTGTGTGGACGGGGGTGTTGGAGAGTAGGAGAAGGGGAAGAAGAGAGAGAAGTAGAAAAGAAAGACAGAAAGGAGAGGGGTTGATGCTGATGGAAGAAGAGACACAAGAGGAAGAGAAAGTAGATGATTTGGTCTTGAGGGGCAATCATGTCATTTAACACAAAATTTTAACACCATTAGTATTCTGTCTGGTCAACGGATATAAGTGATATAAACGCTAACATGTGTCCTCGACTGTAATATACCTCTAAACTCAGGGATATATGTGATATTATCCCTATTTTTTACTCTTACGAGCATTACAAACAGACTATGTTGGGCAAGAATGTTTAAGAACTACTCAGTTTAAGACTCAAAGTCGTACATTCGATTTTGATGAGACACGAAAGCTAAAAAAGTTAAAAAAGGGAGATCAAACAAAAATCATACCACTTGCACTCCCAAAGCATTCTAACATCCATGATGATGGGTCCAAAAGGACTAGCAGGACAGTTTGATTTTGGCGCAATCAAGAGCTGAGTCAATTGCAAGTCAGTTTTCCATGTGCAAGTGGCGGTATGACCATCTCTCCCTTGAAAGTGAATGCTTGATGTTCCTTCCTTGTTAAGGAGCCATTTTGCGCTCCCTTTTTGTGCCACTGGGGACTTATTTTCCAGGACAGGACCAAAGTGTGTACTGCAATGAATGGACTGCGGCTGTCATCTTCCGCAGAATTGGCGACACCTTGTACGCTAAATGTGAATTATTGTGGACTTTAACAAGGTCTTGTATGAATTGTTATTCGCGGAAATCACCAACATAAACACGTGTATGTGTCTGATTCATAAAAAACAACTTATGTACAACCCCAGCCGTCCTTACAACGAGAGGTGTCGCAATATTTTGATAGAATTTGCGTAACGAATGGTCTAAAGGTTGAACGGAATTATTCGAATTGACATGGTACAAGTTCTCTAATTTTGCAAGAACATCAAATCAACCTGCAACCTGGCTTATGCCATTGTAGGAACTTAAATGTGAGAAGAGTTTTGTATCGTTACTGTTTAGAGTTTAGGATTTATGATGCATAAGAGGTTGGCGTAAAGAATGGTGTAAAGGTTGAACACAACTACTCTAATCAACATGGTGCAAGTTCTGTAATTCTGTAAATACATTTAATTAACCTGGCTCATGCCATTAAAGAAGCCCAAGTGTGAGTTAAAAGAGTTTCATATCATTAGGATTTAGGGTTTATAATTTATGGTTCATAAGAGATTCGTAAAGAATGGTGTAAAGGTTGAACGGAATTACTCTAATCAACACGGTGCAAGTTCGATAATTTTGCTAGTACATCAAACTAACCTGGCTAATACCATTGTAGGAACTTAAGTGCGATTAAAAGAGATTTGTACCGTTAGAATTTAGAATTAGGGTTTACGATTCAAAAGAGATTAACACTTGGCATCTTAAAAGGAAAATAAAAATCCACCCTTTTGTTTGAACTTCCAATTTCTTTGTTTGAACAAATTTTGGCTGCTACGCAGGTTGTAGGAATCTTCCTTCAACCCCGTTTATAGTGACAATTAATAGTCGTTAAATATTTCTAGTGGCCTTTCTGCTAATACTTTCGATGACAATTCTTAGCAGCATTTCTTTTAACGTCATAAAATAAAAGTCACTAAAAATATATAGCGACGATTAATTTTCTAACTATAACAAAGAGTTATGTCTGCACAATGCACCATAACTAGTTTGATGGATGTGCTTCTATTCCTTAGAATAGCCGGAGCTTCAGAAACCTGGATCCGGCCCAAGGGAACGTCTCCATCCTAGTCCAAGTCATCCTTCATCCCATGACCAAAATATTGTAAAGATCTAAGTCCATTCAGCCTATTGCCCTGGACCAAACCTCGATATTTGAGAGAAAAAAATGGTTGATAGATTGTTACTGAAAAAATGGTTGATCGTCGCTAAAAAGTGATCTGTCGTTTGCTTGGAGATGATGAGAGGAAGAGGTGATGTAGGGGCTGCCAAGTCCTAACAGTCGTAGTTTTTTTGCCCCTATAAAGTTGATACAAAATTATGTTCCTTTATTATTTATGCAATTCTCTTGGTTAAACTCAAAAAAAAAAAATTAAAATTAAATGCGGCAGGATAATGATTAAAGGCCTATTTGATGGCAAGAGAAGTCCTCCCCATAGAAACTAGCTCTTCTATGGGCGATCTCTCCGCAATTGTCTCATAATCAGCATTTTATTCCTCGTCTTGTAGAGCAGGCTCTTTTTCGGTGCTTTCTCTCCTAGTGGTTTTTTCGAACAGATCCACGCGCTAATTCTTTTGGTTTCCCAAGGATAGCGGTCTTCCCATGGCCTTTCGCCTCTGAAAGCGTTAGTTTTTTGGGCTCTTGAGCTGGTTCCCTATCAAAGGGTCCTTGATCAGCTGCCCCTGAAATTGCGGAAATGCTATTTCTTCACTTCCAACCCAAAAGCTCACCCACCCTTTAGCCGATTTTTAATCAAGTTTAGTCAGTTCGAGAGGGTTTATTAGCTTATCAATCGAGCTCATCAACTTGGCTTATAATTATTTTTCCTAGTTGCACAATTACGATAATAATAATTAATAAGGCCGGGTGAAAAGTTTGGTGGGAACAACAGTTTTAATTTCTAAAGGAGAACGACACTATGAAACTAATAATTTTACTCCAAAAATAAACCAATCATCAGCCACCTAAATCCTATAAGTTTGGACGCCAACTAACACTATAAGAGACTGCCCAAAAAAAAAAAAAATTTAGTTCGGGTTGTAAGCCTCATGTAGCGACAAATAGTAGTTGCTAAATGTACTTTTTGACTTTCATTTAAAGACACTAGAAAAGTGCTGTTAAAATTAATCGTTAATGATATTTATAAGGTGTCGCTAACAATATGTAGAGGCAATTAATACTTATCATGTGAAAAGTTATAGATTATTTTTACTAACAGGATTGCACTCAAAATCTTTCCCAAAAAATAAAAATAAATAAATCAAACACTCTGAACAAAAACTCTTGCCAAAAGTCAATAGATCTGGATTCAAAGCAATAAATAAATATTTACTAAATCCAAAAATAGCAATTACGTTGAAACATTCATCAACACTAAGATATGGTCCCCTCCCACCTTTGTTGAATCGAAATTTGCAGCTAACAAGACATTCCTCAAGTTACCCTCTCCCTCCAACCCAGAGGTCGGTCTCCTTGGTTTCATTCCTTCTTTCAATAAACTAATTGAATCTGCTCTAATTTCGAAAGCAGGTTTGTCGTTAAGCTCATTGAAAATTGGGGCAGGAAGTGTTTTCTCTAAGCTTTTGTAGTCAAAATGAAGGGCAAAGAGATTTCTCAGTTGAGGATTCAAATGCTGGCTACAAGTACCCACCTACAACTGGCCGACAAGTGGAACCATCATACTGGCAGTTCCATTTTCTTGTGCACAAATTCAACGATGTACGCTTACCATATTTGTTTTCTGTTTTTATTTTCATGATTTTCATATTCAGTTTGAAAATCCGTTCCTGTACTTTTATCATTTTCACAAAAAAAAAAATAGCTATTTTTTCTTATATTGGATTAAGTTTGAGTGAAAAAAGCTGAAAACACCTTTTAGGTGTTTTCAGTTTTTTGTTACTATTTGAGTAATTTTATCCAAAACGAAAACAAAAAATAAAAAGAATATTTTTCATCATCATTGCTAAAAACAGAAAACGAATATGGTAAGCGTACGGGGCCACTTTTAAAGGTGTATCGGAGGGGTGACGGATGATTTGCGAGGCTATTTTTTCTTGACAATGATTTTGAGTTTAAATGTTTAATGCATGTGTATGTGGATGGTTACGCTAACATAACTTTATGTATACACACATTGATATTAGAAGCAGGTTGGTGGGTGAGATAAGGTAGATTATGAATTGCTCTGATGGTGGAATAATGGGTGAGACGGTAAGTCAAAAATTAGTTGACCCGGAGTGACCCAATACAATGAGTTGTGTAGTTGGTTCGAGCAATAGACTCGTGTATGTTCTTGACCAGGCAAAATGACATTTTTATTCTTTATATTGGGTGACATGTTAATCACCCTGACCAATTAACGAACTTTTCTTGGATGCAAAGATCATCCTGATAATGGTTGTCGAGATAAAAAACAAACTCTGAACAAGTCAAAGGATAATGACCATTTGAATGTTTACCCCAAACTTAAAGGAGCAAATGTTTAATTTAACAAATTGACTTTTTATAATGTAACCACTTGATCGGATGAAAAGACGATCTTGTTGAAGGTAATCAAGATAAAAAAATGAATTCGTAACAAATCAAAGAATGGGGACGATTTATACATTTATTCCAAATTTAAAAGACTGAATATATATTTATCTATTTACAATTGTATAGTAGATTCAAGTGATCCATTTGGGAAGAGGTTGTTCTTCCCCGTTAATATGAAATGTTAATGATTAATATTTTTCCATTATAATCTTGGTATCCATTTTGAATTTAGATTAATGCTTATATGAGCTGTCATATACAATCTAGGGTCGGAAGCACACTGATGCGCGTCCAATGAAAGAGAAGATACACAAATTTAACATATATTAGTTTGGAGCACGTGCGTTGCACAAGAATGTGGTCGAAGGTAATTTTTGAACTGATATCATTAGGTTTCTTGGGAACAAATTATATAACTCAATTATGTTCTACAACATTTGTAGTATTATAAATAATATTGTTTCTCATCAAACTTTTTATTTCCCAATGTTTAGAATAGATTCATTCCCCTATGTTTATACTATTTAAACAAATTAAAAAGGGAGTCATAAACGAAGGGTAGAAGTGTTATTGGCGTAACTAACGGAGGATATAATCATCCTAAAATGATTTACAGCATTCGTACTTTTATAGGTAGTATAGATATAGATAAAAGTACATAAAAAGGAAAAGAGCTTACAATGAAAAAGGAGATGGAGAGGATAAGTGTAGTAGAAATTGAGTAAAAATGCTAACAATTGAATATTGCGGCGGAGTTTTTGCAATACTCGGAGTGAAGAAGTTCAGATTGTAATGCGGTGGAATGTTTATTTACTAAATCTTGAAAACTTTCAACAATGACCTTGATTAGCTTTTCTTTCATTTGAAGTTACTATATTACGAAAGGGTATAGTTGAAAGTTCAGAAAAAGACTTAACCATATGAGTTTAAGAATGATCTGATTGAAATGAATTAAGAATTAATCATACAAGTTTAAGAATGACCTGATTGAAATGAATTAAGAATTTAGTGGTCACTTTGACACAAATTGATGTTCAGCGATCAAAGTTGAATTTACTTAATAGTACAGTGGTTAACTTAATAATTAACTCTGATTATGAAAATAGAAATCTGCATCTTGACGTAATAACTAAATGACTGTTTATGATAAAGTATTACAGCATAAGCAATCTCAAACTGGGCCTATATATGAATTATAACCTTCTGGAAGAATAATGGTTGGTTTTACTTTCTTATGGTGTTTTTTTTTTTTTTTAATTTCTCAATTGGGAAATCTAATAGAACTGCAATTCATATATATAACCCGCGAGGGGAGGGAATCGAACTAGGGACCTCGAGGTCACTCCTCGAGGCCCCTTGCCAACTCCACTACCCCTTTGGGTTGTTATGGTGTTATTTGATTCAACGAGAGTTGCAAAGATGGCCCAAGATCCTCCGTTGTTACTACAGAAATACAATAAAATTGTCACTAAAATCCATAATAGTGGCTAAAAAGACAAATGTATCATATTGTCAGCAGCCAATACTTTTTCTAACGATCAAGTAAATTTTGAGTGACGAACTCCACCTCTATAGTATCGCGAGAATTCCATTTGCATCAGGACGTTCTTGTTCGGCTCGAGTGTCATGATAAAACGAGAGATGTTTCAATTACATCCAACATTTAGGTCAACTGAAAAAATTTGACTACTACCCAGGTGATGCCAAGGAAAGTGGGTTCGTACCTACGTGGAGGTGGCACAAAAGTTGCAGTCGAAGTCAGCTTCCAAGTATGCAAAGCGAGAGACAGTGAGGGCGGAGTAAGGGCATAGAGCAAGGCTTCCCAGACAGGCCGTGAGGAATGACAGTACTGTGGAGACAAGGCTGTGACGAACAGGACCGGCAGTCGACAGTCCAAGTCAAGGTCCGAGTCAGGGTCCAATGCTACGGTCCAATTTGTGTTTCTCTCTCTAAGATCCAAGAGCTCCTAAATTCTAGAGTGAGAAAGTGATTTTTGTAAGAATGAGCAAAAGTTTCATTTTTGAGTCATAAAGTCCACTATTTATAGAAACAGTGTGCATGTGTCATCAAGTGCCACATGTCGTCCCATGGGAGTGACACGTCACCGGGGGTCCAAAAATATCGATTCTCCATTGGACTACCGGTTCCCAAATTTGCATTGCCTGCCCCACGCAGCGTCGCTTTACCTATCTGAGAAGACTGAACACACCATGACAACATGATCAAAGTAAGCTCGTTGCTCTAGCCATTAGTCCAAGCCCTTACTGAATTCCACAAGCGTCAAGAGACGGGTAGAGAACCTGACAGTGGTGAGAGTTGCCCCTGTAGCCAACTGCCAGGCGGACTAGGCACGAAGCCCTCCAAAGACCTGCTCCCGTCCTGGAGTGACCCGGGGGTCATCGTCTTGGGGGCGCCAATAATCACCGGTAACGTGAGTGGACATGGTCCCAGCTCAGTGCCTAGTGTCATGCAAGTCACCCCAGACGGCGATAGCTTTATGGTAACGAGCCTATCATGCTGCAAAGGGTCCTCATGCCGGAGCACTATGAGCAGAGCCCCATGGAATGAAGACGGCGATAGCTTTTTGGTAACGAGTCTATCCCGTGGTGGCAATGGCTTTGTGGTAACGAGCCAATCCCGCTGCGGAGGGTCCTCGTACCGGAGCACTACGAGCGGAGCCCCCCGGAATGAAGATGGCGATAGCTTTATGGTAACGAGCCTATCCCGAGGCGGCGATGACTTTGTGGTAACGAGCCTATCTCGCTGCAGAGGATCCTTGTGCCGGAGCACTACAAACGGAGCCCCCCGGAATAAAGACGGCGATAGCTTTATGGTAACGAGCACATCCCGTTGCGGAGGGTCCTTGTGCCGGAGCACTACGAACGGATCCCCCCGGAAGCATGTAATATGATTGTGGTGCATGGGCACGGTGCATTCAGCACGAGACATTGATTGTGGCGCATGGGCGCAGTGCATACAGCACGAGACATTGATTATGGCGCATGGGCGCGGCGCCTACATCACGAGACATGATTGTGGCGCATGGGCGCGATGCCCAAAGGAATGAGACATTAATTGTGGCGAGTGGGCGCGGCGACAACCGTCGCGAGACAATACCTATCATGGAAGTGGCGCACGGGCGTCCAATGAATGTCGCGGAGACGATATCTAGTGACGGGGGCACATGTTGTGAGAGTGGCGCACGTGCGCGGCGACGAATGTCGCGGAACAATACTCGGTGCCTGGGGCACGTATCATGAAAATGGCGCACAGGCGCGGCGACGAACGTCGCTGAACAATACTTGATGCCTGGGGAACGTATCATGAAAATGGCGCACATGCGCGGCGACAAACGTCGCGAAGACAGCGCACAAGAGCGCGTCGGGTGTCTCGGAGACGAGGCATGAGCCAAGTATGCATGTTATACCAAAATAATAAGTGCGATGTTTAGTAATGACAAAGTCGGGAATAATGATACGCGGTCGTCGGTGAAGGGTCATTCGGCGATAGTATGCGACTTTGGGCGTCGGGCATCACGGGAGAGGTGCACGGTCACGGACGACGGATGTCGCGAGGTTGATGTACAAACTTCCGTAAACATCGCGGAGGTGCAAAGATTCGAGAAAACAAGTGCGCGCGGGAAGGGAGGCCATAGGCCAAAAATGGGGGGAAGGCCAAGGCCACCACCTCTGGGGAAGCTTAGGCCGACCCCTTGGGGAGGCCGAGGCCAACCCTAGGGGGTGGTCAAGGCCAATGGCAAAATCCCATGAAGGGAGGCCAAGGCCACTCCCCCTTTCAATGAACTTCAGGCGCGCTGACGGTAGGTGTTTTGATGGGTTATGACGTATCCAAAAGTTGTGTTACGACAAGCGTGTTGCCGTGAGTCGTACCCACATGACGAACAAGGTGCCAAAGTCATATACGAAGCGTACAAAGCGAACAAAGTGCGAAAAAGACTTTATGTGAAAAGTGAACAACCGGGGGGAGAAAGGCTAACCCCCCATGGAGGCCGAGGCCGACCCCATGGGGTTGGCCAAGGCCTTTGCCCCTTGACCCCGTCGCTTCGGTTGCGCAGTCGGTCGATTTTTTTTGGTGAAAAGGTGTTCGGGTGGTCGCGGCGTGACGATCGTGCTACCGTGAGTCACGTTAATGTGAAATAATTGGCGCATAAGTCACGCGCGAAGCGTGCGAAGCAAAAAATGCAAGTGACTTGAGCGCGCGCACTTTGACCGATTTGAAGTGTTGAAAAAATGACCGTTGAATGTGTCGACGTGTTCGCGCGAAGCGGGACCCCTAGTGGGCCCTTGGGTCTGACCAAGATAGGTTGTGAACACCCGGTTAAAGAAATCTTCCTCCTACCCCCTATATAGCGATAATCAATCGTCTCTAAATATTTGTAATGACGCTAAAAAGTGATACTAATAATTGACGCTAAAAATGTTAAAAGAAAAGACACTGGAAACATTAATAATTATTAATTGTCACTATACACGGAATTGGAGGAAGATTCCTACAATCCGGATTGGAGCCAAAGTTTGTTCTAGGCCAACTATCTCTGATAAGTGCGTACTCAGATAGCCCAATACACATCAAAGCTAACATTCCCCAGGCCTCTCTAAAAACCACACTCACACATAAATCACCATGGCCGCCCCACCATGCTTCCGCGCGTGTGGGGCGGCAGCCACTCTGAAGCTTCATCTTTAGGCCCTTATCTACGTCTTTTGTGGTGGTATATTTACGAAGTGATCAGTTGGTGGCCGGCGGTATAAGAGGCGGAAGGACAGTGGCGAGGCGTCTCACTGGAATTTGATCAGAGACGACGACATCAAGGTATGTCTCCAATTTTGGTCGATCTTCGTAGATCTGCTCAATCGACTTTCTTTCCACCGTTCGCCGGTGGTGACCGGAATATCACTGGCGGCGATCGGATTCTCGCTGGGTTTTTTTTATTGTCATTTTTGAATTTTGCTTTAGATTTTAAATCTCGTTCTCATCTGCTTCTTGTTCCTTAGTGGTGGAGGTTCAGGTTGGTGGTTTGGTTGTTGGTCCTAGTAGTAGCAGGAGGGCTCGGGATAGAGAGGCTTAGCCGTGGTTCTGGGGTTGGTTCTAGGAGTCCGTGGAGTCTAGGGAGGGGGGGTTGGGGGGGATAGGGTCTCGGGGGTAGGGGTGGGGTAAGTTCTGCTGGGCTGAAGTGGGGGGGTTTCGGGACCCGGGGAGGGAGGGAGGGGGGATGAGAGTTATCTTAGGGTTTTTTGGCAATCAGTTCAGGGGCCGGAGGGGTTGGGGGGTGGGGTTTTAGGGATCTTTTCTAGGTTCGAGCATCCTGTGTGTGTCTACTTTGGTAAGGTTGGTAAGTAGTGGATATTTTGTGTTTCCTAAGCCCTGTATTGCGATAATTTGTTTCAAATTTGTTACGGGTTAGTCGAAGGATAGACATTGCGGCGTTGTAAATCCTAGGAGGTGAGATGCGACTCTTATATAGTGTACTCACCTTGGTGTCGTGCGGTTCCCGATTGTATGCGTTATTGTTACCACCTTTTATTTTGTTCTCTTTTCTGTTCCGTTTAAACCTGTAAATTTTGCATGTTACTTTAAGTTGAGTTAAAGTGTAGGATATGCTCTACTCTAATTCAATTGTATTGTGTCTAAGTTTATTAGGTTCGTTGTTTGTATTGACCTTTTTGGTCATGTATAACGAGTCACGGGAATATCGTGACCTTTTTTAGCCGTATGGCATCTCTTGTAATAGCTGCAAAAACGTTCTATTATCAATGATATTCTCAACTTTATAAAGAAAAAACCTATCTCTCATAAATGTGTATTGATTGATTGTCTCGAAAAAATTGAAACTAGTAGTAACAGGGTGACATGTTCTACGAAGGGGGTGCAAAAGACCATTCCCTGAAAGCTCCTACTCCTATGCACCCTCCCTCAAATATCCTTGGACAAATGTATAAAAAATAGTACTATTAGTCAACCAATTCCCCCAGATCCGAGTTCTCTAATTCATCTAAAGGTACATCGTTTTAGTAAAGAAAAGAGTATTTATTGAAACATAGTTAACAATAAAATCTTAGTCATGGTTTTTTTTTTTTTTTTTTTAGAATAATAAAAATATTTACCGATCGGTGGGCATCACAATAAAATAACCTAAATAAAACACAAGCTAAATAACATTATGTAAAAGCTAACTAACCTGCAAACATAAAATAAACCAACAACAACGAAATAATTTTTTTTCCCTTTGTATTCGGTTTTTTTTTTCTTTCTTTTCCATCTCAAGACCGGATCAGAACAACCCAACAGGATAGCTATGCTACATGTCAAACAAAACACTAGGGTTGGAACTTAGGCCGGACAACCTGTGAACAACCCATACCAGCCCCAAAAAATATGGACATGGACTTATTTTTATAGTGATCGTGGTGGACGTGGGGTCAAAGTTTTGAGGCCGTCAAGAATATGAGCTGGACATGGATAAAGGTTTCTACTAGCCTGTCCAGCTTGTGGAAAAAACCAGCCCGTCTAATATATATTTGGGTTACAATATAATTATTTTGTTTCCTTCAGTCTTTAAAAATTGTGGATCACATAGATCTATACAATCTCGACCGTCAAACTCTTAACTTAATTGGATAATATTTCTTTTTTTTTGTACTTTCTTTTTTGTCATAATTTTTTTTATAGTAATTTGATCGTTTGTATTGCAATTGGAATTAAAATGCTTCTCTTGGACTTTGCAGACATAACAGAGAAAATATAAGTTTTTTTCTCTTCAGGCATCAAGAAGTGATTCTTAATAGTTCTTGGTAAGTGAATTGTTGTGCATAAGGTATTTTCAACTTGTATTAACGTAATTGTGTTGTTTATATGCCTCTTGCAATTTATTTAGTTTTACTCATATTCTTGTCTTACTTTTCTGAAATAGGTTGAGCGACGGTTCTTACTTTTTGTTCATGTTTGGAGACCTTTTTTTCTTACTTTATTTCTTATTATTGGATTAAAGACTCTTGTCTTTTTCTCTCAGTTTATCCCAAATATTTGTTTTCATGCTTATATTTAAGTACATTATAAGATTTTAATGCACTTTTTTTTTCATTATCATGACTAAATTGTAAAGTTAGATGGTCAATGATATATTTTCAAATCGTTTTAAAAAAACGTAAGTCGTAACCATAGACAACCGTACCCGCGGGCAGCCCCTGTCTACCAAATTTTTGATGTGCTCGACGTGAACAGATATTATTAGGCTCGTGGATGGGCTGGGCTGGACATAGACACGACTTTTAAAGAATGGGTTAGGCATGGTCTGACTATTGAGCCCATCCAATCCGCCCAAGTTGCACCCGTACAAAACACAACTAAACTCCACCTATCAGCAACAACAAACACCTCCCTGAGTCATTGACACCTGTCCAACCGAGACTCAAGCCCCGAGACTAACACCCGCGTAATGCCCACGCGCCTCACCACGAGTCTGTGCCACCGACGGCGCCGGAAGCCAGGGGCTATGGCTGTATATGAACCGAATTCGAGCCGAACAGATGTATGTTCAAACTCGCTTGTTTAGTTTCACGTCATTTTCGTGTTCATTTAATCTTCAATATTTTATTTGAACTCGTTCGCGGTTCGTTTCACAAAACTCGTGTTCGGCTCGAGTTCGTTCGTTTATTTATACGAACCGAACGAACTTGAAAACTCGTGTTCTCATTCAAAACAATTATTTTCAAACCAGAACTACACCTTCCTTGATCCAATTGTCTAACTGATTTTAAGACTTTCAAGTTTAAACTAATTTATACTAAGGGTTTGTTTGATAACTTGTTAGTTTTCAGTTTTTTCTCCAGTTTTGTAAACTGGAGAAAAATAACAGGGCTGTTTTTTGAAAACTCTCGTTTAAAAGTTTTGGGTTTTCAGTTTTGATTTTTATTTTGAGACCACCACCACCACCCCCCTTCCACCGCCACAGCCACCGACCACCATCGGCGACGGCTGCCGGCCACCCCACTGGCCACCTCCACGCCCCACCACCGCAAAGCATCACCAAAGAAAAAACTCAAAATAAAAACTGGGTAATCAAACACCCATTTATTTTTGTAAAAAATAAAAACTAAAATTGATTTTTATTTTTTTGGAAACAAAAAACCAAAATTGGAAGTGATTTCAAACGCTACCTAAATTATATATGACTTTTGGGTTTGGAACATATTATAACTAAGTTATTATCCAGATGAGTTGTTCACGAACGTATTCATGAACACTTTGGAATGTTCATGCTCGACTCGTTTAATAAATAAGCTTGAATATTTTATTCATCTTCGGTTCGTATATTATACAAACGAATATGAACGAGTTCTTTAAGGAACGAACCACGAGCAGTTCATGAACAACTCGGTTCATTTACAGTCTTACCAGGGGCTGATCCAGAAAATCTAATTGAAGGGGGCCAAACATGCGTAAATTTTTTTATCATATTATAATTAACGTCACTCCTTGAATACGTTAAATGCATAATAAATTATTCACTTGACTACTAATCATTTTAGTTTACTATTCATAGTGATTTATTTAACTTGGTAAGGTGAATCAACAACGAATTACAAATCTTTCATGAATGAAGCTTTACGTTTATTGTATATATATATTATTAATGTGATTATTACTTATATGGGTACAATAGTGCATGTATAAATTAACATATTATAATAATTTAAATTAAAAAGAAAGAACTAACCTAGATTATTCGTAATTTTTCGTAATCCGAAAATTTAAAAATTTAAAGAATGAAGATGGAGCAAAAGAATTAGAAAGAAGAAGACTATGACGACTAATGACACAAAGAGTTAGAATTACAATAAAACGAAACCTAATTAATTACTTTTACGATATAATGGTATTTTTGTAAAAATGTTAAATATGAATATCATTTATATAGAAAACTAAAAAGGAAATCCCAAAAATTGGGTGTGGGGGTGGGGGGGGGGGGGGGGCGTGGCCCCCTCCGGTCAGGTGAGTGTTCTGCCCTGCCGGAAGCGTCGATTGCAGGAAGCGTCAATCCCCCGTGATCCACCACCTTCGTCAACCTCCGAACACCACAATCTACCGGCCAACTCCTCTCCTTGCTACCACCACAAAATATCAATAACCTCATCAATCTCAAACCTTCACTACCACACCGCCGCTGACAAGACAAGCCAAGCACATGGAACCCTTCACCACCGTCCACCGGCGCAGTAACACAACCACCACCGTCAACTGTCCCCTACGTGGCTTTTTTTTTAAATCTAGTTTCTTCTTGTCCTAAACATAACTCGGCCTTTTTTTTTTTTTTGCAACAAAGAGCAGACCCTCACTTCTTCTCCCCATTTCGGTACACTCCACTGGTTGCATGCAAAGCATGCTTAAATTTATGTAATCATATGCCACCATTTAGCATTTAACTCCATGACCATCCCCTATTGACTTGGCAACCTCTATCTTCCGCCTCAAGCTTTCAACTTCTTCAGCAGTTGATGAGCCTTCCTCACCCTTCTCCTCAACCATGAGCTTTTCGGTCAGATCGGTGTACATCTTTCTTACTAGCCACTCCTCCCCCTTTTCCAATCCCGTCCTTAATATCCCTTCTAAACTTTGGAAACTGCCTATTTCGGCTAAACTAAAAATTTTCCTATGGCAATTTTTTCACAATCGCCTTCCCCTGTACTCCGAACTCCTTAAAAGACACTGTCCCCTTGTCAACTCATGTCCTTTCTGTCTCCATGCCTCTGAAACTCATGAACACTTATTCCTTAACAGGAAATAAGACAGAAAGCATTTCTGGAGTCTGAGTCCACAGATATGACCTTGGATCTTCGAAAGATTGGCTCTGCTCCTGGTTATCTAACCCTATCTTCAAGAAGCCGCTTGACCTTTTACACATGATTCGTATCTCTTATATGCTCTGGCATATTTGGCTTGGCCGAAATGAACTTATATTTCGACATACTCCATTTTCTACTTCTCAGATCCTAAGGAACTTTTCTCAGTCTCTACAGGATCTTCGCGGGCTATCTATCAGTCCAGGATTAAAAAATCTCTAGGCCGCAGGCCCACGTGTCAACTCACCCGTAACCCACCCCTAAGGTTCACGCATTTCTACCCTCATCTCCTTCCTCTGTCCCCCCCCCCCCCACCACTATCCCTGTCTCACAAATACTGGCCCAATTACGTGTGATGTGGGGATCACGGAAAGACGGGAATATAACAGAAGGGGTCTGAGTTTAGTACTATTCAACATACGTTGGGTGCCAGTCGGATCATATGTATCCGCCTTTATCTCACCTGACATGAATTGCATCGACTCTTTTGTACTTACCATGATTTTTCAGTGGTTATCGTCACTACCTTGTTCTCATTTCATTTTCTTACTTGACTCTGCACTTATCATTGGACAACTTCCAGGCCATGAACATCAACCTTGTGGGTTGTTTGCACAGCGTGTACATCGTTTAGCTCTTTAGTTTACTTCTTTTGTCAGCAACAGATTATTGCATTCAGTTCACATCGGGAGGGGTACAGATCGAGTTCTAGACCTGGCTTCAGAGTTGGCTTCTTTTGGGCTACGTCACAGGGTTTGTTTTTAGTAGCAGTGGTTTGATAGTGTACAGGCTGCAATACCTTTTGCCCTTTTTTCTGACGCTGTGGACTCCTGAGCTCACCTCCCAAATTTTTGTTGCCTCAACTGCCCTGTCTTTGGTTTTACTTCCGTTTTTTTTTTTTTTTTCTTTTGTATGGTTGGTTCTGTCAACCAGTACTGTTCCAAAGTTTGCTGTAATGATCCTTTGTACTTCTATGTTTGTTGTAATGTAGTTCTCAAGTTCGCAAAAAAAAAAAAAAACCTTCATGACCATCCATCATCTCCCATACGTTACAGGGCTTTTAATGGATACTTTAAATATAGGTTACCAATCAACTAAACCTTCTGGCTTTGCCTTTTCATTTCCTTTCTCTTACTCTTTCTCCTTCTCTCTGTATTTTCTAACCCCTCTAGGTTATGAAGATATTCGTACTGAACTACGTCACCTAAATCGTCTCTAGAAAGACTAAAGACTTTCACCATAAAAATACACTTGCTATCATTTCGTTCAAAATCTCAGTACAAACAATAATAATAATTTTATACCACTCGCTAAATTGTTGCTAAGAGGAAGTTTTTTCACTAAAATAAGTGTCACTAAAACAATGTCAAGCTACTAATTATAAGCCCATTGTGTAGTTGTAGGGTATTACAAATGCAATCCATCTAAATATAACTTCATTATTTTTTGTGGAATTTTTTAGACCAATAATAGGTGCGGAAAGGATGAAAAAACTTTGTATAGGCTCAAACAGATGCATATTGAACCGTTTAAATCGACTAAACAAGACTGTCCAGGCTAATGATGGTTGGTTCGGCTCGGTTCAAAATTTTCCTAAAAGACGGGCTATGGTTTGCTGTGTAGTTTAACCCCAAAATTAAACTGAATCGAATTGTGTTCACCCCTCGAAAGTGAGATAAAGGTGATTAGTGGACTAAAAATAGGAAAGTATTTAGATTTTAAGTTTGGGTAAATTTCTTAAATGACATGTAGTACATTTTTTCCGGGACAATTTAGATTTTAAGTTTATGTGTAAATTTCTTAAATGACCGGAGAACGAGTTCAAGAAATAGAAAAAGTTACAATAAAAGATACGCCAAAGGCTTCATTTTAAAGTTCTTCACCCTTAATAATAGTATACATATAATGGTCGTAGGTTTTTAAATCTTGCTTCAACAGATGAGGCTCCTCACCATTTAAAAAAAAAAAAACTCAATGCTTTTTCTTTTTCAAAAAAAATAGAAGTACAAAAATCAAAACGTGGACAAAAGGGTGAAAAATAACTTATTACTCCTTATCATATAGGCCTTTTAAACCTCAAGGAGCGTGTGTGCGTCCCACCCACCACAACTTGACGCAACATATATGGGGAGACACATTGATGCCCATATGTTAAAGCATGCACAAACCCATCATTAAAGCCACAAACGAAAGAGAAAAGCATATGGATCATAATCAAAACTGTTGTAGTTTTGTATGTTTAATTTGGAGGGCACCCTATTTTAGTTGTTGTCTAGAACATACTTGGCAAGGGCAATGTCCGCAACATATAGTTTGATGGGGAGAGGAAATTCGGCAGATTGCATGCTCTGGGGTGTGGCAAAGTGTTGATGCATGAGTCAAAATACATACCCACTGTCGATTATTTCCATATCTAGTCCCTCTTCTTGTCATTTTTTCTTGTATGGAAAGGATACAAGGTGAGGCCAGCCCTGTATATCATTTTGTCAACTTCGTACAATGGCAGAAAATGTTTTGTCCTAAGATGAACACATACTTTGACCGAGCGTATCGGGTATAGGGTAGCCAAGATACTTGCTCTGGCTTCTTCAGTCTTATTTTTTTAATCAATTTGACCAGTTAACCCCTGCTATTATTAGTATTATTCTCTCTACAACTTTCTGTAACAAATATTGGTCCGCTCGCCCAGATCAGATCCATTAAACAAGGTAACATGAGAGAAGGTTCAGCACTTGCTGTGATCTGACAAGTCCATATCATATGCCTAGCCAAGTATTGATGTCATGGAAACAAGAGAGCCTCGCAGGGCTGTGCATGGAGTTGCCAAGAGAGAAGATGACAGCCTAATGTACCAATAAAGGCATCGAGTACTCTAATGGCGCACATAGATATAGTGAATGAAAATTACTTTCCTAGGGTCTTTTCTTAAAGGGAAATGGTTTGAGAGAGAGAGAAAAGGAGGTCTTTTTAAACTTTGGGTGGTGTTCCTTATCCAATCTTAGAACGTTGGGGAGTCTAGAGCCTAGAGGTGTGGTTGTGATGATGGCTTTCTTGGAGTTGCAAAGATAGGGCTGAAGGAGAAACATGGAGGGTTCGTTTTGGTTTCCCTCAAGGAAATTGGAGGGAAATTTAGAGCCATGTGGTGAGCCCAGAGGTCAGCACATGGCTTTCTCCCATTTCCATGCATTCAGGCTGTAATTTGATAGAGGTAAACCAGGGTTTTGGGTTTTCAAGAGAATCAGTTGCAGAAGAAGAACACCTGATTTTTTTTTTTTTTTGGGTGCTTAGAAGAACACCTGATTGGTGCACCAAAACAAAGCACAGTTTTCAGTGTGTGTGTGTGTGTGTGAGAGAGAGATGAAGGAACACAGCCCTGCCAGCACTATGGTTTCAGTTTAACTCAACTATCTTTCATTAGAAAACCATTTTTCTTGTTTCTTAACCCGTTCATCAGCATCTCTCTTCAAATCTCGTACTGTAGTCTTTGCTTTGCTATCTCTTCCTATTCATCCCTTTTTTCAACCCCCCGCCTACAACCAACTTTCCAATCTAGTCCATATTTCTCTTTCCATCTTGAGGCAGTTCCAAAATCCATCTTGAGAACCTAAGAGGCGCATCATGGCTTGCTCTTACATGGTGGTTTCTGCTGTTTCTGTTTCTCCGGAGACCCATCAATCTGATTGACCATCTTTTCGTTCATCTCCTTTAATTCTAAGGTTCTTTCATCTTTGAACCCAATTAGGGAAAGTTCCTGACCTCTTCCCTTTCTCGTTTCCCAATACATGTACCCCAAGAAAGCCTAACAAAAAAATCCCCCCTACTGCTATCCATGAAATTGGAAAGCACAAGCACGGGTGAAATGGCTTTGCCTCTCTATTCCTCCCGAACTCCAATGCCTTGGATTGCTGCTCTGATTTCATTTCTCACATATGCTAAGTTATCAGGTCATGGGTTTTTCTCTCTCTTCATGGCATCCATGGTTTTGATTTTATCTATCGTAGTCTTGAAATTTTTGAAGCGAAAACCAGTTCTTTTAGGAAAGTCAGACCAAGACTTGACTCTCTGCCGCGCCTCAGATCAAAATGGTTCACTTCAGGTAGAGGAGGAAGTTGTATCCAAATTACTACTTCTAAATGGGACACAATCAGCAGGAGACAAGGTTGAAGAGGCCCAAGAAACTGAAGTGGATCAGCTTCATGACTACTTAGTTGGGTCAAAAGAATCAGATTCAGAAACTGAAAGCACAAGTGAAGATTCTGATATTGACTGGCCTTACTCCGGCAACGTGGGTTGCTCTGATGATTCGATATCCGACGAGGAAAGCCTAATCGAAATCGCCCTTCCGAGTGGGCACTATGTTAGTCCAAAAGAAGAAGAGGAACCCAAGTTCAACCTGCAGCACAAGTTGCCAAATTTCTCACCAGACACCATTTTTGCTGAAAATGGCCTAAAGGAGCTTTATTCAGAAATCAATGACATGAATGAGGAAGAGAACTTGATCGAAATCGACATATCAATGGGCTCCATCATATGTTCAAGGTTTGAGATTAATGTGTAATGTCTTTTCTTGCAGTAGTAGTAGTACTTGATACTGGTGCTAGACTCTGAAGTTTGCCCCTATAAAAACATTGGATACCCATCAAAGAACATTTACTGTGGCCCTTTGTTTTCTCTTAGTGCACATTAAAGTACTAAAAGCTTGAAGGGCACTTACTAGTAAATTGATCTCCACTTGCACTTGTTTTTACCTCCTAATCCCAGTTGCCCATTTGGCATCATTTATATGCTTCAGACTTGACAGTCATTGGGTCTCACATAAGAATTCAATCTTTAAGATCTAGTTCACGTGTTGAGTCATTTTCACGGATTGTGATAAGATCCAGTTGATACAGACAATGCAGTGCAGCACTTTTGTCAGATTTATGGAACTTGGTTCAGTGCCCTAATCATCCATGTCTAATTTTTTTCTTATGCCCAATTCAAATTACACTTGTAGACTAAACTAATCCTCAAAAAGGGTATAAGAACAATTTATGGAGGTCAGAGAGTCAGGAGAGGAAGGAGATGAGGAATTTCGATTCTATTCATTACCGATAATTTCCCCAAAAAGGCAAAATGCCTTGTTAGTTGGTGACTTTTCATTACCCAGTGCGAAGAACGTAAGATGCAAAGAAAAGTATAGTAGAGAGCAAATATAGGAAGCGGAAAAGTATATTAGAGCCACTAAAAGTTGAACCAGTTCTACTTTTTTTTTTTTTTGTTGATAAAGATGAGAATAACATAGGTAAAGTATTTTTGCAGCAATTACAAAATGTGCCAAACGGCATAAGGGTCACGACAATTTCATGACTCTGTGTATACACGACCGTAATGGTAAGAAATTAGCAACCAACCTATAGATTCGATACAAATTACAATTAAACTAAATCAGAGTATATTTTACACTGTAACGTGACTTTAAGTAACATGCGGAGGCATAGAGGTTACAACGCCTAGTAAAAAAAAGACAAAACAATGGAAATCTACAACACAAATGGTACAACGAGGAGGGGCCGACAAATAATCGAATGTGTACTAGATAATCAATGGAATCACATCTCATAGACAAGAGACATTCAACTTGCATGGTTCACAGTATTCCATTAGTATTTTTATCCCAAAACACGGTAATTGTAAAACCCGATATAGCAAACCAACAATCACAAACCGGGCTAAGCAAACCGCCGCCCACACCAAAACCCTAGACGCATAACCACCCAGGAACCACAACGTACGAACCCCCCAACCCGCCGTCACTGCTGCTGGTGAAATTCCAGCCACTGCCAGTCAAATTTCGGCCATCGCCAACGTTGATAAATCAAAACCTAGCAAAGAAAACCTCATAAATCAAGCTCTAGCAAAGATCAACCATCGACCATCACCATTATTTAGATCTTTTAGATCTAGAGGATCAAGAAATCGCTAATATCAACCTAGATCTAAAGAGATCCAGTGCATCGCATCCCCAACCGTGGTTGGGGAGATGGCGTCGGCCATCGCGCCGCCGTCGTCCACTGTCTTCCATCCTTCATCAGTCGCGGGCCATATCAGAGCACTTGACCATAGTAAACGAGACGAAAAGAGCTAGGCCGGATTCCAACCACCGCCCCAACCGCGCCAAACGCACGGTGGGACAGGCACGGAGGCTATATGCAAAAGGCTTTGTTTAGAGAGAGGGCAGAGAGAAATTTTTTTCTAGCTCCTTGGGGATATGAACCATCTCTACTTAAAAGGGCGATCTTTCTATGGGAGGATCTTTCTAGTTGCAACTAAGGGCGATGCTACCTGAAAACATCCTCTCACACATAAGTGAGTGAAGTTTTGCGTACATCAATCTAACTATCGAAAGTACCTTTTTTTTCTTTGTTTTTTGAAGAGCACAAAAGAATTCCAATTTTGGGACAGAAGATACTTCTTGGGCAATGAAAGGAAACAAGAGCATCCCAGGAGGCTAGGCTGATTTCCCATACACACTCTTCTCAGTTCTGACAAAAAATGAAGATTTCTCTATTTGGTGTCATTAATTAGTTTTCTCCATTAACTCTGAGAAAGTGGACGGAATGTGAAGAAGAAGGATAATTGACTAGATGTGACTAAATAAACAAGTAAATGCCGAGTTCTTGATTTGTGATATTATTGCAATTGGACTTGGAAAAGTGCTGCAAATATTTCATGATTATGAAAAGCACGTCTAGAAGATTTAAACCGGCATTAACAAACAAAGTTGCAACTTTAAGAATTACGCAGTATGCACTCATTACGTGTTGTTGGCCACTCTATGTAAAGCTCTCATATGCCATCGCTATCATGGTACGAAGTCTCACCTTGTGTAGGGAGGTAGAGGAACCCTACCTATAGATAAACGCATGATCAAGGGGAACAACACCGGAGGCAGAGAAAAACCCAGTAAAAGCAATGAGAAATTTAATCTAGGAACACTCGAGTCCTACTTATGTGAAACTAAATAGGCAAGCGCATCTCTAATTTCGCATTCAACAAAATGGACAACTCGCTCATCAACTATTTTATTGTGGCGAATGATTTAGATCCAGCCGACGCCTCTAGTAGGATGAACGAACTTCGTGCTACGTAGCTTTTCGTGGCATATGATCTGAACTCAATGTGTTGGGCAGATGGAAGCAGAGTTTCATGCACGTGATCGAGGCATCCGTATATGGAATTCGGACATGAGACGAAGGACCGGAGAGCACAGCAAGAGAAGGTGTTTCAGAGGAACTAGAGACAACATAAACCAGCAAGAAAAAAGATCCTGTAAAGAGGGGATACAACCCCTTTTGATCCAATCTCCATGCCAGTCACGAGACTTTTGATAAGCAACTCCAAATCATGTGACTTTTCCGCTTGTTTTAAGCACAGGTACTCGTCTTTCTTTCAAGGAACACCAATTGTACCATGATCTGTAAACTGTTCACATCAATACTATGTGAATATCACTTTTCCAAGTCTGTAAATGAAGTACATGGTCAACACTCAACATGGTTCTTTTCCTATCCTAATTTTTCGTTAGAATGCCAAACAATGGTACCATCTGCCATCCCTTGTTGCAATATCACCGTTTCGTGGATAAACCTCGGTTTTAAATATTGTACCGGTACTAGAAATACCAATGGATACATATCATTTTTTTCTTCTACCAATACAAAGACCCTAATATTTCGTACATATTGTGTATCCAGTCCAAAAATTACGTATGCGTTGTCCGGCAGCACGGCATGTAACGGCCGCTACGTCCGGTACTAATTAGTGGGGATAATACCATTTTACTCCCCTGAACTATCCCCGTTTTGTTATTTTGGTCCCTGCACTTTAAAATTCGTTAAATCAGTCCCTGTACTTTGTGCCGTTATCAATTTAGTCCCTCCGTTGGGATTTCCCGTCAAAAAAGACCACGTGACAGGCACGGGTCGTTTTTTGAAGGGTATTTCCGGCAAGCGAAGAAGGTATTCTCGGGGTTGACCACCGCCTGCCGCTTGGCAATCTGCCCGACCAGCCGATCCCCGTTCTTGGTCCACGCCACCACGGACGGCGTCGTACGCTGCCCCTCGACATTGGTGATAATCACCGGCTTGCCGCCCTTCATGGCCCCCACGGCCGAGTTGGTGGTCCCTAGATCGATCCCCACCACCTTCTCGGCCACCACCCGGAGCAGGCCCGTGGTGTTGCATCCCTGTCGACCAAAACCTTTAACGACATCATCAACCAATCGTAGTCACCACTGTCATCAGCCTGTCAGCCTCCTCAATCACCACTACCAACCAACCCAAACCCCCCAACTGTCGGCACTTCTACGTCAACCATTCGGGGCACGCGGCTTGATCCACGAGACGGTGGTCCATGCCCACCCCTGCCCTTTCTTCGGCCACCCTTCCCCACTCGCCCCCTGCCCCTGTCCCCTCCGCTAGGTCTGGGGTAGCCTCGACGCCCTCATCGGCCGCCTCCGCGTCGCCTTCGAGGAGAATGGAGGCAAGCCCGAGTCGAACCCGTTCGGGGCGCGCGGCTTTACCTTCGCGATTTGCAGTCCAAAGCACCGGGGGTCAACTACGAGAAGAAGAAGCGGAAGCGGTCGACTCAGCTGCGGAAGCGGCAACAGCCTCCACAGTTGCCGCCTCCGAGTTGAGGATCTCAACTTTCTCGAGATTCGGGTTACTCAAAGGGAGAGGGAGAGAAACAAGCACACACAGAGAGAGAGAGAGAGAGAAGGGGGGGATAATTACTGGGTGGGACTCAGTCCATTTCTGGAAAATATCCCTCAAAAAATGACACGTGCGTGTCACGTGGTCTTTTTTGAGGGAAAATCCTAATGGAGAGACTAAATTGATAACGGCACAAAGTACAGGGACTGATTTAACGAATTTTAAAGTGTAGGGACCAAAATAACAAAACGGGGATAGTTCAAGAGAGTAAAATGATATTATCCCTAATTAGTGCAGAGGATAGTACGAAATATTAAGGTCTTTGTACCGGTTTGTACATGTAGAAGGAGAAAAAATGATGTGTTGACCGACACTTATTTTTGATATCGGTACGGCGTCATCCATAGCTAAGAAAAAAATGTATCTTTTTCGAACCATCTTTAACTAGTATCCACCTCTCCCAGAAAAGGCCAAACTTTCTTAGTTCTCCCAAATAAATAGTTGCCATGGATGTGGTTGATACGACAGCCAATCTGCTTTGTGTTGGGGAAAAAGCAAATTGAGGTGACAGTGATGATGAGGTAGTCACACCATGGAGTTGAATTTGATGGTAAATCTGAGGGTGTGAGGCGGGATGTTAACGCCGATCACCGACGGTGAGCTTTTGAATTGGCCATCAAGAATTGATGGGATGAAATTGTAAAGATGGTGGTGGCGGTGGTGGGGATGTGAGATGAACAATGGCAGAACTGGAATAGTGTCAAGTAAATGACTTTCATAACCCCCTAATGATTTTTAAGAAGGGAAGAGTGGAGGTATCTTGCAACATAAAACTTCTATCCAACATAATAATTACACATGGCTAATGAAAAAACTTCCGCATATACAAAATTATGGTGGAATTCGAGACGGTAACGAAACGATTCCGGTACTGTATGTACAATTTCACGAAAAAAGTCGGGGTGTGATTGGTTTTCATTCAATTTATTTATAAGCAAACGAATAAATCCCACAAATGTATTTCCATACCAAAAAGGAAAGCAAAAGTGCAAGGTTACCGTATACCCTTTTTGGTAATTATCTTTCCTAAACAATAACTACATGTATATATACTAAAAATGGAAACACAGAGGTAGAAGTAGAAAGATTTTCATGAAATTGGACCCAAAGACAAGAAGAAAAGGCCTCTTTCACCACTTTGTACAGAGTTTACCACAAATACAGAGACAAGATTCAGAACAAGGACCGACACACACTCTTCCCATTTCCAATGCACACAACCCACATTCTCAAACACATCTCTTACTTCAAGTCTCTCTCCAACTTTACAGTCTCCCATGAACCAAATCATCTGAAAGTAGAAATCTTTAGAAAACTTCCACCACATCTCCATTGAAACAACTTGTCAGTGGCAGTACACCTTTGTCAAGCCCTATCATTGGAGGCTAGTACCATCTTTGCTCTCTCTCTCTCTCTCTCTATGCATTATCATCAATTTCCTTTCCACATATGAACATCTTAATTCACAAAGTACCTAGACATATAGCACTGAAGTTCCCAGAAGTTAATTGCTTAAAAAATAGTAGTAACTAGTAAGACCCAAAAACAGTAATGTGGTAAAAAAGAAAAAAAAAAGGCCCTAAAATAGTTAACCCAACAAAAAAAAAATCATTTGATTTTGCTTTTTTTTTTTTTTTTGACTTAAAGTTGCCCACCTACCTTCTCACAGTGGAAGCTCCACCACCTCCCCCACCACCACCGTGGCTGCCCGAGGTGCCCGTACTACCCTTTCCACCTACCCCCATTTGATGGAACGAGCCAGAGCTGTACATCTGTCCCTGACTATGATGGTGATGATGCGGCTGCTGGTGGGACCCCATCATCATCATCGGGCTCTGCATCCCGCCGTAAATTCCAGCACCACCGCCATTGTAACTGCCGTCCCCGGATCCTTCCTTCTCCCGCCCTCCGCCGCCGCCGACCGCGGTCTTCTCGCCCTCCATCTCCCGGTACTTGGCGAGGTAGACCTTGAGCGGCTCGACGTACTCCTCGAAGCCGAGGGTGGTCATGGCCCAGAGCAGGTCGTCGCCGTTGATGGTCTTGCGCTTCTCTCGCTGGCACTTGTCGGAGGCCTCGCCGGTGATGAAGCTGATGAACTCCGACACGCACTCCTGCACCGTCTCCTTGGCGTCCTTGGATATCTTCGCGTTGGCCGGCAGCGCCTTCTTCATGATCCGGCTCACGTTCGCGATCGGCAGGAACCTGTCCTGCTCCCGAGCCGACAGGTCACCGCTGCCTCCGCCGCCGTGCCCGCCCGACTCGTTGTCCGAATCCGCCATCCCCGAAAATTCAGGAAAAGTTTTGGCGGGAAAATTAGCCGGTTAGGGAAATTTTGGTGGTGGGATTTTTCCGGGAAGATTGGGGGGATTGGAGGGTTTGGGGGATGCGGGAGAGAGAGAGAGAGAGAGAATGCAGGGTCCGTTGGATCGGGGGAGTAATAACGCGATCGACGGAGGACACGTGGCCAAATGGTGGCCGTTTGTTTGTCGATAAGAGATGGGGTGAGGTGGGATTTCGTGAGCTGTTGGATATAGGGGGTGGGGTACGGGGATCGGCGGTTGGAGCGCAGGGCGAATTGGTGGGGTGGGGGTGCTTTTTAAGGGTGATAATGCATAGAAATTTCTATGCAAAGCTCGTAGAGAGAACACTTTTTTCTACCTAGTTCCTTGATAGCATAGAATGATGTTTTTGTACAACTTATAAAAATATACAAAGCTTTAGGAAGTATTTCATTTTAGGGATGGCATCACTTTTAAGTCCTCAGTTTCAACAATTCGTTTCGAAAAAATATACATCCATATTAAAAAAGGGTCTCAATTTTTTTTCCCAACGTTAGGTTCTGGACAGTAACAAAAGTTTTTTCCTTTTGTGACTGAGGTGACAATTTTGTACTTTAAAAATGCTTAATTTTACCCTAAACCGTACGATTTCCCTAAAGATGCAACTAAAACCTCAAGGGATTTACAATAAGGCAACAGAAGCATGAGGTTTGTCATGTGTTTCAATCGAAGAATTTTACTAACAAGAGTCGATGCTCATGTTAGTAGATAGGGGTATTTCCATCTTTCTAGGTTCCTTTCAATATTTT
The DNA here is from genome assembly GCA_033065855.1 of Escallonia rubra. Taxonomy (NCBI): domain Eukaryota; kingdom Viridiplantae; phylum Streptophyta; class Magnoliopsida; order Escalloniales; family Escalloniaceae; genus Escallonia; species Escallonia rubra. The sequence continues at coordinate 11,440 of JAVXUO010001132.1, read as the reverse complement.
TTCATCAATTAATTTTGACAAATTCATTTTGACAAGATATTGAAATACGTGCCATGTTTTTTTCTTTTTTCTTTTTTTAATTTCTTCCTTCTCCTTCTCTAACTGCAGCCCCTGTCATCGGCGCTCAATTGTTCCTCTTTGATCGCTGTCGCTGGCTGGCTTCCCTTACTGCCTCATTCTCATCCTCCCCCAAAGCCGCTCGCCTCTCCCTTATTGCTGCTTGCCATTCCACCTCACGACCGCCAAGCCCTACCAAAAAACCAAGATCCCACAGTTGTGCGTGTGTTTGTGTGTAGAGGCGCTCGCTAGCGTAAGGGTGGGTGACGTGTATGGGGGTATAGGGTTAGAGCGTGTCTATGTATGGAGCTGGGTGACGGGGGGAGGGTGTTATGCAGGGGCGGATCCAGAAAGTTTAATCGGGGGGCGCCAAAAAGACATAAAAAAAATTGATGGCTAACATAAAAGAATGAAGAAGGTTAAAGTTTATCAACATTACTACTGCTAACATTTTTTGTTTGAAAGAACTAACCAATTGTGTGTGACTTTGACTTCCCCATCTACAAAAATAAGCATATTATAATTAACACAACTATTGAATACGTTAAATGCATAGTAAATTGCTTAGTCGTGTTTTTTCGTAACTATTGAATACATTAATAATATAAGAATTAAAGTAATGAATAGCGTAACTATTGAAATAGCGTAACAATTGAGTACGTTAATACTAAAATTAGCGTAACTATTGAATTTGTTAATACTCCAAGAATTAAACTATAAACAAAAGAACTCATCTTGATCAATTCGTGTTTTGGTAATATGGAAATTTGAAATTTGAGATTTGGAATAATGAAGAATGAGAATGAAGAAGATTATGACGGCCGATGACACAAAGAATAAATAATACAACAAATAAAATCCTAATTAATTATTTACGATATAATGGCATTTTCGTAAATATATAAAATGTGAGTATTATTTTAATAACTAAAAACAAATCCAAAAAATTGGGGGGTGCGGGGGCCATGCTACAGTTCCGCCACTGGTGTTATGGGTTTGTGTGTGGAGGTTGGTGGTGGGTAACGTAGGAGGGCGGGGGAGGAGACGGTGGGTTTTTGTGTGCATGATAGTGATTGGTTTATGTGTGGAGGTTGGTGGTAGTAGCTGCTCATGGAAGAGGACAGGGGCGGGGGGTGGTTGCAGATTTTTGTATGGAGGATGGTAGTGGGTTTGTGTGTGAAGGCTCGGGGTGGTGGTGGCTAATGGAGGTTAGTGGTGTTGCTGAGTGCTTCTTATTTTTTCAAACTCATGAATCAATCCCAACTACGCACTGCAACACTTATAAAAAAAATCGGAGTTCCTGGTCCTAACACTTAGATAGAAAAAAGACCCAAAAAAAAAAACATTTTGTCCCACTGGCCGTTACATAATATAGCAGGCGAGGGGACATAAACCACCCATTCCAACACTTAGAAAAAATTCAGGTTCTTGATCCCAACACTTAGAATTCGGGTTCTTGGTCCCATCACTTAGACAGAAAAACAAGACTCCCTAAAAAAGCATAATGTTCCACCGTCTCGACTGAGACTTAATACATGGCCCTATTATGTGGCGGACGGTAGAGCAGCCCTTAATACCTATTTTGCCTTATTTTAAACCACCATCAACCTGTTTTAATCATTCTCAAAGCAACCACACCCATACCACATTCTCAAAGCAATACTTAACTATATGAGAATAAAGACAGGGGTAAGCATATTTTGGCTTGATTTGGTTTATAGGTCAAACGGCAAATCGAACCGTTACCACTCGGTTTGGAAAATTTTGAACTAAACAAAACAAAAGACCATCAGTTTGGACGGTTTGGTTTAGTTAGTTTAACGGTCTGGTTTGGTCGGTTTTGATCCTTTTGCCCCATTGAAAAAAGTTGTCCTTTCACACACTCACATTAGATCTAAATATTATTCAAAGTTGAAGTCGTATTTTCTCTGAATTGTACATAATCTTCTTACATTCAATATCTAAATGCTCGTGTCAACATTAGACATAAGTACTAATCCATTTATATATTACAATAGAAATTCAACTGTCTTTTGTCACTGATGTACGAGAAAAAAATGAGTAAATATAAAAGAGAATGAAGAGAGTGTTTGAGATTGATTATGGGATGGTCAAACTTGATTTAATCTAGATTAAATCAGGTTTGTGGGTGTTTGGCAAAAGAGATTAAGAGATTTAATCCATCTTCAAAAACTAAAAAATGATGTAATCCATAATCCTCAAAAGTGAGGATTATGGAATAATCAAATTTTCATAATCAGGTTTGACCTTTTAATTTACCATTCTATCCCCATATTTTTTCACAAAAAGACATCTCATACCCCTTAATTAATTAGATAATTTCTGCAGGTTATCTCTTCTCCTATTGCTAAAATCTTCTCCTACGGCTAACAAAGAGGGATACAGCCGCCCTTTTCAATTCATCCACACCATTTCTGTAAGTTCTTCTATCTTTAATTCCTCCACACCATTTTTTTCACAAAATTGTTTATTTAGTGTCCTCTATGGTCATTTTGTCATAGTGAAACTGATTTAAGTACTTTTTATCAAAACACTTTTTATAGATTTAATCTAGTTTACAACTACTTTTGCCAAACGGTAAACTGATTCTGATTAAATCAAAATTTGAAAATTGATTAAGATTTAAGCTGAATCTGCTTTTTTTAATCAATCCCAAATGGGCTCGAAGAGATATTGATCACTTGACTTTTACACTACAACTGGTTTCATTATTTTCTTTTCTTTTGACTTTCAAGGTTTTGTTTATTTTGATTTACTTAAGGGATGTTTGATAAAACTAAAATTTAAGTGATGAAAAAGTTAAGCGTTGAATTCATAAAACAGAAAACTTTAACCACTGAATTTTTAGTGAAAAATGAGTTAACATATTTTGTAAAACAAAGCAAATGTCTGAAAATTGTTCAATTAACCAATTTATCATTTTTACCAAAATTATGCATTTATTTATATACTTTATAAGTTTTTTTTGGGCCAAAATTGTGTCACTGGTGGTAGTAGTAGTAGTGGCTATGGAGTAATAATGGTGGCGGTGACGGCGGCAACAGAAAGGTGTCAATGTTGGCGGTAATGGTGCGTGAAGACATGGTGCTAGAAATTATGGTGGCAGCGACATGGCGATCATGGCAGTGATTGTATTGTGGTGAATATTTAGATGGTTTTAGCGGACATAAACGTGATGACGACGACGATGGTGTGGTGGAAGTGACGGTGGCAATGTCCTTGTGGTGGTGTTGGTGGTAGTGGCTAGGTTGTGGTAATTGTGGCGGTGTTAGCAAAAGGGAATAATGATTGTGGTGATGGTTGTAGTGTGGCGGAGACGGTGTTACAAACAAATTAATTAAGGCGACGTGGTAGTAATTATGCTTTTTATGTAAAATTATGTTAAATAAGCTTTAACCGTCTCACTTAGAATTATATGATAAGCATTAAATAAATCAACCCTGACTAAAAATTGTAGTTTATTTTTTGTAAGAATTAATTTTTTAAGTGATACAACGTTAAGCTTTATCAAACTCATTTAATAAAGAAAATTTTAAAAATTTTAAGTTTTAAGTACTTAATTGTGTTTTCAAACACACCCTTAGTATCATGTATGTGAAAATTATCAAATGTATGCCACTAAAAAAAACTTAATATATTGTGAGTCGGTTTAGTTTAGATTACGATCGATTTCATAAAAGTGAATCGTGATCCATACCGAACCGAATCAGTTTGATAAATGTGAAACTGAACTGGTAAGATTTTTGGGGGGTTCGGATTGGATCGGTTCGAGCAGTTTAGGTCGTTTTGAACTGTTTGATGCTCACCCCTAAATAGAGAGAACAATTTGGTCTTTTGTTAAAGGAAAATTTTGGTTGTACTCTGGTTGGAAGAATCTTTCTCCTATCCCTATATAGCGACAATCACTCGTCTCTAAATTTTTAGTGACTTTTATTTAGTGAGGCTAAAAAATTGTTGCTAATAATTGTCGCTGAAAGTGTTAGAAGAAAAGTTACTAAAAACATTTTGCGATTATTAATTGTTACTATACACGGGTTGGAAGAAGATTCCGATAACCCGAGTAGGAGTCAATGTTTGTTCTTTGTTAAAAAACAACTCACTCCATTTGCATTCTGTTTTATCAACAATACGGGTAATATTATGCCATAATTAAGTCCTTTTCTTTTCCAGTTACACTAAAAAATTAAGGATAAAATATTATCCCTTCATTGTATCACAAATGAGTTTAGAATTTCTACCCTTTTCTCTTCTAATTTTTGGGTAGATCAGTTTTTGTGAAAAAATGAAGGAAAAGTGTTGCTTACATAACCAAGTTGAAGTAGGGAAGAATGCGTGGGATATACCTATGTTGTTAGGAGCAAGTAGTTATTAATCGATAGCTCATTTCAAGCTCATTGATTGTCTTACTAAGCTGGGCTAGAGCTTAAGTAAAAGCATGTTAAAGTAAGCTCTTCCAAAATTGTCTATTGAACAAGCGTGCGCCAAAGGGACGGGTTCCAAAAGTGTGCATTTTATTGTATGCCGACTTCAAGTGCGTTGGATATTGTCTTTCAATTTCACATGTAGAGGTAGCCAATAATTGTGACCGAAGATTTCAAGAAGGAGGTTTCGCATGTAGAAAATCAATCTCATGAATTGAAAGAAGTATAGATAAATTCTAACCTAGCTAGTTTAGATGATAGACAAATTCCTTCCTAGCTAGTTTAGGTGCACTATTTTTTAAATGACTTTTTAGTTTCATATGGTGGTGTGGTTGATTTGGATGAAATCTCTACCTACTTCTTTTTCTATAAAAAGAGAAGTTTGTCAAAGGTTTAGAAATATACCAAACACCAATATTGAGAAGCATTTAGTCATTGAGAGTTAAATGCAGTAATACACCGTAAGTTAGCCACTAGAATTAAAAAAAGTGTTAGGCATTTAGAGCATATGATTGTAACTCAGATGTTCGACTGTTAAGTGCTTTTGTAATAGAACTAGTGCGTGAAAATAACCACAGAGTGTTTTTATTTACTAAGAAAAAAATAGTGAGGTACGTTAGGATGTGTCTGAGAATTGGGTCTGAGTGATTGAGTGAAAGTTTCCTTGTAACTTCTCCACTTTATAGTGCAATATTCTCGATGTGTTCCCTGTGGACGTAAGCAAGATGCCAAATCGCGTTAAATATATGTGTTCATATTTTTGTGTGTGACAGTTTTTATATTTTATGTTCTTCTTGTTATGCTAGTTGTACTTATTTTAGGAGTTTAAATCCCAATACATGGTGGGACGAGCTAATTGAGTATGGGCTTGAGCAAATATGAGTCGAGTCTTGAGTTATTATTTGAAGACTTGAGTGTGAAGAACCTTCTGCGCAAAGTTGTTATGGAAAAAGTGTAATGTTTACTATTTTTTCTGTAAGCAGTACAAAATATTTCTTCTTTAAACTTGAAACATTTTTTAACCCGTCAGCTATTATTTTCTTGTATCACTAGGACGTCGAACGTGATATTTATGCAAATTCACAATTTATTTCCAGACTTATAGAATATGCACATTTATCTGAAAAGAGATAAAAGATCTTAAAACCAAATATAAGCGCTGTAACATAAATCACTGCACGGCCTGCAAGATTAATAGATACACATCATTGCTAAGAGAATGACCTTATTAATAAACGGCTGTGAGACTGGGTAGTTCAAGCTCATTAATTGACTTACTGCGCTGAGCTTGAGCTCACGTAAAATGCTTGTTGAAGCTCGTGGCTACTTTTAGGGGTGAGTATCAAACCGTTTAAACTGATCCGAATAGCTTAAACCGAATCAATCTAATTTGAACCGTCCAAAAATCTTAACAGTCGGTTTCACATTTCTCAAACCCACCTTAGTTCGGTTCAATTCACGGTTCACATTTTTAAAACCGATTCCAAACCGAATTGAACCGACCTATGATATATTAATCTATTTTTAGTAAGTTTCATTGATAATTTCACACATATGATACTAAGAAAATCCAAATAAACAAATCTTGAAAGTTAAAAGAAAAGAAAATAATGAAAACGCTTATAACACAAAACTTTTGTGACAAATATGTATTATATATTTACTCACTCTTTCTCATATATTAATAATTGTAACAAGATTATATGCAATTTATAAAAAAAGGATTAATTACACATAAAACCCTATAGTTTAAGGGTTTGTGCGCATTTCACCTTAATATTTCAATTTTGGCATAATTTACCTCACTATTTATTAATTTGTGCTCAATTTATCAATTGATGGGCTGAAGTCCAATTTCTTGGATGCCCGTCAATTTCTCAAGGGCAAATTCGTGACTTCAATCCTCTGATCCACCTTGGCAACCACAAGTCCACCTCACAAAATGTTGACCTAATCAAAACCATCCACCTGTGCAAACCATATCACAACTGCCCAACACATTCTTTACAGTCAAAATCCAAAGCCCAACGGAAAAGGGCCATGGTTCATGTCACGACCCGAACCCACGTGTAGGCCCGCGAGCTTGGCACGTGACCGGCCGCAGACCCAAAAGACTCCAACCGAGGGCTCTGCCAGGCCTCACTCGTTATAAGACCAATATAAACTGCAGCGGAAATTAAACTTCTACAAAATCTTAACTACATTGTCATAATTACATTTTAATACAAAACTTAAGCTAAAACTCTTCATAACTCCAATTTGTCAACAACTAAAACTAAATTAACAACCTAAATATTCAGCAACTCATTCCATACAGTGTCCGAAGTTCCGCACCAAATTTTCTCTCCCTATGCTCATCACCATCACCTTACTTTCAACCTGAAATGATAAGTAAGGGATGAGCTTCCACGTGCTCAGTAAGTAATCAATGATTCAACTAGGTGGACCAAAGCATGCAGAAAATAACTCACTTTATAGTATTGCCACATTAATACATATAAAATCATAAGGTTGGTAATCATCAGGTAAAACAAAATAGAGTACATTAAACCAAAAACTGAGTATAAAATCATTAGCACAAACTCAAGAAAACCAGTTCAATCTCAACATCAGTTCAGACGATATGCTGCGGTCAGCGTACGTTCCCCCCTGACTAGGGCCCACAATCCCTACTCCACCTGGGATTAACATTATTTGGTCAGGGTATGCGCCCCCCTGACTAGGGCACACAATCCCTCCTTCATCCGGGATACATATGTGGACGCAAGGGCGCACCACGATGCAACAGTACTGTGCGTCAACGTATCGTCCCATTGACCGGGACCCAACAATCCAACTTTCCCCCGTGGATATGGGGCACAGCAATCGAATAAACAAAAAGACCTTTTGGTTCCTCGTAAACACAATCACTCATAAATTGATGTCAAACCATTCTCACGTCCATTTTGATAGTTTTCAAGCTCTTCAATATTCACAAAATTTCAAGTACCAAAACATCTCACTTGCACTGATTATTTCAAATTCGAGTTCCATTTTAGTTTCTAGGCAAAACATCATTTACATGCTGGTCCGGTTTTTCTTTGACGAGAATAAAACACTTAAACCTTTTTGGAAATTTAACCCAGAGCAGTTAAAAGTACTTAAAACGGTCAATGCTAATAAACAACATATTTTTAACAGTAGATAAACATATACGTTGCATATAAAAATACTAGTTGAATCAAGGGTCACTTACTTGACGCTACGCATTCCCCACATCAAAACGACGATCATGCTACTACACCTGGTCCAAAGCACTTTCAATGCCCTTCTTTTTATCTTCGTGCTCTCAGATTTACGACAACCCGAAGTATCGTCAGTTTCGACACAACATTCCTGTTGAACATGCCTTCAAGCAAATTCAATGTCGCAGTCAACTGCCCAACCTTTACATGCCCGTCCAATATCGTGCCCAGTTCACCCTGTCATTCTTGGCATTTAATCGCCGTTGCCGAACATCCATTAATTCACCCGTTTTAATAACCACCAAGTAACTTTGTGCTAAATAGTACTTAGTTATTCACTAGGGCTAACGCTAACAATTTCCTTTTATATATTCTCATAGCCTATGCGACTCCCTGTCCAAAAACACATACATGCATAGGGTACACCTTCGCAAGCATACAGTACACTTGCACCATGTACACACAATATCTCCATACATGTCCAACAACAATCACACCTGTCCAGGCTCACATACTGAAATACCCGCCACCGCACGCACACAAACCTACCACATAAATCCGTTCATTTTCCATACCACCAAAACCTAATACACCGGTTGTATATTCACACACTGCTACAAATACAAGTCACACAAAATGCACACAGACGTTCCATACCCACGTGTACACCCATTTCACTCACACCCTTATCACTTTTACCCAGATAAAAACACACTTGGTTTTACACAAACACACTCTCAGAAAACACAGTCACACCCCCTCCATCACAACACATACCACACACAGACACCATCACAATTTAGCCCATTCCAAACAATGCAAGCACTGCCATGATACCGTTTCAGCCATCTCAAGCACCTTCGTGGTACCTCCGTTCCAAAACGCACCAAAATCAGAACAACTCCCCAAACACAGACACCGTACACCCACCATTGCACACATATAACCCAACCACAATCAATGTAAGCACTGCCGTTAGGCCACCCCTGCCCACCAAACCACCATCACAATACCACCAAACCCTGCTTCACAAGCAATTCCACAAAACCAATTTTATTCCATGGTCATAGATCCCAACGGTGGCGACAATCGACGGTCATGGTGGCTTAACTGTAATGTCCCTTTGACGGTCAATAGTGCTCGGGTGGCACGGTGGTTCAGTGAAAGGCGGTAACGGACAGTGTCGTTGGCTGCTCAGAGAGACGTTGGGCGGTGGAGTTGGAATTTATTGGATGTGTTGACGATGGAGATTGACGGCAGGGTCACGGCGGTGAAGGTGTAGCCGAAAATATGAAGAAGAAGGGTAGTTGACCGGAGATGAATGTCGTGCGATTGGCAGTCGCGATGGTTCCGGCAGCGTAGAGGTGGTCCAGATCTGAGGCGTTGAGTGGTGCGTTTGGTGGAAACGTTGGCCGGAGTTTCTCACCGGTGAAGGGACTGTTGTCGACATCGATCGCATCACGGCTTGGCGGTGGCGACGGCGCAATGGCTATGGCACGGTGGTTGCGGGGTGTTGCGGTGTGGTGCACAGTATAGGCGGCGTCGGATTTCATCGCCGGTGATGGGCTGCCGTGATCTGGAAAAGGAGTTGGCCGGCGATGGGGCTGCCGGCGACAACGCATGTGGCCGGGAGTTGAAGATACCGGAGATGGTGCCGGTGATGGCAATCCTCAACGGCTTGATGGTGGCGGTTGATCGAAGTTTCTAGTGGGTCGCGGAGGTGCTGAGTAGCGGCGTTCGGTGGACGCGACCAGAGTTGGCCGTCGGTGACCGCGAGTTGCCGGCTATGGCGCCGCCCACGATCTAGGGCCGGCTGCCTTCCCTGTTTCTCTCTACCGATTTATCTTTCTCTTTTCTCTTTTTTTTTCTTTTTTGGTTCACACTCTCTCCCTTTTTCCTTTATGCATTATCAATTATTTATTTATTTTTTGTTGTTTCCCATTTTGCCTTTTACTCTTTAATATGTATAATTATTTAACGCGAGACCATATAATATTATAACTGCACAATTTCGTCAGTTATAAATTACAAACCGCTCACTTCCATGAATTTTTCTATTGTACAAACTTCATCATTTATTGCTTATCATAGTATTAAAATATGTTTCTAAATGCAACAAATAATATTACTCACAATAATTAACGGTAAAGATCCAATTTATACCTGCTCTTAAGGTCTTCACTAAAGATCTAAATTCATCTTACTTACAACAATCGCCGCTAAGTAATAATGACTGGCGAACCATTGGTTCGGGGTATTACAGTTCAGACACTGCCATTCGAACCCCCAGCGGCGCCAGCCCTCCAAACCCTCAACGTCGCCAGTGCCGCCCTAACAAACCACCACATCGCCGTCTGAACCTTACCACCGCAGCGCCATCCAACCCTCTTCCATCATAGATTCGTCCAACACCCCCCAACGCCAACCGTTCAAACCCCCAACAGCACTAGCACCGTTCAAACTCCACCACTGCAGCGCCGTCCAAACCCCACCACCGCAGTGCCGTCCTGTCTTCCTCCATCACAGAGTCGTCCAACCCCCCGTGGAGCCACTGTCAGCGCTGAAAACTTCTACATCACCGATGAGTCGTCCAACCAAAGTGAAGATTGGTTGTGGTTCGATGGCTGGGGTTTGCTGTTTGTGTAGAGAGAGAGAGAGAGAAAGAAGGGGTTAATGGGGTGGTTGGTTGCTCTATGGGTGCATGGGTGGTTGGTTCCTCTTGGGTGCGAACGGTGTTCTATGGGTGCGTAAGGAAGAAGGTAGGGGATTGCAGACTGGGGTTTTGAGAGAAACTGAGATCACTTAATGCCAGGGTGGAAAAAACAATGAACTTACGATTTTACCCCTAAGAGATTAACGGGCATTCAAAAAATTGAACTCCGGACCGTCAATTGGTGAATTGTGCACCAATTGATGAATAGTAAGGTGAATTGCGTTAAAATTGAAATAACAAGGTGAAATGCGCACAAACCCTCAAACTATAAGGTTTTATGTGCAATTGATCCTAAAAAAAATAGAACTTCAATTTTTAATTATTATTAGATCTAATAGGAATGTGCAAATGAATAACATCTTTAAGTAAGGGTGAGCATCAAACCGTTTAAACAGATCCGAACCGCTCAAACCGACCGAACCGAACCAATCCAATCTGAACCGTCCAAAGATCTTAATGGTTTGGTTTCACAATTCTCAAACTGACATTAGTTCGGTTTGGTTCACGGTTCACATTTTCTAAATCGATTCCAAACCGAACCGACCTATGATATGGTACTCTACTTTTAGTAACATTCATTGACAATTTCACATATCCGGTAGTAAGCAAATCCATATATACAAATCTTAAAAGTTATAAGAAAAGAAAATTAAGAGAACACTTATAACAGAAAATTTTCGTGACTAATAAATGTTATATATTTTCTCATTATTTCTCATACACCAAGGAGCACTTATATATCGAATCTAACAAGATTATATGTAATTTAGAAAATATATAACTTCAATTTTTATTCACTGTCAGATCCAATAGTAGTTTGCAAATGAACAACGTTTTTTAGTGGACGCAAATCGATCCAAACCGAATCATCCATACCGATGGTGTTTGGTTTGGTTCGGTTCACAATTTTTCAAATCGAGGGATAATGGTTTGGTTTGCGGTTTGACCCCCAAATCGAACCAAACCGAACCGTGCTCATCCCTATCTCTAAGTGAGCGCAAATC
>JAVXUO010001552.1:0-29289 GCA_033065855.1 Escallonia rubra | reverse complement strand
TTTACGCTAAATAGTTCTTTGTACTTTAAATTATTGACTTTGATTCATGATCTTTTTGTTTTGAAATTTTATAGTAATTTTAAGAGTCCATAGCGTTTTTGTTCTTTGTCCAATTTCAATGTTTTTACACTTTTTGAAAATATAAAATAGTTTACTACAACTTTATAGTTTTAGGTTTTTCGAAATTCCAACTGATCAATATTCAAAAATAGACCTAAACATTTTTATGCTTATATTTCTGTCAATTCATGTAAGCCAATTTCGATTAATTGTATCTTATTTTTTTCTCATTGGTTTTAAATGATATTGGACATTATGAAATCCTTGAATAGTCTTCTTCAACTTTGTAGTTTAAGGTTTTATCAGAATCCATTTTATTCTTGGTCAAAATTGAGTTTGAAAGTTATTTGTCAGTGCAGACCTTTCTGTTTTTGACACTGTAAATCAGCCCACTTCGATTTGTTCTATCTCATTTATTTCTCATTGGTTTTTGATGATTCTAGACAATATGGAAACCTTAAAGAGTCATCTTAAACTTCGTAGTTTTATATTTTATCAGAATCTGTCTATTTTCTGATCGAAATTTAGTTTCAAAGTTATTCATTGGTACAAAAGTTGTTGTTTGACACTGCAAATCAGCTTACTTTGACTTGCTCCATCTTATTCGTTTATTATCACTTTTTGATGATCTTAGACATTACAAAAATAGTAACGAGTCCTCTTCAACTTTTAGGCTTTGAGTTTTCTTAGAATTCATTGATTTCATTGTTGAAGTTAGCCCTTGAATAAAACTATTCTCCATAGAATCGTGTGAACGAGAATGACTTTGTCGACTTCAAAATCTTGGTGTTTATGAAGTTGATTTGGTATATGTTTTCATAATTTGGTGAGCCATGTCACAGTGTATGTGACTTATCTATTTCTGACTTACCCACGTGGATTGGAACGTGGGCTAGCTCAGCGGGATGAGTTAGAGATCGCGATCTTAATTTCTGAACCTTGTCTCACGTGTCAGTGATGGCACGCGTGACACATTTCTGAATGGCTCCCGTGGTCTTCGTCTTTGTACTGATTGAACATTTGAATTTTGATGTCTGATCTATTTAAAGAAGTTTTTGAACTTATCTGAAGTATTATTGAATTCACTAGTCTTTTTGAAATATAAGATATCCTTATCAGAACTTGTGGAAACGTTTCGAACTTAACTTTGTATTTTTTTAAACACATCGAAACCTTTTGACCCGTTGCAAATTTGCTTATATATGGTAATTCCTTACTTTGAGATTGTATTGTCCGCTGGTACAAGTTATTTGGTCTTGTTGCTAATCTGATTTTTGAATTGAAAATTAGTGCATTGGTTTTGGTATTCGCCATGCACCTTGGTATCATATTTTATCAACTCCAAGTACTATTATCGATATAACGTGCTTTGTACTCCGCGGGTGGGTGTGTGCGATTATCTTTACTGGGCTTTGTGCTCACCCCCCCCCCCCCCTTACTTTCAGGTTTTCAGCCAGTGTTCGGAACTATACAAAGGATTATAAGGCATGGCTAAGTAATAAGGTTTTTAGAGAAGGATTTTCCTTTCATATTTATTGTCGAATAGATTTCGCTTTAGATTTTATTTTGGAGCTCTTTGTAAGAGTAAATGAGGTCAATGTAACTGTTTTAAGTTGGTGAGGCATTTATTGATATTTCTTAGAGACTTATTCTTAGATACTCTGAATACCCAATTCGGAGACTTTTGAATATTTTGAGGTTTTCTGCCTCTGTTTATTTGAAATTAACGCCCCGAAAAAAATCAGGGCGTTACACATGGTCTTAAATTACAAAGATTCTGCAACGACCAGGTCCACAGCCTGTCACAGTGCAGTGCCTATCTCAAAAGGGCTAGCTATAATAGGTACATGAGATCCTTTGCGAGGTCTTTTAAGGTCAATCACGACGTCACCCACAGTTAATGTGGGACATCACAATTTCCGTGCCTTATGCCTTAACATCCTTGCTAAGGTGCAAGCATAAGTAGCTGAGAATCTTCTTCTCTAGCCAATAAAGAATATACTCGGGTTGCACTTCATTGTCCGAACCATCTATTTGATGTTGGATATACTAAGGCTATCCTTCATTTTCTCCAATCGCTGACATCCTGACTGGATAGCTGAAATTCGGCATTTGAGAGTCAGCATCGATACCATCTCTAACGACTCGGTCCATGACCCCATCACAGGGCAATGTCTCCCTAAAAAGTGCTAGCCAAAGTAGGTACTTATGAGATCCTCGCCAGGGTCTTATAAGGCTATTCACAAAGTCTTCCACATTCGATTTGGAATATTTCTCGGTAATAACCTCGCCCACACCTCACTACAAGGTAATGCCTCCCTAAAAAAGACTAGCCAAAAATTACTAATACGATCCTTAGCAGGGTCTTGTAAAGTTAATTTTAATCTCTCCCACCTTTGATTTGTAACTAGATCGATGTCACTAAGCTTTTTGTTACCTATGGCCCAAGACTCCGTTAATGCACGGTCGATCTGGGACCTCTATCCACCTTAATACACAACAAGTTTGAAATCTCACAATCTACCCCCTTAGGACTCATCGATTGAACTGACACACTTTTAGTACCCACAAGGCCATGGTCTGGGATATCCCTAGTAACGCCAAGGTCCTGTCTAACATATTACTAGTACACCAACGGTCCATTATTATACCATACTATCACCTCCTTGTACCTTCGAGTACCTGTAAAGGCCAATCTCAACATTAACCACACAGCTCATAATCTTCCTGTCTTGCCATTGTTGCATCATACTAGTAATCGAACTAAGTTGGCCTAATTCAAGAATGCATTTGCATCTCAACCTACGACAGCCTGACTTGATAGCCCAGCCCGAGCTTTAAAGAGTTGGCTTAGATACTTTCTGTGATGATCCAATACATGGCCCTACCCCAAAGCAATGTCTCACTCAAAAAGGCTTGCTAAGTAAGTACTTATAACTTCAAGACCAGATTCTTATAAAGTCATTCTCATATTGTTAACCATTCGAATTTGGATATCAAAACTTTGATGACCGGTGTCATCTTCATTCTGAAATAGTTTAAGATGGTGATATTATTCTGATAAAAGTTCATTTAGCAGAATATCCAGAAGATATGCTGACAAAACCTATTCCAGTGTTCAAGTATAGGCACTGCACTGCCTGTATAATATTGGCGTTCGGAGCATTTGAAGAGTTTTGAGGTAGCAGAGACAAATGCAAAGTTAAGCTTAATGGCTTGAAACAAAGGACTTTAATGAAGATTTCCTGGATATCATTTATAGTGCACACGATGTACGTTTCATGTCAATCTTGAATCTGTGCCTAGCAGATTGGCATAGGAAGGTTGGACTTTCATGCCAGCTATAAAAAGGTGTTCCCATCACTATCGAGAATTCATAGATTTTTCAAGATTTCTTTAAAAGATATCCAAGACACAGATAGAGACAACTTAGGTAGCGTTTAGTAACATTTTTTTTTTCAGTTTTATAAATTGGAAAAAAAAAATCCGTTTGACAGGTAGTTTTTGTTTTTTTTTTTCCTGTTCAGTTTTGAAAGACATTTTTTAAAATGATTGTTTTTAAAAACTCCATTTCGTTTTGCGTTTTCAATTTTGGAGTTTTGCGTTTCTAATTTTGGTTTTTGTTTTGAGATCACCACCCCCACTGCCACCGCCATCTTCCGCCCCCAAAGAAAAAATTCCAAATCAAAATTGGGTAGTCAAACTCCCATTTATTTTTGTAAAAAATAAAAACTAAACTGGTTTTGGTTTTAATTTTTTTGGCAACTGAAAACCAAAACTGTAAGTGATTTCAAACAAACCCTTAATTTTTTATTATACGAGGAGATAATAATTACACAATAATCATATTTCATGGCAGGCACCAGAGTTGTTGCTTATCGTCCATCGGCATTGTCATCTCTCCATTCCCTCGAACTCTTAGGTGCAACGCCATGTTTATCTTTTCTTCTTTAAATGAACTTCGAAAGCCAATTAGGGTTATCTTTTGTTTCCCATTTTAGGTTCGTTCGAGTGATATGTTTATCAAATAAAGATAAGACACGCTTCCTTAATTTTTAATTGCATCAAGGATAATTGATTTTTGTGCTAAAGCTCAAGTAATGAGATTGGTGCTTCTTCTTGTTGTTCAGATCAATATTTACATGCTTAGGGTTTCAGGTTTGCTGCTGGTTCATGGTAGGAATTTAAGAAGGATATGTATCTTTGTTTTTTCTAGCTCTTTCTGGAAATATAATCTTAGGTGCAAATATTTTAAATGAATCTTCTCACGGTCATAGCTCCTAGAGTTGAAAGTTACATTTGAATGAAGCGCTCCTTTAGAGTGAATTTCTCTAACAGTCCTTATCCACGAGGGTTGTGTTTGAAAGGTCGTCTTTCTGTAATATTTCAATGTAGGCCACTATATGTGTTTTTTAGACTGTAATATCAGAGTCATGAAAATTTCGTAACAAAATTGTCCACGTTGGGGGGGTTTCGGACCATTAAATTGCTTTAGACCCATTTTTATACCTGAGCGACGTGTGCATTCGCAGGAGATTTAGCCACACAGAGTGCACCGGGCGTTGGGGTGATTGGAGGTGTAGCTCGTGGGAAATGTGATATTATTAATGGAGTTGAGTGGTAGCGGAGGTGATCAAGTGATCAGGTGCCATCTGTTGACACAAGAGCTAGGTTAAAGCGACAACGTACCGGATGATGTCTTGAATACAAGGGGGTTGGGTTTTAAATGAAGATGGTAGACCATATTAAAACATTTCAAGGACTTTTAAATACCACCCCCAATAGGTAAATGTCTACTCGTGATTTATGGTGTAAAAGTTGAATTTTTTGCCCCTTGATTTGACCATATGACCGTCAAAAATGAGGAATTGGAATCAAAATGAAAAGACATTTTGAACAATACCCACAGAGGAAGGACCATTAGAGTAGTTCACTCTCTTCTTTTTCTGTGGCGCCTCTACTTCCCAACTAATCCGTGGAACTCGAAGGTCATCAGGTACAGCTCTCTTAATCAGACCTACCAAACTTGACAGTGTGTTGGCTGGGACGAATTTGATGCACCGGTGACTAAGACTGTGAGTCGAGTGAATAGATTCTTGCCCCCATTGACATTAGAAGTAGCAAGGATGCATGCAAACGTACTGTTGTAAATTCTTGACTTCTCAACAAAAGTATATTTCTAGGCCATGCATGTGATTTTCCAAGCTTAGATCATGAATTCCGGTTCCCCTTCCTATGTTTCAAGAATGCTTACAGGTCTCAGTGACATAACACTACTCACCTCCTTATCTACCTCTACCAATCTCCTCTTAAGAAGAATAGTGAATGACTCAGAAATCTGCAGAGAGAAGGTAACAAGGTTGAGAAGCAAAAACGTCTTCAGTCGGAAATTTCTTGCACCCTATCCAGTCTATCCGTCGTTTTGGTGCTTTCACGTAACCATACATCTTCTGTATTATGCCAAGAACCAAAAATCCTACCCCTGACCTCATCTCGTTCAAATGCAGGTATACAAGCATGTCGAGATGACTCAATAGTGCAAGAAAGAGTGAATATCGGTTCACTCTTTTACCGACAGCAAGAATTGCAATTACATCTCTGGCAGAAAGGTTGAAAGAACTCAGCTTTTAATCGAGATTTGTCCTCTTAGGAAAACACACGATGCAACGCAAGAGCTATTGTTATGTCACGTAATACAGGGCTCGATGATTTGTACAAATTGACAACTAAGATTTTAGCATGTGGATCAAGCTCATATTCCTCTGAACATACTAGTACATATTAATTCATGCATTCCATACTATGCAGCCTAAGGGTACAGAGCGTATTCTCAAGGGGGAAGGGGAGGAATATAGAGGGGAAGATACATTGACCGGTTACAATGTCCTATTCATTCAAGCAGTCCAAGCTAAACAGATGCAGGATCTAGAGCTCTCTCACAACTGTGAGATGCAATTACATGTGTTTTGTGAGCGTAACAACATATTTAATTAAGTCTAAATCAACGACGACATTCACAAACAACTTTCTCATGCAGATACAGGCATCACAAGGAGTTCTGATGGCATGCATCACAAGGTGACAACACTTACAAAGACAAATTCTCAGCAAGTCAGTAGAACAGCGAAATTCCAGCAGGATTGTGCTAATTAAGCACGAAAGTCTGAACAGAAATAATTTACTTCAAATCTACGTTGCAACTGCCAGTTTAGGAAGTCTAGGTGAATCCAAGCTCTGATAAATAGAGTCCATTTCACAGCTACCAACTTCTGGCAAGAAATTGGCTGCATGTCAGAAGAAGGCGCGGCTTCCATAATACACCCGCGAACCATCTTTCTTTTTTTCAAATTCTGCTTTGTTAGGGTCTTGAATCACATCACCACGATCTTCAGCTTCTGGTTTGTCCATATCCATGGGGAGCTTCATCTTTGCCAATGACTGTGTAAACTGTTGCATACTTCTCATGTACATATCAACTATCTGTTGCTGCATAGCCGATTGTTCAGCCTCAAGGTTAATGTTTCCAAGGGGTGCCGAAAACCCTCGACTGTATTTGATCGACCCATTACTCTCTTCCTTATTGCTCTCCTCCTCTTTGCCTGAGAAATTTGGCTCTTTCTCGTCTCCAACTTCATTACCTTGCTTCGAAGTTGGAGTCTCTGGACAAGCACTCGGACTCTGATTAGCCTCTGTAGTGACTGACAAATTTGGAGAATTGGATGCATCGCCAGCCAAATGGTTCTTCTTCTCCATTGAATCGACGGAGTTTCGATCATCACTTATGCTTGTCATGGTAGAACTCAAGAAACCAGAATTCTGAAAGCTCCCATTGGGTGAAGCAGAACCACCACGATTCTCCTCGGACGAGTTGGCCGCCATTTCGTAGTCATCGACTGGCTGATGGGAAGCACCAAGGTGCAGAAATGACCCCGGCCCGACCCACCCTGGCCTCAAAACAGAGCCACGCCCTACCACGTCGAAATACTCCGAGACCATTTTTTGATTCTCCCTGACGATATCGACATCAGGAAATTCGATTCTCGAGTAATCAGTTGGGTCCAAGACAACCTCAGAGATCTTCCGGTCCAACAACACAATTTCTGAACTGATTGAAGAGTTCGCAACCGAATTACAGAAGTTTTTGGTTGAGGTATCGTGGGGTGCATTTGTAGTCATAGAAAGAGTCAATTTGATAGTACCAGCAGGTGAGTGGAACAAATCAGTAGAGGACAGACTAAATTCTTGGCTCACTCTACCTTTGTCAATAACCAGAGAGAGTGGCACTAAAGCAAAACCTAAGAGCTGATCTTCCATATAAACTTTCGCCCTGCTAAGCATCCAAATCTCGCATTTGAGGACAGCATCGGACTGGGTAACTTTCATGACCAGACTCTCATTGAAATCTGGATTTTTGCCACCGCCATTGATGATCCCAGTTGAAAGGGTCTCATCTGGATCATAGGTCAGGGAGAATTTCGCATAAACATCTTGGTTCTCATAGATACATATGTTGTGGAGATTCCTGGCATGGTGAACATAGAGTTCAAGTACCCCAGAGAACTCAGTGTCACCCTCTGTGTCAGCATTAGGGTTGTACCGAAACTGAGTGGTTTGATCGAAGGAATCCATACCAATAACTCGACTTCAGAAGATATTCTCTCGTGGGTATGCCAAGACTTCTACTTCTTTGGCAGATTGGCAAGAAAAGCCACAAAGAGGTGAACAAAGGTACAAAACCCAAACTTGTGATGAGAATAAAGTGATTAGGCACAATAAAAAGGAAGCATTGCTTGTACTTGGGGGTTTAAGGAGATCACATAGATTAATCAATACAAAGAACTGTGAACCGAATAAACTGAAAGAATGGTATGAAAACTAACTCTGAAAAAGCGCACACAGACAGAGAGAGAGAGAGTTGCACTGTTGCAGAGTGACTGTGCAAAATTGAGAGCTGTATGCAAGTAGAGAGAAACTGGGTGTTGATAGTAGGTGGGACGAAGGTGTGAGAAGGAGGGGGGCAAAGAAATCAAAGAGGAGAATGATGATGAAGATCAAGATGTGAGGGGTGGGGGTTGCTTTCCCACCATTTTTTCTTCGCTACGTACCTCTCTGCCCTTTTTGGGAGGTGGGTGGGGATTGAGATTGTTGGTGGTGGGGATTGCTTTGCTTCAAATTGCAGCTTCCACTCAACCGAAATTGAATTGCTCCACTATTGCTAATGGCCCGAGGACCCACCCGACCCAATCATTGTTATCCCTCTCTCTTTTCACTTTTATGCTTTTTATCTTTCTTCCAAATTTTGATTTTTAAACCAACAAATTAAAACGCTGTTCATTGATGTTCTACAAATATATCTTGGTTTTCTGAAATGGTATCGAAAATAGTGAATGCATGTTTCTTCAATTTTTAAAAGAACGTTTAAAATACAAAACGGAAAGCAAAAAATCCACACACCACGCAAGAGTAAACAAGAATATATGACAACTACAAATACAAATAAAGATGCTGTCACAAAGCTTCAAGACAAGGCAACACATCACCCAAGCTTTAAGACAACAACATCTCCGCGCAGGCTCCATCGTCGCACGCCACCATTAACAGGAGAAATCAAGGCAAACCATGTGTAACATGTAACAGGAACGTATCAAGTCAAATTTGCTTAGCATGAGTTAGGTAGGCCTTTGAACAACGATGAAGCCGAGTAGTCTTATCAGAGCGCCAATATCAAGTTAAGACGCACTAAATCTTTTTAGGTTATGTCATCCACTGGGTTATGTCATCGACTGTGTTCTATCAGATCGCCAATATCAAGTTAAGACGCACTAAATCTTCTTAGGTTATGTCATCCACTGGGTTATGTCATCGACTGTGTTCGGTTACGCTATTGTACTTGTAAATGCATATACAATGGCATTTGCTAAATTATTCCCCCTTCAAGAGTACAGAAAATCCGATCTTTTTCTATACTCTCAGACCAACTTTGGTTGGATTTGGATCAGCCTCACATTCGCTAAGCGATACTTTCATCTCTTGACTTAACCCATAATACCCCTTGGTGACAAGTGTAGCAAGAATCAAAATCAGCTCGGGCTCTCCCTTCTCCACTTATAGGGGGTGCTCTCCCTTTTTCCCACGTAAAGCGGAAGGTATCGTCATGATAACCGCATTCTAGGCTTTTGACAATGGTTAATTATACCCAGCACAACTGCCGTTTAGATTTATTACACTCACCTGCAAGTAATTTTGAAACTGCACTTGACACCATCTGAAACAAGAATGGCTCACGGGGTTAACGACATCACATGAATAGAAAGGAATACCCTTTTACTCAAATGAACTAACCTAAATCATATTTCACTTGAAATCAGTGATAGAAAAGCTGAAAGGTCAATTAGAACTTTGACGTGGGGCAACAGTGATTCAACCCCTTCATGACGAGAATAAGCAACAACTACCATATGCAACACTAAACTATTTCAAAGCGATGATGTACTGTACAAATGATGAGGAGGTGCAAACTTTCGAGCAGCCAAACTGATTAGAGAAGATCAGTTGCGACCCAGCCTGACCAAATGCTGCTGATGTTTTGCAGCAGCTGCCTTATCAGCAGCTTCACGCTTCAAAGTTCTTTTTGCCCGTCGGCCCACTGGATCTTTGACACCCTCTTTCTTCTTGGGTTCACGAGATGGACCAGCACCAGAATCCTCAACCTTCGCCCTCATCGGCCTTGCTTCTTGCCTTCCTGCCCTAACGAATCCATTATCTCCCCATCTCCGGTTACCAATGCGAAGACTCGACGAAGTCCCCAAGTAAACTTCATCTAGATCATCGTCCTCATTTTCGTATGGGTAGTAATCCTCCACTTCATAATCTGCCTCCTCACGGAACTCCACAATCAAAGGGTTGAACCATGGGGCTCTGAGAAGAAGGCACACGCTCTCCTCGAACATATAATCTTGAATGCTATTGATTCAGGACATGAACAGTTCTGTAATACGAATAACTTAAAGAAAATACAAACATAATTAAAGATGCGTGAAGATAATGTATCGCCATAAGCTTCATTAAAGCTGTCGCTTTAACAAACTACCCAAACTTGACATTTTCATTGCAAACTCGGTCATTATACAGGAAACTAAATATCAAAAACATCAATATCAACATTCTTAATTAAAATGCGAATATACCTTCCATCCAGCGAGCGATGGACGTTGAGAAATTCAAATGGATGCTTACACTGAGGGCATGTCGGCTCGTCTTTGTACGTGGCCCACCGAAGGATGCATGTCACACTAAACAAAGACCAAATTAGTCCCAGGCATATGGTTTAGTGATGTGAGAGATCATCATATCTCATGCTTCCAGGATATGCAAATTAAATAACATAAGTCAAGCATATAACTACCAATTTTCCGGTCCATGCCCCTCGGTTTTAAGCATTAAGTACTGTTGGCTATAGAAAAGTATTGCATCACACACCATAAATAGGGTTATATATGGTAATGAGCACAACTAGAAGTGTTAATACAGTCTTGTGCCTTTCCTAAAACAATATCCTCAGTCAAAGGACGACTATTAGCGGACGGTGGGAATAATAGGCCGAAGTATGCATGCAAGCACGTGTGTACATAGAATCTATTTCTTTGCCTCTCTGCCTAGAAATCAGAATTCTCCTGGAGAATGGCAGGATGCAGATATATAAGACAAATCCCAGAGTCAGTTTCTTCCCAACCAACTCCTGAGCTGTAAGATATGAACGCCTCATATGCGGTTCTGAAAAAACGGTTGATTTTAAGCAAATACTTTTGAAGCCTCCACTTGGATAGTATGGGTGCTGATTCACATACAACACAGGCAACTTAAGGCATCTGTGCTAATGCTGGCAGATTGTAACTTCCCACCTAATGCATTCTTTAGAATTGAAGGAGAAAAACTAGCCAATGTTAGAAAAACACAACTACACCAAATTCCCACACCGACAAACTCTCCCTCTCTCATAGATTTAATAGGTAACGGTGCCATCTGTGGCTGTTGACGCTGATATCCGCTCACCACACCAACAATCACAGATGATCACCGTTATTACCCATATTACGCCTTTGGGGACATGATTTAAATAGATATAACCAAAAAGTACTTTACACGGATTTAAAGCCAACTTTGGGAGTGCATCACCTCAAGCTAACAATCAGGGCGGTGGCAAGTTGAAGGTGGGTATGCGAACTCATCCCTAAAAGAAGTCCCTATGGAAAATAAACACTAGCTTTTACCCTTTAACCATCAAAACACGAAAAGAAACGTGCAAATTAAAATTAAAAAAAAATTGGGCCAAAATTGGTTGTGAAATTGTGCCTAAAATAAAAGATTTTCAAAGTTGTCATCCGAAAATCCTGATTTTCAAAGTTAAATCCTGATTTTCAAAGTTGTCATCCGAAAATCCTTATTTTCAAAGAGCGCTTTTAAGAAGGCTTCGTCGCGAGATTTTTTGTGCAACAAAGACGGCCGTAAACATGGTACAGAAGAAAAGCCAAAAGAGGTAGCCAATGACACTGTGTATACATGAAAGCTAATACAACAGGATCAAAAGATATCAAACAAACAACCAACTGCCTATGCAACTGCCACTGGAATTGAACTTCGGCCTGTTAAAAGATATGTTGCTATTAGTCTAGCATGTGAGAGTACCAGGCCACAACAGTATCACTTGTCAACATGAGACACTGCACTGTAACAGCTTCCTCACAATGAAACGAGGTACACTAATAGGGACACATTTAAATTCAACATGTCGTGACGAAAATGTACTACTCCATTCACCATTTTGATCCACTGTAGATCTTGCACTTACGCCTCTCAACCCTAGCGCACCACTCACATGCCGCCAAACGCTTAAAGATTCCAATGTAGCCCACACTAATACTATATCACTTAATGCACTTTGCAGATTGATACTTGCGGTCCCTTTATTGATGACATATGTCTGTTCTCCAAACTACATTGATGGCATTGTCTAAGTTAAAAAACCTCCATGGTCCACGTGAAGGCCACAAGGAGTGGATCAATGTAGAACAGAACCCATTGCAATATACGCCTTGACCCATGTAAGGCAAACTGGGAAACCATGTTCACGCTGTCAACCCAAGTATTATGTGACAAAAGCAGTTTCAAGGCCAAAGTCAGATGCAATACTTTGTTGGCTTGACTTGAAGAAATAAACCCATCAATGAACTTATCCATTGTGCCAGGAATTGAATGTCTTCCCTCTAAATAGAAACAACTCGCCGTACTCTATAATCTGAATTATTTTCTCCTCTTTGTGTGGGTCCAACTACTTGGCGACACCATCAGTTCGTTCGATCACTGACGGACAGACCAGAATACAACAATAATTCTATCTTTTGTCCATGCAAGTTCCAGAGAAGATGCCTTTAAAGGCACTTCATAAGAGACCTTACTGTAAACTGCAACGATGTCTATTGGACTCATGGTATACTTCCTGCGTACTTGATTTTTGCCCCCTCTAGTAACTTCCTATAGTTATAGTTTCCAGCTGCAATCAATATGATCCATGTATGTCTGACATTTGTAGTCAAAGCTCAATCCCAATGAGGGCACTGGACAACAGAAGTAAATTATAACCTTCCAAGTCAGATTAACTCAGTGTTCGGCTGGCGTTAAAGTGATGGGACGGTCTACATACGAATATACATGTTGGCAGTTGAGCACAACAGGAGCAAGAAGGTTGGTGTGAACTGTGAAAGCATCCTATTATAGTTTTACAATGCCCGTGGCTGTATACTATCATTTCCTTAATGCCCAAACCTTCATATCTGAATTGATAGTACAGCAAAGCTTTGCTACAAGTTCGTGCTAGGACATCAACGTTCCATTTAAATACGGCGCTCCCCGTATTATATTCCTTAATCATAGCCAAGAATAACAAATTGATCCCCTATTCTATTAGGCATAAAAAGGATCGTCTCTAATGCATGTAGATTAATTTTGGAAAATTTAAAAAAAGGGAAAGAGATTGGATAGAGAGTTAGAGACAAACCAGTAGGCATGCTCGCAACCTTTAACAAGGGCAGTTTCCTGTAAAACTATCTTGTTCAAACATATCGCACACAGACCGTGATGATTCTCACACCCCGCCACACCATGCATTTCCCCCTTCAAAAAATAACACACACCCTCAATAGTCAACTCAACCATTTTTCCAGATCCAATCAAAACCCTAAAATTCCCGCAATAGCAATAAAATCACCATTAAGAGGAAAGGGGAAAAGGCACCTTGTCTTGGATCGACAAATCCTGAAGGCGGCCGGTAACTTGTTGACCGGTGATGTCGGTTGATGTAGTCATGGTAATACGCTATCAAACACGGCTGGTGAAAGGAAACAGGGCCGATGAAGTACTAGGCCGCAATCATGCACTCGCTCTCGAGTTACAAGCAGCGAGATACAGAGGGAAAGGAAAAGTAAAACGGAAGAAGAGACACGAGAGGAATAATTCGGATTCCAGAGAATCTGCAGAGAGAAGAGAGAGAGATAGAGAGGTGGTTGGGGGAACCAGGGCCAGAGCCCTCGAGGTGGAGGGACCGAAGCCCGATAAAAATGTGGCTGACATGTACGCGGACTACTCGTAGACTTTTTTTTATGATCTATAATATGATTTTCACTCTTACGTGTGTTGCTTTTTTTTTTTTTTCCTTTTTTCGTCTTCTTTTCCCTCCTTTTTTTTGTCGGACTTTTTTAGTCTTGACTGCATGTCTTTGTTAGCGAAATATTTAGATACAAATGTGATTACAACACGCTATCATGATCCTGGTTATATATGTCTATCATTCAAATAAATTAAAAAAATAATGACGTCGCAAGCATACGGTTGTTGTTGAAGAATTTTTCTCTCAATTTTCCGGTAATATACCACGTTCCCACGTCTCTTTCTCACAGGCTCAAGACTCTGCTGCCCTCCCTGTCGCGTTGGTTCCTTCTTCATCTTTTCGGAGTCTGTGTTTTTCTTTACTAACATATATATCTATGCTCTCCCTCGGATGTGTGGGCATAGACCTGGCAAAATGTTGACCGTACCCGTTACCCGGACCGCACTCGGTCCAAAATGCCGGGTACGGGTAGCTATTTTCACTACTAGCAGAAATTTGACCCGTACCCGAACCGACCCGTAATTTTCGGGTAAGTTCGGGTCGGGTAGCGGGTTACCCAGTTTACCCGTTTTTCGAAATATATATAAACAACAATGTGATGTGCCGTAACATTCACTCTCATTTTTCTTCATTAGTTCTCATATCTCAGACCTTTCTTCTCACTTCTCACATATTCTTCCCCGCCGCCTCACTGCTGCCATCGCCACCGCCCTGTTCTTCCCTGTCGCCCCTCACTCGAGATCTACCGCCACGAGGCCACCTGTCACTCCGTCTTCCCCTTCATTCTCACGGATCTAACGCGACTCCACTTGTCGTCCATCTGTCACTGCAGCCACCGATTGAGTAAGTGACCGGCCGTCGCCGATCGTCGCTCCATCTTCCATCGTCGATCTGTTGACCGTCGCTACCAGATCTGCGTCGCCACCAGATCTGTTGACCGTCGCCTCCTGTTCTTGATTTTATAGTTGTTGTGTTGACCGTAAATCTACTGATCTCGATTTTTTTTTGTTGTATTTTGTTTAAAGAAGCCTGATCTAGATATTATAGTGATCTTTGGAGAATGATTATTGTAAGTGGGAATTTTGTGTTGATCGTCGAGCATATCTACTAATCTTGAAACTTTTTTGGCTTTATTTTGTTTATTCAAGAAGCCTAATCTTGATTATATTTACATGGTTGTTGTGTGTAATAGATCTTTGGAGAGATTATTGTAATTGGGAATGTCCAAGTCCTGTTTGTGGTAGTGTAATAAAACAATAAAATAAGGAAGAAAGGAGAAAAAAACATTTAAGGAATATTAATTTTTTTTTGTAAAAATTAATGTATTACTCGCGGGTAATACCCTACCCGCTAGGATAGGGTACGGTTTCCAGAAAATCGTACCCGAAAAAACCTGGGTATAAATTACCCGACCTGTTTTTGCCCGGACCCGATCGAATTTTACCCGTACCTGTGCGGGTCGAACCGTTTGTCAGGTCTATGTGGGCACAACGGCAAGTATGGTCCACTAGTTTAGAAACTGTCCAAAAATCCAAGAGATATTGGTCGACATCACCAGCAACGCACAACACCTTTCGACTAGAAGTCAAACTTTTAGGGGGCGTACGTTTATGTTATTCTGTACTCAAATTTTGTAATGATGGCAAAAATGTGCTTTTTTTTTTTGTACTTTTGTCATTTTGGATATTCGTTTTGGATACAAAATCCAAATAGTAGCGAAAAAAGGGAAAACACCTCTAAGGTGTTTTCACCTTTTTCTGTCCTTTCCGACAAAGTTGAATTCATGTCAAAGAGAAAGTCACCCACGCCACTGTTTACCCTTCTCCTCAGTGCATCTTCGTCCATCGTTACAGAGGAAAGGTAGCCCCTTTCTCTCTCTTCAATTTCTTTCTAATTTTCAGATCCATTGCCTGTATATGAAAACTCCGTCGAGGTCTCGCCGGAGATGGAGGAAATGAAATTGTTGATGGCGGTGACCGTCAAGGTCTTGCCGGAATCCACGACGAGATTGTCGCAAAAGGCATCGACAATCACATCGTCCTTCTTGGGAAAGTCGAGCAGGCCGTCAATCACTGCCGAGATCTCGCCGGAATCCACGTCGGCAATCACATCGTCCTCCTTGGCAAATTTGCATCTAGCATTCTGGAGTTGAAATATGATCTCTTCCTTCAAGCAGACAGGTTCTTGGACAACTACACCAGGTTCGCCGTCCGAGAGGAGCGTCTCGTTCCCTAGTCCTCCGTCGATGTCGAGATGTTCATCGCCGTAGATCCTGTTTACGGCCCCACAATAATCACCCCCCCATTATCTTTGTTTATGCGTGTTTTACATTAATTCTATCTGGATGTTCTGTGTTATCCTTTCTCTCTATTTGGGCTCATCTTTGAAATGGATGAATTCCTTATTTATGTGGTCACCCATCTGTGTATGTGTCTTGCTTTTACTCCATCTGCGTGTGAAATCATCCTCTATGATTGGGAATCCTGCCGGGAAAAGGAACGGGATGGGACTCCAGCAGGCAAGAATGGTGGTAAGGGTAATACTGGAAAAATGGTAGTAACAGTAATGAAAACGGGAATGAAAATGGTAAATATATAAAAACAACTGAAAAAGGTAGATACAAAAAAAGTGGTGAAAATTATAAAAAAAACACAGCTATAATTTGTGATTGGATCCAAAAAATTGAAAACGAAAACACAATACAAATACACAAAACGAAAGAGTAAACGCACGGGCCCTTAGCAACGCGCGTAAACATCATTTTTCATACTCTTCCCATTATTCTGCCAAAGGTGTTGCATGTAAATTCTCTTTGTCATTACTGTACTTGCTGGGGACTATCTGGAAGCACAGCAACCAACTAGTCATGGAAGGGGAATACGTTTCCATCCATGTGTACTAGCTCCAAGCATCCAAATCCTAGTAAAATGGAAAACCATTCCCCAGACATATAATTAGACTCAACACTTATGGAAGTGTTATCGAAAATTCTGAAAAAGCCGCCGGTTAGAGTTGTCATTAGGGCCGGCCCGTTTTGGCCCGGTTTTGGCCCGGGCTGGCCCGGCCTGGCCCGGCCCCTTGCATGAACAGTAACGGCACGCTGAAAGAGGGCCTGGGCCTGGACCAGGCCGAGAAATCTGGGGAAAATGGCCCGGCCCGGCCCGGCCCGGTTTGGCCCGGGTTTGGCCCGGCCCGGGTGTGGCCCGGTTTGGCCCGGGCTTGGCCCGGATTTTCTGGCCTGTTTGTTTAAATGTGAGTCTTTTTTATTTTCGTAAACGGGTTCGTGTTGAATCGTGTTCCTAACTTATGGCCGGCCTGATGAGTAGAGTGAAAATTAGTTTACAGATGATCACATTGGTTTTACACTCCGGAGACAAATCCATCTGCCGGTTCTCTTCTTCTTCTTCTTCCCTGATTGTGAAAATTGTGATTAACATGAGATGATGACAATTGTTATGCAGGGGGACCCACTTTGGATAGACAAACACGAGCAGAATTGTTTAATTATGATGGGATGGGACCAAAAAGGATAACAAATATATTTGTGACCAAAATTTGTCTTCTAAGCAGCTATGAGCTACCAAAGCAGCTATGAGCTACCAAAGCAGCAACAAAAGATAAAGGTTATGCTTTTGTTAATGATTTGAGCACGCTTGTGCTCCCAACTTGTCTTCAACTTTGTAGGCCAATGTTCTCTCATTGAAGGGAACTCTGTTTTCCAAACACATTTTCAAGTTGTCTGCCGGGGAGACTCTTCTCTGTGCTGTGCTAATCCATACCGTTGATCAAGTCACCACAGTGTGTGTCAACAAATCAGAGTCATCCCCTTGTGTGTGTGTGTGTGTGTGGTGTCACATGTGGGCATGTGCACATTGGTAGTACCAAAGGAGTGTTTTGGACTTATGTCTGAAAAGAGCCAGATCCAGCACAATCAAGTCAACTGGAGTGTCCTTTGAGATAGGGATGTTAGCTTCACTTGCTTCTTCAATGATTTCTGGAGGAGAGAAAAACAAAATCGATCATGTTTGAATTTCCTGTAAGATCCAGCACATATCACATGATGCCTTTTTAGGAAGTTTTTACAATTAAACTGTGCTTGCAATCTTCTTCCAGTTACTTTATCGTTCTTTATCCTAAATGATGAAATGATGCATCTATAAAAATAGTGGCACAGAACAGTGCTGCTGTTGGTTCAGGATCACACATTTCAATTATCTGATATACCAAGTTTAGTTGGACAGGGTGATTTTAGGTTTGAAAATGTAAAATTGAGAAAAAGCCAGTGAAATTATCTCTCTATGCATTTTCTATGTGGTCATCTTTTGCCTTTTTATTTAATTTAATGGCATGCTTGCGGTATGTTTTATTTATGAGTTGCATTTGGTCGTTAATTGTTTCACTTTTATTGGGTAAATTCAGTTTTTTAACAGTAAAAGCAAGAGAAAGCTAGCAATTTTTTTTTTTACATTACCTGATTGAACGCTGTTTTTGGTTGGAGGTAAGTCGTGAAGCACTCAGAATATATTTTCTAATATTTTTTAATAATTTCTGTCTACTTTGAGCTATGCTAAAAATCTAGATTAAGTTTAAATACTTGAACATTGAATTGAACTTGGATAGTGATGATTACGGATCAGACAAGTTTTTTTTGACAATTCAAACTAGGTTTAAGACAATGAGTAAAGTCAATATTTCACATTCTTAAATTCTATTCTTGGGATTTGTTAAAAGTTAAAGTGTACAAGATTCATCAATTAGAGGAAGTGCTAACCAAATAGGCATCATATGTTGGGAACAGTTGATTGTAGGTAGGTTGTTGTAGTTGTAACCGTCTTTTTGTATTTGTTTAATGAGTAAATATGACATCAGTTAAATGAGACCCGAAAATCAAAAACACTTCGCCTGTTTGTTTACAAGCAGCCGGTCCCAAGCCCGGATAAAAAGAGGAGGGCCTATGCACATTTATTATTTTTCTATATAAATTGTTATGTGTTAAAATTGAATAACATGAAGAAAAAAAAAAAAAGGGCCCGGGCCCGGCCCAAGCCCGGCCCTAAATATTGGGCCTAGGGCCTGGGCCTGGACCAGGCCTAGGATTCCCTTCGGCAGGCCCGGCCCGGCCCGGTTTACACTCTTCTTGGCCCTGCCCCGGCCCGGCCCCACTGCAGGCCCGATGGGCTTGGGCTGGGCCGGCCCAAGCCCGGCCCTTTGACATCTCTACCGCCGGTGCAGCTGCAATTTCGCGAGACCATAAAGTCACTTGAATTTCACGGTTAACAATGGACCTACTAATAGTCACTTGAATTTCATGGGTACAAAAAAAATAGGTAAGATATGCCAAAAGCATAGTCACTCGACCTGCTTCCCTTTTGCTTGATATATTATGATTTTTACTGTAGTATAGAGATTAAACCATGAATATAGGGAGACCAAGTTTTGTGCGGACATGATGGTTAAACACGCAATTTCACAGTAGAGTAGGTTCCAGCAAATGTATAACATTCTACTTTTTTTTAAAAACAAATCTCTAGTATTTTGATGCTTTGGGAAGGTCATCCCACGATGTCCGACTTAAACAAATATTCTATAAATAAAAAAACCATGGTTTCTTTAAAAAAAAAATCATGTGTATGCATTAATGTTAGATAGGCAAAAGCTTTGATCAAGTTTTACGCAACCACGATTTACCGGAGTCTTATATAAGGATACATTAAGTGTGTTACAATGTTACAGTAAGTGAATTGGTTAAATTCATGGATTTCTTGGTGTGGGTGTGAAACTGAATATGAATAAGTGAGAATACTCCTTGAAACCAGGACACCTGTCCACGCCAAGCCCATATCCCGAGGCCACCATGGCCCACAATAACTCGTCGCCTTACGTTACCACCAGTTGGAAGTCCCAACCACTGTCAGACCAGCCCATTAACATGAACCACCATCAACCATCGAAAACAACCACCACCTCAGAAAACTATTATGCTACACCACCGCACATTCATATGCCCTAACCCCCACACACCCGCCCATCATCCCCATCATCAAAGCCCAAACTAAGCTTTCCACCGACTGCCCTCCACCAATGCAGCTACACCCACCGCCATCGCCGTCTAACTCATCCAAACCAACCTTTCTATAGAAAAAGGGATGAGAAACCTAGTCGAGAAAAAAACCCTCAATCACAGACTTTCCCTCCGTCTTAATTAAACTAAAGACATCACCAGCCAACAAACGCTCACAGAGTAAAGACCCCACCACCCCTTTTTCTTGTAGCTGCTCAGCCCACCAACCCTAGACTGACCTCCCCCTCAGAACGTCGCATCTAACCACCCTCAAGCTTAGGCAATTATATATGCTTTTCAAGCCCCCATCCACAAGGTGGTCCCAAAAAATAAATAAATTTAAACACAACAAAAATTGAACCAAACCAAACCAAAAACTACCACACCACTACACACGAGAGAACACTGGCTACGGACCTACGGTGATAAAGGACGGAAGAGAGAGGTTGATTTTAAAGATGAGGGTTTTTGTTCTTAGAGAGAGGAGAGATTGAGGAGGAGTTTTCCTAACGTTCCCCTCCCATTCTACGGTATGATATGTATACATCTATATCTATACTTCTATATTTATCATACTTATTAAGCCAAAACATGATTCGGTGTAACGCCCTTTTTTGTTTTACATTCAGACTCATCCATGGTACCAACAAGTGTCCCTAGCATGGAATTTTCCTAAATTGCCCATTGTCTTGACAAGCCTAGAGAGGACAACCAGGGTAAAAATGTCATCAAACTCTGGCCCACTCTCCGATTTCAGTTACTAGATACTCTCTCCCCTTCTCCCTTCGAGATACCTCCACTTAGTCCTGGCAAAATATGACCCAACCCATTGAACCCAACCCAATCCGTTCATTTTTATTCACCGCGGGTCAACCCAATCAAATCCGTGGGATGGTCACTCGACCCGCGGGTCAGAATTGGGTTGTTCAAATTAATAAGGGTTATAACGGGTTGGGTCACTCGACCCGCGGGTCCAAACGGGTCCTATAATTACAAGACGTAGAAAACCCTAGATGAGAAGAGAACATGCTCTGCCGTCGCCCGTTGGTTCTCTCCCGCGACGCTTTCTTGCGACCGTGACAGCCATCACCATCGCCGGTGGAGCCTCTCTCCATCACCCGAGTGTTCCCACCGCCGGCAGCCTCCTTTCCGATTTCCTTCACTCCTACATCCCAGTCACGTGACAGGCCTGAAATCTTACATCGAGCTTGCCTTGCGAGTGGTTCACAGCCGCCAAAGAGGTCAAGGCCTGGTTCGAGGAGCGCTTCAAGGTCGGCGACAACCGGTGGATCTTCTCCAAGCTCCGGTTCTGAGGAGAATCCAGCTGGTCAGTCCATTTTGCTTCTTCTTCTATTTTTCTGACTTGGGTATGGCCTGTTTAGATTAAAGTACTTCCAATCAATTAGACAAGAAGAACCCTTTTATCTGTACTTGGTTCATAAATGTTGCCAGAAATCAAATTAGCACTCTACGATGAAACATTTGTAGGGTGAAAGCAATATTGCTAAAACCCCCAAGATATGAATCTTCACCAGAATCATCACCTTGGGCAATATAGAACTGCAAATACTTTATACACTGAACATGTCTGAAAAACTTGGTAAAGTCTAAACTTGGTAAATTCTAAACTTGCACTTCCACCGATGGCATACATTTCCCAGTGAGTGTAGTCATTGTTCACCACATGGAAATATCCATGCCTGCACCTGCATATTTCACA
The DNA here is from genome assembly GCA_033065855.1 of Escallonia rubra. Classification (NCBI taxonomy): domain Eukaryota; kingdom Viridiplantae; phylum Streptophyta; class Magnoliopsida; order Escalloniales; family Escalloniaceae; genus Escallonia; species Escallonia rubra. The sequence continues at coordinate 7,785 of JAVXUO010001552.1, read as the reverse complement.
TTTTTTTTTTCTTGTTTAACATGAACCAGAATAGCAAACATAGCTGAATATCGAGAATAAAAGACCATGCCAAGATCCCACTCTGTTTCTAATTAATTAGTCCTTGAGTATTGCATTGATGTTCCTAGTGCATTTTGACATAAAATAAAAAAGAAAGGTGGTACATCGTTTTTTGGTTGAAATGAATCCAAGCAGGCGGTGTTAAAACAGAAGATGTGTCCTGTCTCTTTCTTTTCCAAGAAGTGATTTGCGTTGTGACAACAGAAGCTGAGTGAAGGGAAAAAAAATCAGTCACTAAAAGGGAGTTCAGCAATATATTACCTTGGCATTCTCTGGATAAGACCCTCTCCAAAGTGGTTGTAGGCAATGGTCACTTGCATTTGCTTGTCCCTTACATAAGAATCGCTATGACCCAACAGCATAACCTGTTTTAAATAGCAAGTACATGGATTTAATAAGGCATCCCATGGCATTTAGATTAACTGAAAGAAGACCCAAATTTTAAAAGATATTCAAGTAAAGACACCTCATTGTGGTGGGTGAAGTAATTGTTGGAAATGGTGATGGAGTTCGAGCCCATGATAGCATCAACAAGACCATCAGCACAATTAGAGAGTGAGTTATGATCCACCCATATATGGCTGGCCCCAAAGATGGAGACACCATCACCATCAGCCTTTGTCCTCCAAGCAAAATGGGATGGAGAGCTCCTCACTAACGCATTCCCAGTGGGTTTGCAGTCATGGATATGCAGACCATGTTCATTTAATTGACAGGATATGTTCACTTCTATTTTGCTTTCATGGGATTTTCTTATGCTTGAAAAGAATGGTGTTAACTTTTATTTTGCTTGCTCAATGAATTTCATTTGGATGAGGTTACTAGTGTATCTTAGCAGCCTAATTTAGCAACCAAAAAAAAAAAGTAACGGGTTGGTTCGGGTCGGGTCGGGCTTGTTGTCTGACCCGTTTTTTACCCAACCCGTGCCAACCCAAGCCTTGTTGGGTCAGATTTGGGTTGGACCCATTTCTGACCCAGCCCGTTTTTTACCCTTATTTTCTCGACCCAACCCGACCCAACCCCCCCCTTGCCCCCCCTACCTCCACTGCGGACTGTAATCTGCGACTCACCGGCGTAGATTCCTCTCTTCAGTTCTCTACTGGTAAGTTCCGTGCCCACCATTTTTTTCTCTATAATTTCCTTCACATGTTCTTGCATTTTCCCTGGCCCATGTATCTTCATCTTCATTAGAATTAATCTCCCTTTATCGTACCTATAAACCATATCAAGAAGTTTAATTCACATAGCAGACACCACATGGCCCATGTATCACGACTTGTTTATTCCTGAGGCAGATTTCTTCAGTTTGGTGACTTGAAGGACTTCGCGGTCCACCAAAAGGACCCGTTTGCTAGAGAATTCAACATTTCTAACCACTCTTGGCAAATTAGGAGAAGAAATAAGCAACGTAGCTATACAGGTACTGCTCTTCTACAATAACCATTTGGGTGAATTCAATTACTGAAAGTTTGTAACCAATAATTAATTTTTTCTGTTGCTTTTGCCATGTACCGTAACCTAAAGCCTCAATCATTAATCTTTGACTACCTGAAACTCCTCAACTACTCTATAATGAAGTTCAGGGCCTCTCATTTCTTGGTGGCGGTAGGCGGTCGTGGATGGGCGAGAATTGGCCGGTTTTTTTATGTAGAAAGTTACTCTGTTTCTGGCGGTGGCCCTTGGGTTTTGAGATTGGTGGTGGATAATGGTTGTGGGTGGGTGAGAAATGGACGGATTTAGGTCGCCGGAGGGTGTTGCCAACAGTGCCCCTTGCGTTTTGGGATTGGTGGCGGTTGGTAGTCGTTGGTGCGCCGGTGTGGCTGTGGGTGGTGGCCGGCGATGCGGGTCGTGGTGGCCCGTCACTAGGCCGGCGATGGTGTTGCTGGCAGTGTCGCCAGAGGGTGTTGCCGGTGGTATTGCTAGAGGATGTTGCCGGCAATTGTGGATGGTAATGTGTGAAAATGAGAGCAGCCCCATTACTGCCTATTGCTGCATGTTGTTGTTGTCGTCGCATTATTGGTTGTACAATATATATATATATATATATATTGTTGTTTGTACGTGAATTGTTGGTTATAATATTCAAACTCTTAAATTTATTATTTGAATCAAATGCATGTTGTTTGTGGTTTCAAATTTAGTCTTTGTCGTTGCAACTTATAGTTTATTTATAATTTACCACAAAAGTCAAAGAGTAAAGTTAACATTTTAGTAAACTTACAAAACTTCAATCTTCAACTTAATTCAAGTAAGTTCCATTTTTTATATCAACATATCACTAGCCCACAATTATACTCAGATAGCCATAATTGTCACTTAATCCTGCGTAAATTGGAAGATAATAAATACTACCTCTATTAATTCTTTTTGATATTTTGTGATTCCTTGAAGTATCACAAGTTATTGTGCAATGAGTCACACACGCGCACCGCATGTGCACGACGATTTATAGACAATAAAACAAATTTAAAGGGTCAGAGTAAGAACAACAGTAATACTAAAATACGGAGTAGTAAAGAAGGCGAAAGAGAATTAAAAGAAAGTGGTAACGAGGCTAAAAATCACGAGAGTGCAAAGACATTGAAATTGATACTGAAATTGCTTCAGTTAAGAATAGAGTACAATTAGAAATCTAACCCAGTTTGAAAAGACAGATATGGCAGCCGAGGCGGCGCCCGCAGCAGAGCAGACTCCACCGGAAACGACGCCGGAGAACATCGAGGCCTTGCTCGAGGTACCCACTTCCTAGTTCCTACTTCCTTTGCTTCAATTGCACATGCACTTGCATGCCCGGCGACACACACCTCGAAACAGACTTGTTCAGGAATCAGGGTCTATTCTTGATGTTTTGGGAAATCACACGTAGAAAATTCACTATCCCAACTCGACCCAGTCGTTCTAGAGTGCGCCTAAATTTGACTGTCTTTTTGATTTCTCATATGGCACTTAGTGATCAGTAATAACCAGTGTTATTAAAGGCGCAGGCGCACCTAAGGCGCAAAAGGTCCCTGGAGCCTAGGCGCAAGGCGCAAGGCGCAAGGCGCAAGGCGCAAGGCGCAAGGCGCAAGGCGCAAGGCGCAAGGCGCAAGGCGCAAGGCGCAAGGCGCAAGGCGCGCGCCTTTTCGAAGCGAGGCGCAATATTAAAATAAATAAATAATAAATAAATAATAGTGCATTAAAACAATAAAATTAAGTAAAAAAAATTCAAAACATGATAATTAATAAACTTCCAAACAATAGAAAAAGTTTCAAATATCATAACACCATAATATAACAAACTTCCAACATTAGAAAAGTCTTAAATCCACTGAATCATAGCAAATCACTAAAATTTAAGTGAACATAACACCACCGTCTTCATCATCACTAAGGGCCAAGGCAACAACGCATTCTTCAAATGGAATCATAGGCTCTAAGTCTGGTAGAGACTCCTCCTCAACTTCATCTTGTTCGTCTACCACCTGGACTAAAGAACTAGATATAGTTGACGTTGCAGCCCTATCTGATGACGACCTTCTTGCTGCTGACCTTGAATGGTAGTTCGGCTCCGTAGGGTCACTTTCAAACACGTTGTCACCGTCTTCATCTGCATCTTCATCAGGCCTCCCAAGTAACCACTCATTACTTTCATCGATATTATCCAATACAATAGGATCAATCGTGTCGCGGGAATTGTATCGCCGCTTTAACGCTCTATTATATTTTACAAACACCAAATCATACAAGCGACTTTGTTCAAGCCTATTCCTTTTCTTGCTATGAAGCTGTAAAGTACAGTAAACAAATTGATTAGTAGTCATTGCATAAGAAATAAATATGAACGTTAGCGCTTTACTACTAGATTTAGACTTACATGCTAAAAAACGCTGCAGTTACGTTCACAGCCAGAAGCACTACAAGTGAGACTAAAAACCTTTATTGTAAACTTTTGCAAGTGAAGTGTTGATGACCCATACGAAGCCCACCATTCCGCTGTTCAATACATGAAAATTGCAAAACTAATAAGTGATGTAACTATTCATTAATTTACATATCATAATGAGTGCTATAAAACAAAAAAATAATACCTGGTGCTTTTCTATTTCTCATCCTCTTTGACATGGAATTCCCAAATAAACCCTCCGCTCTTTTATACTTACTCAACTCATTGTCAATTGCATCTTGTACTGCCATATCAGGGTTCAACCTTTGAATGCAATCATACAAACCCGTCATAACAGTTTCATTACTCTCAATGTCTGGGGTTGAGTAGTAATACTCAGGGTTCAAGAAATAACCAGCAGCATGCAAAGGACGATGGAGTTGAATACTCCATCTACTGTCAATAATCTCAAAAACCTCCTTGTACTTCAACTCGTTCCCATGGAAAGCACTTGCAATAGCATCTTTAGCTTTATCCATAGCCTTGTAAATGTAACCCATTGGAGGTTTTTTCTCACCATCAACCAATCTAAGTACCGGAATAAGAGGGCATGCTACCTTTAATGTATACACAACATTATTCCAAAATGAAGGCATTAATACTATTTTTGCCACTCGTTTGCCTTGCATCTCCTTTGACCATTTGCTATTGCCCCACTCTTCCGACGTAAACATTTTTTTCAAGTTATTTTGCTCTTCATGAATCCTTGACAAAGTGATAGTGGCAGTAGCAAACCTCGTTTTGCCAGGCCTAAGCAACTCTCTTTTTGCAAATTTTCTTAACAAGTTTACAACACCCGAGCGATTATATATGTAACCATTCAAAGCAAGAGCCTTTTGAAATGTTGACTTCATCTTAGGTAACTTAAATATGTCCTCTAAGATCAAGTCAATGCAATGCGCAGCACATGGTGTCCAAAATAGGTGTGGATAATCACGCTCCAATAACTTGCCTATCATACAAAATTGCAAATAGATTGAAAAATTAAATGTTGAAGTATCTATTAGCTAATAATATTGTATATATTAAAAATTAAGTTACTTGAGCTATATTATATGTTAAAATATACTAACCTGCCTTGACGTTGTTCGAGGCATTGTCAGTGGCAACTTGAACCACATTTTTGGCCCAACCTTCTCAATGGTCTTCTTAATCAAGTCATACATCAAGTCTCCGGTTTTCGAATATTCAGAAGCATCAACGGAGTCAAGAAACAAACTTCCTCTAGGACTATTCGCTAAAAAGTTAATTAAAGTCCTTTCTTTCTTGTCCTTCCATCCATCACACATAATCGAACAACCGCTTTTCTCCCACTCTTCTTCATGATCCTTCATCAACTTACGTGTATTATCAACCTCTTTCTGCAGTAGGGTAACCCTAATCTCATGATAACTCGGTGGCTTTAAACCCGGACCATATTGCCCAATAGCCTCAACCATAGCCGAAAAGCTGTCAAAGTTCACGGCATTGAATGCAATCCCCACATCATAAAAAAATCTTGCTATTGCACCACAAGCCCGATTTCTCATCTCCTTTTTCGCTTCTTCATTTTCAAAAACCGTGGATTGCTTCATCTTTCTCTTTCTCACTACGTCTTCCGGGTCTAGGGTGAAGTACACGTCAATTGGGCCCTTAGCCTTTGGATTCCTACGAGGAGGTTGACAAGAACTCCCGCTGGATGAAATTCCCTTCTTCCTGGATATCTCAACTACATCATCGTCCTCGTCTTCTTCTTCATCGTTGAAAACGCTATCAAAATCTGGGACGCACTTATCCAATTCTTTCTTTTCCTTGATAGAATGTAGCAATTCTTTCATCTCATTTCTTACATGTTCTGGGCACTCTCGACATGTTGAAGCGTTCCTATAACCTCCAGCAAGGTGTTGCTTATGTCGATAAATACCACCCCTTGTAATCTTTTGACAAAAATTACAAGTGACTGCATTTTTATCGCTCGGATTAGCCATACGTCCATATTTCCAAGCTGGGTCCTTTGTATCGATGCTTGCGTTCGACATGTATATATTCCTGAGATTAAATTATATTGATAATAAAATTAGCTTAAAAACCTTAAGATAATACAAACAATGTACGATCAATTGTGGTGACCATGAAGTCATGAACAAACTTGATTAGCTTATTTCAGAGTTAATCGTCATGTTAGATTTCCAGTTTATGCCCTAATTCCACATTGACGACCTAATTTTAAGATAATACAAATAGTTAATCGTCATGTTAGATTTCCAGTTTTATGCCCTAATTCCCCTAAATCATTGAGCTAAACAGCAGCTACACAACAAAATATTGACAACAAACAATTGATAATACAGTGTAGCAGTATTTAGCACTTAGCAGCACTGTAGCAGCAACAGAATGGGAGGGAAAAGAGTCTCACGAACCAGCAAAAGAACTGGTGCAGGTCAGCAGGTGAGAAGCTGCTTCGATGGAGCAGCCGAGCAGCAAGGCGAAGAGAAACTGCTGCAATGTCAGCTGGAGCAGCGGCCGGAGCGACGGGATTTCGACGGCAACGGGATTCCCGTTACGGGAAAGGCGATGCGGCAGCGCAGGTGAGAGAGAAGCTGCTTCGGTGGAGCAGTCGAGCTCGAGCAGCAAGGCGAAGTGTCGGCCGGAGCAGCGGCCGGAGCAGCGGCCGGAGCAGCGAGATTTCAACGGCGATGTGCAGGTGCGACTGTGCGAGAGAAGCTGCTTCGGTGAGAGAGACAGAATTGGATGTTGAAATTTAGGTTTGTAAAATTGAAATGTTTATTACGAAAATCAACGGTAAAGAGATGATGGCACATGACCACATCCAACGACTGTGGGTTATGCGCCTAGACGTGCGCCTCCCGTGCCGTGTGGCGCCTTGCGCCTGGACCGTCCAGGCGCGCGCCTTCTTGAACGCGCTGAGCCTAGGCTAGGCGAGGCGCGGGTGTTGCGCCTTACCGCGCCTTGCGCCTAGGCGCGCCTTTAATAACACTGGTAATAACTGATGCTTATTACTGTGTAGCAAGACACGATGTCAATTTTGACAGTGCATACTAGTCCATATCTGTTATCTCTGCCTGGGTGACTTCTGTACCTATGAATTCGGTTGTATTAAATTGTTTTATATTGAAATCAAGTCTTTTGAAAACCTTCTGTTTGAAAACAGTATAAACGACTTCAATGTTTCTTCAACTTTGCTTTTGTTTAGAAACTTCTAAACTACACACAGGGGAGCCTAGTTGTGTCTATGGTTGTTTAGCATTGCTTTTCAGCTTACTTCATGCATCCTCTTGTGCCTGTTATTCTTGGGATTCCTATACTAGGGAGGATAACCTTTTGGGCCTTCGGCAACCCTTGACTTGCCTATGTCTTATCAAGCTTCTTTTCCCTGGTTAACGATATGCTGCATAACGAAATCTAGATTTTTCTAGCAAACGCAAATTGGCGATTCTTTTGACAAGTTGTAGTAGTGTTTATACGTCAGTTTAGTGATATAATTCTTCAAGGAAGTCCCACACGTTCTAAAGAAGAGGAAGATATTGGATGCTATATATTGCAGTCTAACAAGCTCTCTCTCTCTCTCTCTCCCTCCCCCCCTTCTTCCATATGTGAATATTCTACGATATATGTATGTCAAATATGTATCTACCAGTCTCTCTTTGTTCTTTGATTTCATCTGACCTTGCCCACACACCATGTATACACATTCTTGCTCCATCACACCATGTATACACATTCTTGCTCCACACTCTTGGAATAACCATTCTCGACACACTTGAATATACAATGCTTTCTCCATTTTCCTCTTCCATACTTCT
>JAVXUO010002365.1:15000-60835 GCA_033065855.1 Escallonia rubra | reverse complement strand
TTATGTTGGCACCAGTGTTATTAAAGGTGCAGGCGCACCTAAGGCGCAAAAGGTCCCTGGAGCCTAGGCGCAAGGCGCAAGGCGCAGGCGCGCGCCTTCGAAGCAAGGCACAATATTAAAATAAATAAAAATAAATAAATAATAGTGCATTAAAACAATAAAATTAAGTAAAAAAAATTCAAAACATGATAATTAATAAACTTCCAAACAATAGAAAAAGTTTCAAATATCATAACACCATAATATAACAAACTTCCAATATTAGAAAAGTCTTAAATCCATTGAATCATAGCAAATCACTAAAATTTAAGTGAACATAACACCACCGTCTTCATCATCACTAAGGGCCAAGGCAACAACGCATTCTTCAAATGGAATCATAGGCTCTAAGTCTGGTAGAGACTCCTCCTCAACTTCATCTTGTTCGTCTACCACCTGGACTAAAGAACTAGATATAGTTGACGTTGCAGCCCTATCTGATGACGACCTTCTTGCTGCTGACCTTGAATGGTAGTTCGGCTCCGTAGGGTCACTTTCAAACACGTTGTCACCGTCTTCATCTGCATCTTCATCAGGCCTCCCAAGTAACCACTCATTACTTTCATCGATATTATCCAATACAATAGGATCAATCGTGTCGCGGGAATTGTATCGCCGCTTTAACGCTCTATTGTATTTTACAAACACCAAATCATTCAAGCGACTTTGTTCAAGCCTATTCCTTTTCTTGCTATGAAGCTGTAAAGTACAGTAAACAAATTGATTAGTAGTCATTGCATAAGAAATAAATATGAACGTTAGCGTAAAACTTTACTACTAGATTTAGACTTACATGCTCAAAAATGCTCCAGTTACGTTCACAACCAAAAGCACTACAAGTGAGACTCAAAACCTTTATTGCAAACTTTTGCAAGTGAGGCGTTGATGACCCGTATGAAGCCCACCATTCCGCTATTCAATGCACGAAAATTGCAAAACTAATAAGTGATGTAACTATTCATTAATTTACATATCATAATGAGTGCTATAAAACAAAAAATAATACCTGGTGCTTTTCTATTTCTCATCCTCTTTGACATGGAATTCCCAAATAAACCCTCCGCTCTTTTATACTTACTCAACTCATTGTCAATTGCATCTTGTACTGCCATATCAGGGTTCAACCTTTGAATGCAATCATACAAACCCGTCATAACAGTTTCATTACTCTCAATGTCTGGGGTTGAGTAGTAATACTCAGGGTTCAAGAAATAACCAGCAGCATGCAAAGGACGATGGAGTTGAATACTCCATCTACTGTCAATAATCTCAAAAACCTCCTTATACTTCAACTCGTTCCCATGGAAAGCACTTGCAATAGCATCTTTAGCTTTATCCATAGCCTTGTAAATGTAACCCATTGGAGGTTTTTTCTCACCATCAACCAATCTAAGTACCGGAATAAGAGGGCATGCTACCTTTAATGTATACACAACATTATTCCAAAATGAAGGCATTAATACTATTTTTGCCACTCGTTTGCCTTGCATCTCCTTTGACCATTTGCTATTGCCCCACTCTTCCGACGTAAACATTTTTTTCAAGTTATTTTGCTCTTCATGAATCCTTGACAAAGTGATAGTGGCAGTAGCAAACCTCGTTTTGCCAGGCCTAAGCAACTCTCTTTTTGCAAATTTTCTTAACAAGTTTACAACACCCGAGCGATTATATATGTAACCATTCAAAGCAAGAGCCTTTTGAAATGTTGACTTCATCTTAGGTAACTTAAATATGTCCTCTAAGATCAAGTCAATGCAATGCGCAGCACATGGTGTCCAAAATAGGTGTGGATAATCACGCTCCAATAACTTGCCTATCATACAAAATTGCAAATAGTTTGAAAAATTAAATGTTGAAGTATCTATTAGCTAATAATATTGTATATATTAAAAATTAAGTTACTTGAGCTATATTATATGTTAAAATATACTAACCTGCCTTCACGTTGTTCGAGGCACTGTCAGTGACAACTTGAACCACATTCTTTGGCCCAACCTTCTCAATGGTCTTCTTAATCAAGTCATACATCAAGTCTCCGGTTTTCGAATATTCGGAAGCATCAACGGAGTCAAGAAACAAACTTCCTCTAGGACTATTTGCTAAAAAGTTAATTAAAGTCCTTTCTTTCTTGTCCTTCCATCCATCACACATAATCTAACAACTGCTTTTCTCCCACTCTTCTTCATGATCTTTCATCAACTTACGTTTATTATTAATCTCTTTCTGCAGTAGGGTAACCCTAATCTCATGATAACTCGGTGGCTTTAAACCCGGACCATATTGCCCAATAGCCTCAACCATAGCCGAAAAGCTGTCAAAGTTCACGGCATTGAATGCAATCCCCACATCATAAAAAAATCTTGCTATTGCACCACAAGCCCGATTTCTCATCTCCTTTTTCGCTTCTTCATTTTCAAAAACCGTGGATTGCTTCATCTTTCTCTTTCTCACTACGTCTTCCGGGTCTAGGGTGAAGTACACGTCAATTGGGCCCTTAGCCTTTGGATTCCTACGAGGAGGTTGACAAGAACTCCCGCTGGATGAAATTCCCTTCTTCCTGGATATCTCAACTACATCATCGTCCTCGTCTTCTTCTTCATCATTGAAAACGCTATCAAAATCTGGGACGCACTTAGCTAATTCTTTCTTTTCCTTGACAGAATGTAGCAATTCTTTCATCTCATTTCTTACATGTTCTGGGCACTCTCGACATGTTGAAGCGTTCCTATAACCTCCAGCAAGGTGTTGCTTATGTCGATAAATACCACCCCTTGTAATCTTTTGACAAAAATTACAAGTGACTGCATTTTTATCGCTCGGATTAGCCATACGTCCATATTTCCAAGCTGGGTCCTTTGTATCGATGCTTGCGTTCGACATGTATATATTCCTGAGATTAAATTATATTGATAATAAAATTAGCTTAAAAACCTTAAGATAATACAAACAATGTACAATCAATTGTGGTGACCATGAAGATTAATACAAACAATTGATAATACAGTGAAGTCATGAACAAACAATTGACCTTAAGATAATACAAACAATGAAGTCATGAACAAACTTGATTAGCTTATTTCAGAGTTAATCGTCATGTTAGATTTCCAGTTTATGCCCTAATTCCACGTTGATGACCTAATTTTAAGATAATACAAACAGTTAATCGTCATGTTAGATTTCCAGTTTATGCCCTAATTCCCCTAAATAATTGAGCTAAACAGTAGCTAAACAACAAAATATTGAAAACAAACAATTGATAATACAGTGTAGTAGTATTTAGCACTTAGCAGCACTGTAGCAGCAGCAGAATGGGAGGGAAAAGAGTCACGAACCAGCAAAAGAACTGGTGCAGGTCAGCAGGTGAGAAGCTGCTTCGATGGAGCAGCCGAGCAGCAAGGCGAAGAGAAACTGCTGCAGTGTCAGCTGGAGCAGCGGCCGGAGCGACGGGATTTCAACGGCAACGGGATTCCTGTTTCGGGAACGGTGATGCGGCAGCGCAGGTGAGAGAAGCTGCTTCGGTGGAGCAGTCGAGCTCGAGCAGCAAGGCGAAGTGTCGGCCGGAGCAGCGGCCGGAGCAGCGAGATTTCAACGGCGATGTGCAGGTGCGACTGTGCGAGAGAAGCTGCTTTGGTGAGAGAGACAGAATTGGATTTTGAAATTTAGGTTTGTAAAATTGAAATGTTTGTTAAGAAAATCAACGGTAAAGAGATGATGGCACATGAGCACATCCAACGGCTGTGGGTTATGCGCCTAGACGTGCGCCTCCCGTGCCGTGTGGCGCCTTGCGCCTGGACAATCCAGGCGCGTGCCTTCTTGAATGCGCTGAGCCTAGGCTAGGCGAGGCGCGGATGTTGCGCCTGAGCGCGCCTTGCGCCTAGGCGCGCGCCTAGGCGCGCCTTTAATAACACTGGTTGGCACTGGCTCCTAGACATGACAATTTAGCATCCCTAGACAACTATCCGTTGTTAAGGTGGCTTCGGCTTCTAAGGGTGTGCATTATGTCTATGCGATCAATCGTCGTTATATTGACTCTGGCTCTTATTTCTTTAGTATTTCTAGACGACCATTTGTTGTTAGGATGGCTTCGGCTTCTAAGATTACACCTCATGGCTAAGCGATCAATCGTTGTTACCTTGGCACTGCCTCTTAGTCATAAATCTTTGGTAGATCTATATGACTGATCGTTCTTACGTTGGCTCCGACTTCTAGATGTACTGCCCTTTTTTAGTATCCCTAGAAAACCATTTGTTGCTATGTGGCTCTGGCCTCTAAAGACGCACCTTATGTCTAACCGCACAAATCATTGTTACGTTGTCTTCGACACTTAGCCATAAGTTTCTTTAGTGTTCCTAGACAACCATTCGTCCTTACGGTGGCTCTGGCTTTTAAGAATACGCCCTTTGTCCGGGAACTAATGTTACGTTGGCTCTAGCACCAGATAAAGGTTAGTCCCTTTATAGTATCCCTAGACGACTATTTGTTACTACGGTGGCTTCGGCTTTTAGGGTTGCATCTTATGTTTGACCAATGGCTTTGGCTTTTAGACATAAGTTCCTATAATGTTCCTAGATGAGCATTCATCGTTATGGTGGCTCCGACTTCTAGGAATACGCCCTTCTTCTGGTGACAACTTTAAATGAGATTCAATTTCAGCTTCCTCTTTTAATGTTGCTCGACAACCAATCGTTGTTACATTGGCTCCAGCTTGGAGTAATTCCCCTCTTCGAACTATATTTTTTTATTCCTATTTTTTGGGATACCTACGAAGCCTTACAAACGTGTGACCTCATATCTATGTAAGTTTCTGAGTCATTAATCGGTCTTGTGGTCTTTTTCGTATTTTCACTGCAACAATGCATTGCTTTAGGTGATGTTAGCTCATAGGACGAGCTCCCTCACCGAGGAACTCTGTAGACACCTCATTTTCGTAGTACTTTTCTATCTTTTTTATTTGTTGGTCTTTATTATAATTAAGTTTATTTTTAAGGGCTTAGACGTAGTAGTATAATGAGCATGAAGTCCAATCCCATGCGTGGCCCAGTCCAATCATGGTTTTAGGTTAGTTCAGTTCAGTCAGAGTCTGGCCCATTTGGTTAAACCATTCCAATAAGTTAGGTTTAACTCCAGTTAAGAAATTTTATTTTTATAAAGATGTCTCAGAATTGATTTGTGATTAATCCTTGATGTATTTTACTTCTTTAATTTGGATGTGTATTATCCCATTTATATTTTTAAAGATCTTTACCGAATTTAGGGCAATTAATCTTCTTAAATTTAGGAAAGAATCTTATTTCATTGAGAAGTGAACTGGCCAGTTTTCGACAAATCGGTTAGTAAACTGACTATTTTTTATGTTTGATTAAAATCAGATATTCTTCTTTCTCAGAGATATTAGCCTCGAAAAAGGTCATCTTTACCATTTTTCACCAACCCCACACCCCTATAAATTGATCCTTTGCGTTACAAGGTTCTGGGGTCTTGGACTAATTTCCCTCTAGAGATTTTGGACCTCTCTTCCTACATTTGGCGCATTATTTCTAGTGAAAATTCTATAAGAGTGAGGTTCATTCCATTTCCTTAGTCTATTCGCATCATGTATTCATCTCAACATCATCTCGAGTTATTTAAGCAAACTCAATCTCGAGGTAATTTTTTTATATATATTTTTGTCGATAGATTGGGTTTGGAGAGTTTGTCTCCCCTCCCCGCGACCATATCTCGGTCAAGCATCCAACAAAACTACAAAAAAATTGTTTCAAATTAGATCTTTATTCAACTAGGAGAAGTCGTGGCTAAGACCGAGATTTAGGTCACCTCGAGATTTAGGTCGCCTCCCGTAGGGCCAACTCAAAACTACGTGCTTTTGATTCTGGTTTGTCCAACTATGCCACTCGACCCCTAATATTAGGGTCAAATCAAAAATCGTGTGCTAGATTAGGATTTATGTCATGCATATTTATTACATGTTTTAAAGGACAAAAAATCACCAAAAACATAGTATAGACATTAGGGTATAACGGGTGCCTAAAACCTTTCTATTGTATAACTTAGTCCCCGAACTTATCATCTCTGTTTTCTAAGATTCCCCAAAGCATGTTTGTTTTCAAAGATTAGAAGCCGACATTGGCAAATTTAGAATCATTTGGGTTTTTTTCTTTGTTTCCAGTAATAGAATAACATGACGGCTCGACACTTTTTCCGTATCTTTCCCGGGCTCGAGGTCCACTAATGCACGTGGACTACCAAATGCCACAAGCGAAAAAGCCCCACATCCTTAACAAAAGAAGTATTTGATTAAAGAAGGGAAGTAGGGACATCAGAACAAAAAGACCCAAACCGGAAAGACCTAGTAATTGTAGTCAACGACAATGACAGACCTACTGTCAAATCGTCACAGCTACATGTGGCCTCCTTTTTATCTCATTATAGCTTCTTATTATTCTTCTTCTTCTCTGTTTTTCATTTTTGGTTATTCTTAACAAGTGAGGATCTATTTTGTTCGCCAGTTGACGGTGCTACGTTAGGTTACCAGTGGATGTGTTGTTGCTTCCTCTTCCCTTTCCTCTTAAAACCCTTGTTAACCCTTGTTCACAACCTATCCGGACAGCACCCCAGGGCCCACTAAGGGACCCATGTTGCGCAACACATCACCCACTTGTCAGTCAAATTGCTCGACGCCATCAGCCGGTCAAAACGCTTCGTACTTCGAACATCCGGACGGCAATCGAACTCCAAGTGCAGCTCCCCCCGAGGGGTCAACCACCCCCCTGACAAGGGGGTCGGCCACTCCCCTGAGAAGGGGGTCGGCCACCTCCCCGAGGGGGGGGGGGGGGTCGGCCACCCTCTTTAAAAGGGGGTCAGCCACCCTCTTTTGAAAGGGGGTCGACCACTCTCCTTGAAGGGGGTCGGCCACCCTCTTTGGAAGGGGGTCAGCCACCCCTGTCTTGGGGGGGGGGGAACCTGTGTACCACTGCTGACATCTCACTCAATGCATTCTGCAATGCTCACTCACCACCATTGGTCGCACGACGCCCGTTGTCGCTCACACATAATCGTCGTAACAACCGTCGCTCGCGAACGTGCATCATCATCTAGGTATCATTCCGCGACATTCGTCGTCGCTCTCATATGGCGTTCTCATAATACATGCCCCGGCACCAAGTATCGTCTCGCCGGCACAATCACCAGGGGGGCTCCGGCCCTCGCAGCGGGATGGGCGCACAACCCTAAAGCCATCGTCGACATAATCACCCAGGAGGCTCCGGCCCTCGCAGCGGGATGGGCTTATAACCCTAAAGCCATCGCCGCACAATCACCCGGGGGGCTTCGACCCTCGCAGCGAGATGGGCTCACAACCCTAAAGCCATCACCGGCATACCCCTCGCAGTGGGATGGGCTCACAACTCTCCAGCCATCGCCGGCACAATCACCCCGGGGGCTCTGGCCCTCGCAACAGGATGAGCTCACAACCCTCAAGCCATCACCGACACAATCACAAGGGGGCTCCGGCCCTCGCAGCGGACTCTGACCACTGAGCTGCAAGCATATCCACTCAGATTGCCATTGATCGTCACACAACCAGGGAAATGACCCACGGGTCTTTCCGGGACGGGAGTAGGTCCTCGGAGGGCATCGCGCCTTATCCGCCTGGCAGTTAGCTACAGGGGCAACCGTCGCCACTGTCAGGATCTCTGCGCGTCTCTTGATGCATCTTGTGGGATTCAGTAAGGGCTTGCACTAGTGGCTGGGGTAACGGGCTACTCTGATCATGCTACCGCGGCGTGGTCAGTCTCCTTAGACGGGCAGAGAGTTACTGCAAGGGCAGGGCAGCACGAACTCGGGGACCAACAGTCCAACGGAGAATCGATACTTTAGACCCCCTGGCGACGTGTCACTCCCAGGGGACGACACGTGTCAGCTGATGACACATGCACATTTTTGCCTATATATAGTGGACTTTGGGAGCTTATTCAAGGACTTCTCTCTCATTTGATATTTTCACTTTCTCTCTCTAAAAGACCAATTCTCTCTGGAATTCTAGTGAGAGAAACACATTTGGACTTCTGACATCGGACCCTTGACGCTGCACCTTTGACTCGGACTGTCGACCGTCGGCCCTGTTTGTCGTCGCCTTGCCTGCGCGGCGCTGCCAGCCCTCGCGACCTGTCTGGGAAGCCTTGCTCTCAGCCCTTAGTCCATCCTTGTTGTCTCCCACTTTGCCTACTTGGAAGCTGAATCAGACTGCATCCTTTGTGGCACCTCCACGTGGCAACGAACCCCTTTCCTTGGCATCATTTTGGCGACTCCGCTGGGGAGGTGAGCATCGTGCTGTAGTCTGCTGCACCTAGGCGCCATGCCTGTACAACGAAGAGTTACGAGGGCTACCAGTCAGGGCCTTATCCATACCGTGCAAGAAGAGGACCACTCGGGTGAACGCGAGGGGACTAGTGTCTTGTGTCTCCAAGACCATCTCGCACCTGAGGTGCAGGTTGCAGTCAATGCGGCCATCCAACAGTTCACTCCCACTATAGCCAGCATACAAGACTCACAAGCCACTCTTATGACCGCCATAATGGAAATGCAAAAATCTATACAGGCGATGGCCTCACAGCAAATTGTTCCACCGTTCCAGCCTGCAGGACCTGGGCCGTCCCCTGACGTCGCCCAGGCCCCAGTGTCACGACCACCGCCGCCTTGACCATCCAAACCCCTAGCGGTAGGACTCGCGACATCGTCCCTGCCTATAGCAGACACACTGTGTCTCGTAATGCCATCACACAGACTACAACCGGACCTTGGACCAGTATTGCAACAAGTCATCCCTGCTGTTGGGCCTCAACATGTACCAGCCAGAAGCTCTTCCGAAACTCACAAATCCATTGAGATGGAGCCTAACCCCTACCCAACGGAGCAACATCAAACGACCGGTCAAATGATGGATATGTCTCGTCCACCCACCCATGCCACCGTACACATGCCCTGTATCGTCCTTCCGCTGCTCCTGCCCACCAAGTTACCCCGTCAGGGGACTCGGGGGCTCGCGAAGCCCCAACCAGCCATCATCCTTTAGTCGTCCGGAAGAACCGCTCTCCCATTATGTTTCTAAGGCCGACTTCGATGCACTCCTCCACCGGCTGTCACAGCATTCTGCACCCGACTCATCAGACCGACTGACAGGCCACGTGCCGTATGCTAACAAGATAGCCATCATACCATACCACTCAAGTACAAGCAACCCACTTTTGTGCTCTTTAACGAACGTAAAGGTAACGCCCGTGAGCACTTAACCAGATTCACCGGCTCATTGGAACAATATGGCCCGGGCGATAATTTGAAGTTGAGGGAGTTTCACAAGTCCTTCACAGGCTTGGCGTATACTTGGTACCATTAGATCTTTGCAGGGACGGTCCATTCGAGGAATGAAATGGTCCAACTCTTCTTGGAAAAATTCCACTACGAAGCTGAACGCGTCACCATAGTGGACATCGCCGGCATACGCCAGAACCCCGGCGAAGACTTGACCAAATATGTGCATCGTTTTCACCTTAAGTGCCTCGAGTGTACAGATTTCAGTAAAGATGAGACATTGGTGCCCATATGCATCAAGAACATGAATGACATCTACAGGGTGCACCTCGAGAACTTGCAGTTGAAGTCATGGGGACACCTCAAGAAAACGGCCCGACGTACTTACGAGACAGTCGGACCCATCAAACCATGGAAGCCTCACCCACATAATGCACTATTGGCCTCAGCAGACACATCTAATAATCAGCGCAACAGCAACAACACCAATAACAAAAACATCAACAACTACACTGGCTTCAAGCGTCAGTTGCCAGATGGGGACCAACGCTCCGACATGTGATTTGAATAGTGTGAAAGAGCTCTTGACGGAATGGGTCGTCGTCAATGACAACAACTATCAATTGCCACCCGTGCGGATCCCCATCACAGACGAAGAAAGAACCAGACCCAACTACTGTCTTTTCAATCAAGCCATTGGCCATCCTCTCAAAAACTGCAACGCACTGCGAGCTATCTTTGCAAAGAAGGTCGCGTCAGACGACCTACAGCTACGGAAGAACAACGATGTGCATAAGGACCCTTACCCAAACCATGGCAACAACAATCGGGAGCATCAGGTGCTCATGGCCGCTACCGACCACATCGAGTCTCTCGTCCCTGAAGCTCATACGGAGGTCCTGCCTATAGTCACAACTTGTGCACCTTCTGCTCCTCAGCCAATGTCCTCAGCTGGCCAAATGACGAAGATTAAAGGCTTTTTTTTTTTTTTTGCGTTGTCACCCGCAGCACAGACTTATCTCTCGGACTGTTTGATCGAGGTCACCACAGGCCTAGGGCCCGAATGCTTCGCCGCCCAGGCCGAGCTCAGACATATCCCTTCCACCGCATTCATTTTTTCGGAAGAGGACTCACCACCAATCAAACACCATAACCGGCTGCTGTACCTCGAATGCACTTTTAACGGCACCGGCTTCCGTCGTGCCTTAGTAGACTGCGGCGCCTCAATCAACATAATACATGTCATCACCATGCAGCGGGCTGGCATACCACCAAGAAAGGTCATCCGTGACCCCATCAAAATTACTGGCTTCGGGCAGGCCCCCAGTCCACCCTCAGCCATATCACTGTCGACCTCATGGTCGGAACTGTCCGTCGCGACACTACTTTTCACGTAATAGACAGCGAGTCTTCCTTCCACCTTCTGCTTGGCCGACGTTGGATTCATATCAACAAGGATGTTCCCTCAACATACCACCAGTGTGTGAAACTGGTGGCCGGTCCTATGGGACATGAGGTAGCAATGACAATCCTCGCCACCAAAGCCCCCTTCGAGTGTGCCGAGTCTTACTTCACCGAGGCCTCCTTCTTCACTGAGCTTGCCGCGGATGGTGAGAATGCGACTCACATCCATTCGACCAAACTACCAGATTGGGATGAGCTATGTGGAAGCAAGCCCCTCCAGTCCAAGTCCAAGCCCAAGAAAAGTAACAAAAACAAAGCATCAATGTCAGCACTGCCCGCCATTGACACAACCAGTTCCCCACCTTCATCCCCCAGGTCCAAGAAGCACAAGTTTGAGCCCACTAGTAAAGGTCCTAATGGAGCCCCCCTCCAGCAAGGGGGTGCATGTATTGTCCTTCACCATCTGCAGGGTGTTACCACATCCTTATCCTTTAAACTTGCATTCCCGGTATCCAACAATGAAGCTGAGTATGAGGCCCTTGTCATCGGCCTCATGATAACTATCAGCATGGGGGCTAAATTGTTATGTATAAAGGGGGACTCAAACTTGATCATGAAACAGGCTGACGGAGAGTTTGCGGTCAAGGAGCCAACCTTGGCACCTTATCGCGCCCTGGTACAACACTTGGAGGGACGGCTTGGCCATGTCCAATATGAACATCACAACAGGTGCCACAACCAACATGCAGACAGATTGGCCACGATCGCATCAAAGATAGAAGTTGACGGTGAACGACGCATGCTAACCATCATCCGAAGAACCACACCATGCACATCATTGAATTTAGTCCCAAAGGACACTACGGTCGATGACTGGAGGCAGCCGATCGTCAACCAACTTAAGACGTCATCTCTCGCTTTCGCCTCCGCTCTCACAGATTTCTTGATGTTGGGAGACGTCTTGTACAGACGATGTCCCGGAGGCACTCTGGCCAGATGTTTGGCCCCGGTGGAAGCGAAGCACAAACTACAGTTCGGGCATCAGAAATGTTGTGGCCTCGACGGCCCTCCTCTATATCGTCGCCTCCAGGGAATGGGCCTTTTTTGGCCATCCATGGCCAAAGATGCTTCGGATTTACAGCAGGATTGTTCGGAATGCCTATATGCTCCAGATGGCGCAGAAGCTCTTGTCATCAACGTCGAGGGTGATTGGCGTCAGCCTTTCCTACAATATCTATCCCATGGACTCCTACCACCTGACCGTAGCTCGGCACAATCCGACAAGCGCAAATCGGTCAGATATTTTGTGACAGAAGGCGAGTTATTTCGTAAAGGGTTTTCAGGGCGCACCCTGCGATGCTTACAGGTGCCCAGGCCGTGGAAGTGATTAATGAAGTGCACAATGGTGCTTGTGGTGAGCATCAAGGATCGCAAAAGCTGTGCGCAGAACTGCTAAGGTTGGGGTACTACTGGCTGACTATGGAATCTGACGCAATCTCTCATGTTTGGCACTGCCAACCCTACCAGAGACACGCCGACAGAATGCACATGCCAACGTCCGACCTTCGTATGATTGTGGCCCCTTGGCCATTTCACTCTTGGGCTCTCGACTTTATCGGACCCATACACCCGCCATCGAAAGGTCACATTTGGATCATGGTCGCGACGGAACATTTCACAAAGTGGGTCGAAGCCATACCTCTGCGAAGAGCCATGGGGGCGCTATTGCCAACTTCTTGCGTGAACACATCATTTGTCGCTTCGGCATCCCCCGATGCATCATCTCTGACAACAGCACGCCATTCATCAACTGGGATGTCCGGACTCTCATGAAAGCGGACGAAATCAATCACACCACATCAACCCCTTACTATCCACAAGGCAACGGTCAAGCTGAAGCCTCCAACAAAACTCTGTTGCGTGTTTTGTCACGCATGGTCCATGACGCAAGCGGCTCTTGGTCCGAAAAGCTAAGCCATGCCCTTTGGGCCTACAGGACTTCTAGACACACAGCCACAAAGGCCACACCCTTCTCCCTTGTCTACGGGGATAAGTGTGCGGTACCAGCTGAGATTGCAGTCGCCTAGGCACGACTATCCCTCAACAGTGGTCTTGGGGATGAGGAAACCAGGACCGTAGCACTTGAGGGCCTTGATGAAAAAAGAGCCAACGACATGCGCCGAATGAAGAAATATCACGAGCAACTTGTTAAAGCCTACGGGAAGACCGTCAAGCCTTGCTTCTTCGCAGAAGGCGACCTTGTTCTCCAAGCTGCCAAGCATGTACGGGCCAACCTGTCAGATCCCAAGTTCACACCCAACTGGGAGGGACCATTTGAAGTGCATATAACTAGAAGCAACGGCTCCTAGAACATTTACGCAAGCATTTTGTTGTATATACACACATGTACTGACTTGTAACGCTTGTTGCTTATTACAAGTTCCTTTTATGTAATGGCGTTTTGGTCCAAGCACTATCAATATACAGTTTTTTCGCCACATACATTTATGCTTAGCCTACATTTTTTATTCTCTTTGGTCACTACGTTGTTTGTCCTCGACAGAAGGGGGGAACACCGATAGACAACCATCAGACACAAGACATTCAACAATCGCAACAGATAACCAGCATACCATGCATCCACAACAAGTGTCAATAAGACAGCACACAGCTATACTTGAAACACCAACAAAATATATATACATGTGAAGTTGTCGGCCACTATCGGGCACTGTTTATACATAAATATATCATGGGCACTACAGAAAGCCAGACAACGACGCCGCCACCGGATGAGAGCTAAACACCTGCAATGTCTGACGCTGCACCTGCAGCGCCGACCATCCCACCTCGAACTCGACCTGCCGCCTCAGACGCTCAGCCTCTCGCACCTCCACATCAGCCCGTCGCCTCTGCAGGTCACTCAGCTGTCTCTGTAAATCGGTCAGCTACATATCTATCTCCGCCACTTCCCTGTTGATCATGACCAGCTCACCGTTAATCTCTAAACGCTCCACCTCCAACCCTGTACGCCGCCTCTCGAGCAACACCTCTTCCATCTGCACCAACGTCATCCTCTCCACGATACCCCCGCCCTCGCTCCTCGACCTAAAGAAGTCGGCCAGCCAATCCAGCTGCAAACCTAGGGAGGTGAACGACGCAAACTTTGTCAGCGAACGCTCAATAAACTCTGTCGTCCAGCCCGCCGCAGGGACACTCGCAAAAGGCAACAACCATTCCACAAACCCTGCATACACCCACCTCTGCAAAACCGGTTCCCCACAGTCACCCCCTCAAACGTCTGCGGGTACGCCGCCTTCACCAGCTTCAATCGGCGCACCGTCTCAGCAGGTAGCTGGAGGCTCTCCTATGATACGACGTCAGCCTGCCCACTCAACGATCCCCTGCTGGCCTCTCCAACCATTGTCCCACTCCTCCCCACTACAGGCCTCTCCCGTACGCTGCCTGCCACCTGTGCACTGACAGTCATCCAGTGCATCACCATCAATGTCGTACCCGCCTCGACAGCTAACCCCGATGACACGTTATGCTGACGCTCCACAACAGGTTGCACCGCCATCTGCACCTCCTGCATCGGGGCTACCACCACAGGCTTCAACCCCATCGGGTTATCCCGCTCAACCAACGCGGCCTCTGTCTCTGTGCCCGTCCATCAGTAGCCACTGACATTAAACATTAGCGACTCGTCGACCAACCCACTGTACACATCCTCCACTCTCTCCTTAGCACCCGGCAGTGGACTCACCCTGTCGCTCACGCCAGCCCTTGACGTACCGGCCGCCTCTGGCTCACCCCAGCCTGTCGGCTCATCTACCTCAACTGCCACTGCCTCCTCTGCCTTGGCAGCCGCACCTGCATCACTGACTCCCTCCACCGTCTGCTCCTCATACTCCTGTCAAAAGGAACCGTCAGCACATCAACTTTTTCTGATTCCATATGGCATCAATAAACAAGACTTAATCAGAAGTATCAACAACAAAGCTTACCTCAACCACGGGCTCCTCTGATGCCTGTCGCGGCCTCTTCGACCCTGCCAAACGTGAGCCCAAACTGCCTACGCTCGCTCGACGAGCATTCTCCATCATCCCAACTCGAAGCGCTGACAGCGGCCCTTTGCCGGCCCCTGGCACCCGCGGTGCCGCTACCACCGACTCCTCTCCACAGTCCTCCCCCGGGGCATTAGCCTCAGACCACTCGCCCTCCTCATCAAGATCCCTCTCCGAGCTCACAGCTGCACCCCCCATCACTACCACCAGCATGCCAGCCTGCCTCGCAGCTGTCGCCAATATCAAGCTCAACGCCCGGTCACATGTGAACACGTCCACCAGGTGACGTGTACCCGATGGCTGTGCTAACCACCCCGCCCAACTTGCCCGCAGCCGCTCCCACCACTGTGCGTACTCCACGGTCACTGTCCCCACTGTCGTTATCCCCGGCCGTCTCCACTCTGTCACTGGTGCCGGCCACTCACGGACTCTGTCATACCGTGTATACCCAAATACGGTCGTCACACTCCATGGGCCACGATACCCACACGGCTGCTCTAAGTCATAGCCAAACGACTGCGATAACCGGTCTGGACAATACCAGGCCACATAATAAAGGTTCTCCGTAGGCTTCCCACCATCATCAGTCATCACTGGCAACCAGCCTGGAAAAAAGGCCAAAAAAGGCCACCAAGAGCACAACGTCCGCCGGTGGCAAGCCCTCCCTCCTGCTTAAGTCTATCGTCATCTCCTGCCCATGCAACCAGGGGGGTACTCCATATGATGCATGCATATCTTTGTACGCTCGTGCCAAGCATGCCTTAAGTGAGTCTATCAATCATGACAACGGACAATTCGGCCTCTTGATGCCCGCCTATACAAACGCTCATGACCCGCTGCACCACAGTGCCACCTCCCGCGATCTGCCCTCATGGATCACCATCCTCATCCTCGATAATGCATGCTCGAGCAGGTATCCTGCCGGACGATAATCCGGAAAACACTCGTACAAGTACCGCTACAGGAACATCCAATCCACATACGTCGCCACCTAGTACCGTCCATGCGATCTCTTCACGTCATTAACAAACTGGTCCAGCCGTGAATACAGGGTGCCCAGATACACGGGAGCTAGCCCAACACACTTCCCTTGCGCCATCCGAATCGCCAGGGGAATCACCTTCGGGGAAATGCCGTCCTCCGACGCCCCGTCAAACACGAATCTGCAAACACACAACAACGCATTATACACAGCCTCAAATAACATCACATGTGCAAGCATACAAACAATGGAACGCACAGTGTTTCCCTCGACAAGAACATCGTCAAGAAGGCCACCATCTCGTACCGCTCGTCCTTGTGATAATGCCCCATCACGAAGTGGGTAACATTGCCCAATCTCTGCCCCGACCTCGTCTGCGGCGTACCATAGAACAATCAGAGCCACCCACCGTATGTCGCCTTCCGGTGCTGCCTCGTCTCCGACAAAATGTCGAGTAGCTGCGTCTGTAAAAGCCACTCCTCGCCAGTAAGCTGCGTCACACGCACATCTAACTCTCTATGCATCGGCATCCCCGTCAGCATCATCACATCCAGTAGCGTCGTCCCAATCTCTCCAAACTCAGTCACAAAGGTATGCGTCTGAGTGCTCCACCTCGACAGCAGCAGGGTCATCCCAGGTGTATCTCTCTACAACTCCAGCCCCCTCCCCGTAATGTTAACCGCCAGCATCAACCCCAACATCTGCAATAACGCCGCCCACCTCGGCGTCTCCACCATATGCTCACACCAGAATTCCCACCCAATTGGCATCGCACCATGGCCCTTGAACACCACATGTGCCCGGGGTATATCCTCCCGCTCCACCAACAACCCTGCGATATACCTCGGTAACGGCACGGACGCCTCCTCCCAGCTCAGAGCCCGCACATACGGTGACGACACTCGTGGCTCCTCGCCCATCGACGCACCACTCCAAGGCATCGTGAACACACCATCAGCCACCCGGATGGCTAGCTCCCTCCACGACTCCCGGTCAGGCACGGCCGGTACTACCCCATTCACTCCCAACAGCGTGTTCGTCTTATCCGGGTCCGGATCATATGTTCTCACCAACGCATCATCAAAAGTAAGTGGCACTCCCATCTCCTCACCTATCGCAGCTTCGGCCTCATCTGTAGGTGGGGGTGGCACTGATTCCGAAGTCACAATCCACAGTGGCCGCATTGTGCTCGTCTTCCCACCTTGTGGCTTCGCCCATATCTTCTGCTTTAACTTTTTTTGAACGGGCACCGGCTCGACAGGCGTGGCCTTAGCCCTGGCCCTTCGCCCCGCCGACCCCCCTGCCTTGGCCGACCCCCCTCCCCTCTCCCCCTTTCTTCTCTACCTTCTCTTCGTCTTCTCTCCCCCACGCTGCCCGACCCCCCTGAGGTGGCCGACGCTCCTTTTCTGGTCCACCCTCCCACCCCCGCCGACCCTCTTCGTCCGACCGACCCCCCTCCCCTTTCACCTTTTTCTTCTCTCCTTCCCCCTTCCCCTTCTTTCCCTCTCCCCACCCCCGCCGACCCCTTGGCCTCGCCGACCCCCATCTCCGGCCGACCCCTCGGCCACCTGTTTTCCCTCTCTCACCATTTCGCCCTTTTCTCTTCTCTCTCACTTGATCAAGATGCAAATAAGCTTTTTTGCAAAATCTCTTCCCCCCTTCACTATTTATAGGGGTGGCTCATCTTTCAATCTCAACCACCTATTTAAAATTCAAACCACTTTTTTCCCCCAAAAAAATCCAACAGCTCTCCTTTTTCACAGGTTAAGCCTTTTCGCGCTCATTTTGTTCTCTGACGCCTTGTGCTTCCACTAACCCACATCGTCCCCCCCCCTTTTTTTTTCTCGCATAATTTGTTTTTTGCACCACGATCGCAACCAACACCGTCTATACGTGCGAAGCCCACTCGGGTTGTCCTCCGCACACCCTGCAGGCAGGGGGCTTATGTTCACAACCTACCCAGACTGCACCCCAGGGCCCGCTAAGGGACCGTGTTGAGCGACATATCACCCGTTTGTCAGTCAAATTGCTCGATGCCATTAGCCGGTCAAAGCGCTTCATGCCTCGAACATCCGGACGGCAATCGAACTCCAAGTGTAGATCCCCCCCGAGTGGTCGGCCACCTCCCCGAGGGGGGGTTGCCACCCTTTTTAAAAGGGGGTCGGCCACCCTCTTTTTGGAGGGGGGGTCGGCCACCTCCTTTAAAGCGGGGTCGGCCACTCTCCTTGAAGGGGGGGTCAGCCACCCTCTTTGGAAAGGGGTCGGCCACCCCTGTCTTTGGGGGGGAACCTGCTTACCGCTGCTGACATCTCACTCAATGCACTCTGCAATGCTCACTCACCATCATTGGTCGCACGACGCCCGTTGTCGCCTGCACATCGTCATCGTAATAACCGTCGCTTGCGGACGCGCATCATCATCTATGTATCATTATGTGACACTCGTCGCCGCTCTCATATGGCATTCTCATAATACATGCCCCGGCACCAAGTATCGTTTTGCCAGCAAGATCACTCGGGGGCTCCGGCCCTCGTAGCGGGGTGGGCTCACAACCCTGAAGCCATCATCGGCACAATCGCCCCGGGGGCTTTGACCCTCGCAGCGGGATGGGCGCACAACCCTGAAGTCATCACCGGCACAATCACTGGGGGGGCTCCAGCCCTGGCAGCGGGATGGGCGCACAACCGTAAAGCCATCGCCGGCACAATCACCGGGGGGCTCTGGCCCTCGCTGCGGGATGAGCTCACAACCCTGAAGCCATCGCCGGCACAATCACCCGGGGAGCTCCGACCCTCGCACCGGGATAGGCTCACAACCCTAAAGCCATCACCGGCACAATCATCAGGGGGGCTTCAGCCCTTGCTGCGGGATGAGCTCACAACCCTAGAGCCATCGCCGGCACAATCACCCTGGGGGCTCTGGCTCTTGCAACAGGATGAGCTCACAACCCTCAAGCCGACGTCGGCACAATCACCCGGGGACTCCGACCCTTGCAGCGGACTCTGAGCACTGAGCTGTAAGCATATCCACTCATATTGCCATTGATCGTCAACACCACCAGGGCAATGACCCACGGATCACTCCGGGACGAGAGCAGGTCTTAGGAGGGCATCGCGCCTAGTCGGCCTGGCAGTTGGCTACATGGGCAACCCTCACCGCTGTCAGGTTCTCTGCGCGTCTCTTGACGTATCTTGTGGGATTCAGTAAGGGCTTGGACTGGTGGCTGGGGCAACTGGCTACTCTGATCATGCT
Organism: Escallonia rubra; assembly: GCA_033065855.1. Classification (NCBI taxonomy): domain Eukaryota; kingdom Viridiplantae; phylum Streptophyta; class Magnoliopsida; order Escalloniales; family Escalloniaceae; genus Escallonia; species Escallonia rubra. The sequence continues at coordinate 41,785 of JAVXUO010002365.1, read as the reverse complement.
ACCGCGGCGTGGTCAGTCTCCTTAGACGGGCAGAGAGTTACTGCAAGGGCAGGGCAGCACGAACTCGGGGACCAACAGTCCAACGGAGAATCGATATTTGTGGACCCCCCTGGTGACGCGTCACTCCCAGGGGACGACACGTGTCAGCTGATGACACATGCACACTTTTTTGCTTATAAACAGTGGACTTTGGAGCTTATTCAAAGACGGCTCTCTCATTTGACATTTTCACTCTTTCTCTAAAAGACCAATTCTCTCTGGAATTCTAGTGAGAGAAACACATTTGAACTTCTGACATTGGACCCTTGACGCTGCACCTTTGACTCGGACTGTCAACCGCCGGCCCTGTTTGTCGTCGCCCTGCCTGCGCGGCGCTGCCAGCCCTCGCGACCTGTCTAGGGAGCCTTGCTCTCAGCCCTTACTCCACCCTTGTTGTCTCCCACTTTGCCCACCTGGAAGCTGACTCAGACTGCATCCTTTGTGGCACCTCCACGTGGCAACGAACCCCTTTCCTTGGTAACAACCCTCGATCTTAACACCCTTTTGAGGTTTATTTGGTTGGACAATTATGTTTTAAAGTATAACATGAAATTATGTTTTGACTCCCAAAATCTAAAGTGATTAGAATTTGACCCTCAATGCTCCTAGTGTATGACGAAGTCGTGTCCACCCATATCTAAGTGGCACCCAGTGTCTTGGAAAATAATTAAAAAATAGTAATAAAATTCTAGACACACACGCGTACCCTGGTGCGTTGGTCAAAATGGCTTACCCGTGCTTCATAGGCCAAAAGCAAACACCTAGACAAAAAACATAAAATATTAAGCAACATCATCACATATCCCAACCGAATCGTAAAAGTAAAAAGCACTATAGATCACCAAAAAAATAATAATAATAAATTACGGTACTTGAATCTCCGTATTCACTATTCACGCTTTTTGCTTCGATGGAGGCATACTCTTGGGTCAATGTCATATTACCCTTGCTTCTAGATTTCTTTCACAAACCTTTTAAATCGAAAGGGTCGATGTCATATTACCCTTGCTTCTCAATTTCTTTCACAAACCTTTTAAATCGATCTTCGATTTGTGGTCCTTTCTTATCAATTTGTTTGAAAATCCCTAGGCCCTCAGGTGTGTGTTTCTTCATATGTTCATTCTTTCCACAAAAACAAAAACAAGTCGATTGGCTTGCCTTGGCAGAATTACCCCCAAAAAGTGACCATGTGACAAGCACGTGATCGTTTTGGACGGGAGAATCTTACATCGTGACTAAAATGGTGACAAATGTATCACCCACCGCCACTAGTCACACCTACTAAACCGCTATTAAACCATGGCGAACCCAACCCTTCTAGGCGCCGTCGCCGTTCCACACCACTGCCAACACCAACTGCTAGCTATCGTCGCTACCACAACCAACCTTCTATCGCCGCATTAGCTTCTCACCTCCATTACACCCACACAAAAAGATTGGTGCACCCACACAAATACACACATACGGGAGTGCAAGCATGGACACACACACACACACGCATCCACACACATAGATTGAAGGCGACAACGGGAAGGGAGCAGGGGGAGGTGAGAAGTGCTGGAGTGGTAGGCAGGAGGGGTGGGGGAGGATGGAGAGGTGACGCCGTCGTGGTAGGGAAGAGGGAGGAGGAGAGAAAGGATTTTAATTTTTTATTTTAATAAAAATGGCGAGGTTCACCCTGAAAACAATATACTGTAACTACCACAATTAGTCTCGTTATTGTATATTAGCAATTTAGCGGATAAGTTACCTACTCTGTTGTAGCTCCATTTTTTCTTTATATTATTAATACACGTATGATGATAAATTAATTATGATTAGTTTCGAATGTGAGAATGAAAGGAACCGATGAAGAGGTCGACTTTGGCACAATTTTATTCGTAACAAAAGGTAAATACTCAATAAAATGAAGTGCAAGAGTAGGATGCAAAAATTCACTTTCCAAAATTATTTACTGCACTTGTTTGAGACCATTTTTTTTTTCAAAAGTGGACAATCTAATTAATCAAACGAAATTCTTTCCGGCATACATATGTGCCTCCTCCTTAACCGCTTTTATTTGGCAACAGCAGTGATCTAATTCCTCCAATCAGTTCTATTACAAAAATGTAAGAAACCTTGATTGCAATCAGTTCTAATACAAAAGAAGCCAGCCAACATGTACAAACAATCAAGATTGCTTTTATTTGGCACCGGCCAGCGGTAATTGCAAGAAACCAGCTATGCTGAGCAAACACGCAGGTAAAGAACGAGTGATTGGTGGTTTCCTCATAGTTATGGCAATCTTAATTAATTGTACATGTCGGCTGGCTTCTTTAACACAGGCCCGATAACACACAGCAGATAAATAGTCTTTTTACTTATTTCAGTCTTCTATTGCGAACATGGGCATTGATGGAACTTTTAAGGGATCGATTCTAAAAAAATAGTTTAAATGGAATCATAATCGATTATTAAAATCAGCTTTAAGTTATTTTTAACAAAATCCGGATAAAAAGTATTTGAAGCAGTTTGATGCGGGAAAGTCTAGAGTTTGAATAGAAGATGTTCCACCATGTACTTAATAATGATAGCTTGGTATTATACTTGGTTAATTTCAATTACTAAAAAGAGATTCATAATCCTCGTTTTCTTGGAGTATGATCGATTTTTGAGCTTTTGAAAGCTGATTGCACTAGTATTTTGTACTTTTGTCAAACATCTACCAACCCGATTTAATCGGGTTTAACCATTGCTTAATCCTTCCAAAGCACCATCCGAAGCCTTTAGCAACAAGAGGAGAGTGATTTCAGAACACAAGATTTAGATTTCGCCTATTATTGCTACTTACTAGTAAGCTGCTAAGAAAGTTATTTCAATTATTCTTTTCTTCTACCTCACCCTAAACCTAAAATAACTATTGGCTGATTTATCCGGTACACTTGAAATATTTTTTTTTTTGCTGATGTGGCTGCTGCTTCAGTTTTGACGAAACTAAACTTTTACAAAACAGATGTAGTATATCCTAAACAGCAACCATATTCCCTTGGTAAATACTCAAAATGGAAGTTCTATAAGGGATTGAATCAACAGCCAAAATGACCAATATGAACCTGTGCTACAAGTTGTGAACTGTACCCAGCCGATACAAAGCTTAGATAAATGAAGTGGTACAACGAAACTAAGTCAAAGAAAAAGTCTGGAGCATGGTACAATGAAACTTAGTCGAAGTAAAAGTCTAATCATTTTTCTCGATTGCAACTCAAGTAGTTCGTTTTTCAGGGTCAAGATTGCTTTCAAGCAAAGAAACGTGCAAAAGAAACTATCGTGGGAAGCTCGGTGACCGATACTTTCGAGTTACAAACACCACTAGTATCTGGCATATCAGTTGCAAATATTTCTTTTTGTCCCAGTAAAGAGCATCAGGTTTCAAATTTGAATGACATGAAAAATGTAAGGATGCAAATCGATTTCAGGGATTGTGACAGTTAGGATTTCTATGACAAGTTTGTCTTGACTAATTTAAGATTTAAGAAGTACAATAAAGAGAGGGAGTGAGGAAGAGACTTCATCTGGGTCCTGACAAGATTGATGCCTCTTGTGAAGTTGAATCCATCACTAAATCCTCGGTGGAGTTTGCTTGTGTTGGGGGTATAAAGAAACTAAAATCTAAGATATGTTCCTTCGGGGTTGCACCCTCCAAAAACTTAACTACAGTTGACATTGAGGGCCTTCTAGCTGGATCCACGTACAAGCACCAAATGGCAGTTCTGATCAGTTCTACAGCTTCCTCTTCGTGTCTTTGCATGTTTACGTTGCATTTATCAACCAAGTCTACTAGCTCATTCATTTCGGCCTTTTCCTTCAATATCTCGAGCAAATTTTCAGCTTCTTCAGGCGCAGAGTAATCCAAATTTCTCCTCCCACAAACAACTTCCAGCATGACAACTCCGAAACTGTACACATCAGCTTTCTCTGTTATCTTCCTACTCAACCATTCAGGAGCTAGATACCCACGAGTTCCCCTCATCTGAGTCATCACTTGACTTTGATCCCGGTCCATTAACTTTGCAAGCCCAAAATCAGATAACTTAGCATTAAAATTTTCATCTAGGAGGATATTTTGCGGTTTTATGTCTAAATGAATAATTCTGCTTTTGCATTCCTCGTGAAGATATGCTAGTCCTTTTGCAACGTTGAGGATGATCTTCTTTCTGATACCCCACTCAAGAGCATCATCTGAAGTTCTGTGAAATATCCACTTATATAATGACCCATTCCTCATGTACTTGTACACCAAAATCCGATACAATCTTTCTGCACAAAATCCCAACAATTTCACCAGGTTAATGTGGTGTATGTTGCCCATTGTCTGGACCTCTGCTAAAAACTCTTTCTTTCCTTGGCCCAAACGATCTAAACGCTTAATTGCAGCTCTTGTACCATCCGAAAGTGTTCCATCAAAGACCGACCCAAATCCTCCTCCTCCAAGTCTCTTATCAACATCAAAGTTTTGTGTGGCAGACTTCAGGTCTTCATAGCTAAATCTCTTTGGCAAGTCTGGTAATAAAACTAAGGAGTTCTCCCATTCTTCATCTTCCTCCGGTCCAGCCTCTAATACATTTCGCTTGATCCTAACATATAGGACAATGAAAAATGCAATTACCAAAGTAGCTGTGAGGATGGGCCCTCCTATAAGTAGAATCTGATTAGCCTTTTTCCTTGAGGATGTAAAAGGTGACTCTGGTAGCTTCTGCACCTTAATGAATGTTGAAAAATCGTAAGAAAGTACTTGTTTTTGGGTTTTCATGAGAGAATAAATCTTGGAAGGCATGGAGCATTCACCGCTCAACATACTTGAATTACGACGATAGATAGCAGCTTTGCAAGAGCAATTTTTCAAGCATGCCTCTTTGCAACTTTGAACATCTATATCGGCAAGAATTGGGGCAAACTCCAAGTAAATAACGTCATCAAGATCCAAGAGGAGGTGAAGATCAGGAGATTGGCATGACATTTGGGTCGCTTCAACGCATCCAAGATTGGGGTGTCGAAAATCCAACTGCTTAAAATAGTCGAGATCCCTATCATTTCCTACTGGGCAAGTGCACTGCCCATTAGAGCAGATTCCATAATTCCCACAACTCAAAGGATAAGCGCATTCTCCTGGACTGCCAATCAAAATGTCATCAGTAATGACTTCCACTCCCTCTACCCACTGATAAACTCTCAAATGTCCATCCGAGTCCAACCTTAAATACTGGAAGTTGTTTGTTTCGGACACGTAAAGCACCATGGTGGAATTAGACTCGTCCTGAATGAGATTAAATCTCCCATATTTGAACAAAGCAAAATTGTAACCTCCATGGAAGAATTGACCGTATATTTGTGGAGTAGGTGCTTCGATAAAAGCATATAAATTACTATTGGAGAGCGACAAATAAAATGGACCAACAGTCCAATTTGTTGTGGATGCACTCGCAATCAACCTTTGCCCAGAAGACAATTTCTGCCCTGGAAGCCAAGTCTCGGTTGGGTGATCAAAAGACTGCCAGATGATTGAGCTCTTTGAATCGTACAACATGAGATTTCCAACCAAGTTGATGCTCATTCCAATGACAGACTTACCCGACGTGTTGGTAGACCAAGCAACCTTACCATCAGCATCTCTAAGAACCAAGTCTCCCTCTGATGTAAATTGAAGTGTGGCATTCCGTTTTACTGGATTGAATCTGTTGGCTGACCATATTATTTTTGGGGGGTCTCCCCTGGTAAATGTGGAACTAACCGTGGCCATAATAGCAAAAATGACAAAGGAAATGGAATTTTCACCGTATCCACTAGCATTTCCATAAAAACCACAACCCACAGCAGGAAAGTACATGCTGAAATTATTGATGAGTAAGGAATTACTGTTATTGAGTAGGACAGGTTTCAATAATGAGCCATCTCTGAAGCCGGAGAATCCTTCATCACTTGCCCAAGAAGTTGAGAGTTTTGCCAAGGGATAATCATCGAAGCTGCATAGAGAAGGAAAGGAAATTCTTTAATTAAAAGTGAGGAAGCTAAGAGGTCAAAAGAGACAAATTCTTTACCTAGAAAAAAAAAATTCTTCTCAAAGCAGCTAAGAGGTCAAAAGAGACATTCTTGTCTAACTCAAGGATCTTTTAAGAAAAGGTAATTGTTCTGATCTGGTTGTGTTGGGGTAGCTTGTGCAAAGAGTGCTTCCGCTACCTCTAATCAAATAATGCAGCCAGTCCTACTGCTACTCATTCTTATTCGGAATCTCGCAGAAGCTATACCGCCTTACAAGGAAAGAAATCCGCATTCTTCATCCTACTGTTACTCATTCGGAATCTCGTAGAAGATATCACTGCTAATGCACTATCAAACCTTATATAAAGGGTTTGAAAAAACACAATATAACGTGTCGGATATATTGTCGAATAAACATGTCGCTTTATTGCGTAAAATTGGAAAATGACACAAATTCGGAGCATCTAAACAATATTCGTGATTTCTAAATTCTTCTTGGAGAGAGCACAACTATTTTGTATCAGATTCATTCCGTTTAATTGGATTTTCTCTTTTTGGTTAGCTACAAAATCTTGTGACTGACTTTATAAAGCTGATATTTAAGCTTCACTTTTAACATTCGAGATAGACAAGTGTGACTGAAGTGATAATATAGCCACACTTGATAGACTTATAATGAGAAACGTAAAACTCAAATATGAATTCGCTCAATTGAGGAAGTGTAGTTTGATATTTAGTTGGACGGTTCTTCAATTCTAGTGAAGCGGGAAACTCACATCTTGCACTCGCTTCTGCTCCCACCTAGAAACCCAATATACTACTTCTGCTCCTACTATGAAACTTGCACCACCTGCTCTCACGGCCACACACGCTTTGTATAACTAAGGTTTGATATAATTCATGTGAACCAAATAGCATTGATAAATTAAATATGAAAGGGCTAAAATTAAAAAATGCGAAGATGCACCTCGTACTTGGAGACGGACATAACGTGATAAGATAACCTGCACGGCTATCACAATTAAACGTATTACTATCATCGTCAAACGGATAGCTGTAGGAGCGTGGGCACGCGTCCTTGAACACCCGCGAGTACAGCGTCGGCCTGCACGTGTTCGGCGTCTCGTACGCGCGGATGCAGCAGTACTTGTCCTGCTGGAGCGCCAGGCACTGGCCCTTGCAGGCCACCACCTCTCCGCCGCCGTCTCTCACCTGCAGCTCCGCCGTACAGAACCCGTTCAAGTCCATTGCACAACCAGCCGTGCTACACTTAGCCCCCGCGTCGCCCGGTGGTCCCGCCAGCCTCGGCAGGTTTTACCCGTCAACAACAGTCACGTCAAAGGAGTCGCTTCCGTTAGGCCCGCCCACGGCGAATTCCCGGATTGTGGTAGGGGGGTCAGGGTCGGCCCCGGATCATTCCACCTTGCCGGTGCCGCAATCGCCTATAACACAGGTGAAGTTCCTCGTAGCGGAGTTCACGGAGCAGAGGGCGCAACCCCAGAACCGGCCGTATGTATGCCCGGCCGCTATATATGTTAAAATGGGTGGAAATGAAGATTTGGACACTCGGGCCGCTATATATGCCCGGCCACACTGTGTACTGGCACTTATTTTCTACAGTGAAGGTTGCTCCTTGTGATGGAACTGGTGTTAGAAATGATTGGGTAACAACAAGTACAGACACTACTATCCATTTGCAAATGTCCTGTAACATATTTGTTGTGATTCCTGCGTGTGTGTGTGTGTGTGTGTGTGTGTGTGTGTGTGTGTGTGTGTGAGTGAGTGAGAGAGAGAGAGAGAGAGAGAGAGAGAGAGAGAGAGAGAGAGAAAGATGCTTTAGTAGGTGGGGGGAGGGCTGGATGGGGGGAGTTGTTTCAGCTGGTCAATAATTTTTTTGCATGTGGAACAAGGCTTCGTAAGTGAATAAACAAATGCTCGTAAAGTGAATTAAAAAGACTTCGTAATGGATTCTTGCTTCAGCTGCTTGTGGGGTGATTATGAGTGCGATCTGTCCCTCTGCCTTTTAACCTGTTTATTTTCAGCCTTTTTGTTTGCTTATATTCTCTTTGCATGTTACTTCCCTATAACGAAAATAAAGTTTTTAATTCGTGAGTCACACCTATATAATAAAAGGGCAACATCTTTGGACATTTAACCCACCTGTGGTTGTATCCTAGACATGGTGCAAATTGCTAAAGCTCAGAACATATATGCAGTCAACTTATCCATTATAAAATTGGGGATGGGAAATCTGCTTGGTTATGGAAGGATAGATGGATTAATGAGCATACTTTTATTGGATTGTTTGGGCAAAGGGCTATATATGATTCTGGTCTTCAGGAGAATGCAAGGGTGTGTGATATCATAAAAGAAAGAAGGTGGAGATATTTACTGAACAGATCACATGAGCTCCAAGCTATTAACACTATGCTGGTTAACTGTCAACAGCCAAATCCTGAAATCTCTGACCAATGCCAATGGGAGTTGACCAAGAATGGAAAATTTACCATCAAATTAGCTTGGGAGGCATTTAGAAGGCATGAGGTCTATGATGCTTTATGGAAATTCATATGGTTCACAGGGAATATCCCTAGATGTGCAATAATGCTATGGATACTAAGCGAAGGAGGGTTGAGAACTAAAGCAAAATTGAAATCGTGGGGTATACTAGAAGAGGACCAATGTGTACTATGTAGAGACAATGTGGAAACTGAAGATCACATGTTCATTCAATGCCTTTTTGCAACCAAGCTATGGAAAATTGGTTTAGGCAGATTGCAGATACAGGTCAGGATGCACTCCTAGAGGCAATTTAGTTCCCTTCTAGCACAACAGCTTAAGGGAAAAAGTTTTCAAAGTAAACTGGGAAGACTATGTGTGGCTGCCACAGTCTATGGTATTTGGCAGGAGAGGAATGCAAGAATTTTTTAAAGCAAACAAGCAAGTGTTGAAGGGTGTATATATGTGTGTAATACAGCAATGGATCCAGTTCAGAATACTATTAGCTGGCCAAAAGCCCCAGCAACAGCAATGAATAAAGAACTATGCAAGGCATAGGATATAGATGCAGATAGAGTGTTGGAGAGTTGACTGTATATATGAGGAAAAAATACATATAGCTAATCAGGCATAAGTGTACAGATTGATAAACAGAGTTGTAACTGTTCGTAATGCAATACAAAGGACATTTTGACCAAAAAACAAAAGTTTTTAATTTGTGAGTTACTAATTTTTTTTTTATTTTTAACAGAGGTGTACAATTGATTTTTTTTACTCTTATAACGCCAACTAAATTTATGGTAATTATACCTCCGAACTTTTAATAATAAGTTACAATAAAGAACCATGACGCATGTGACTATAATAAGTAGAGGTAGAAGAAGAGCGAAGCATCAAAGCAAACATGATAATTTTTTCTTTACGTTTGAGTGCTTATTTTGTTATTTAAAGTATTTTTGAGGTGTTAATAGTCAAAATTAAGTCCTAATATATTGCTACATTGATTAGGTAGAGTATTAAAAAGTGTAAAAAATATTTTTTTATTCATATAAGGTCTACTAAATTTATGATAATACCACCTCCGAATTTTTAATAATAAGTTATAATAAAGAGTCATGTTGTATGTGTGACTTTAATAAGTGGAGGTCAAAAAAGAGTAGAACACCAAAACAAACATGATGATGTATGATTTAATAATAAGTTACGATAAAGAACCATGATGCTTTCTATTTTATTTTCGTAAATAGAAATGAAAGATCTTTATTTATAAGTCATATAAGTTTTGATTTCCTTTTTTGTTTGCATGTATTGATGTATATGATTCTCAATTTAGAATTTAAGGTCAATTTTATGACACATTATCATGTTGGTTTTCAAGTATTTTTTCTTTTTTTATCCATATTTATCAAAATTGCATATGCATCATGATTATTTACTTTGATTTATTATTAAAAAAAACTCATAGTTATTATTGTCATAATTTTAGTTTACCTTATATGAGTAACAAACCAATTCTACAACCTCTAACACTTTACCTATTCAATGTATCAACATATTAGGACTTAAATTAAACTATTAACACCTCAAAAAAACTTTAAGATAACAAAATAAAGACTGAAAATATGAATAAAAAAAAACATAAAATATTTTGAAAATTAAGTCATATCACTTTGTAAACTAATTTTGAAAGATCTTAGTTGAGAATTATTTATCTTTGATTTCATACATGATTTGGTGTATATGATTCCCAATTTAGAATTTGAGGACAATTTTGTCCTTTTTCTTTTTTATCCATATTTATCAAAGTTAAACATGTATCGTGATTCTTTTCTTCGATTTATTATTAGAAATTTGTAGCTGTTGTTGCTATAATTTTAGTTACCTTCTTTGAGTAGAAAACTAATTCTACACCTTCGAAAACTCTACATAATCAATGTATCAACTTATGACTTAATTTTGACTATTAACACCTCAAAAAAAACTTTAAGAAAATAAAAGAAACACTCAAAAATATAAAAAAATGTAAAATAGTTTTAAAAATTAAGTCATATCACTTTGTAATTATATTTAAAAGATCTTGATTTGTGAATTATTTATCTTTGATTTCATGCATGACTTTTGTATTTTTACATTTTTGAGATTTTATTTTAAAAGTACTTTTGAGGTCTTATAATTAGTAGTGAAAGTTAGGACCTTATATGTGGTATATTGAATAGGTGGAGTTTTAGAAGATGTATAAAGTTTAATAAAATTATGCCAATAATACCTGTAAATATTTCAATAATAAATTATAGTAAAGAGTCATGATGCATGTGTAACTTTAGTAAGTAAATGTTTTTAAAGTACTTTTGAGGCGTTAATAGTGAAAATTAAGATCTTAAATGTTAGTATATTTAATAGGTAAAAGGTAAAGAACTGTTTTTCTACTCTTATAATACCTGCGAATCTTTTAATAATAAATTAAAATAAAGAGTCATGATGCATGCGTGACTTTAATAAGTAAATGTTTTAAAGCACTTTTAGAATGGTAGTAGCGAAAAATAATAGTAAAGAGGCATCATGCATGTATGACTTTAATTAGAAGAAATTTTTAAAGTACTTTTGTGGTATCAGTAGTGAAAACTAAGACCTTATATTTTAGTATAATGAATAGGTAGAACTTTAGAAGGTGCAGAACTGATTTTATACTCTTATAAATTTTAGCAAAATTATGCCAATAATACTTGTAAATTTTTTAATAATAAATTATAGTAAGAGTCATGATGCATGTGTAACTTTAATAAGTATAGATTTTTAAAGTACTTTTGGGGTGTTAGTGGTAAAAATTAACATCTTATATGTTAGTATATTGAATAAATAGAGTTTTAGAAGGTGCAGAATCAGTTTTGTACTCTTATATAGTTTAGTAAAATTATACCTATAATACTTGCGAAATTTTTAATAATAAGTTATAGTAAAGAGTCATGATGCATGTGTAACTTTATATAGTAGAGGTTTTTAAAGTATTTTTGAGGTGCTAGTAGTGAAAATTAAGACTTTATATACAAGTATTTTGAATAGATAGAGTTTTAGAACGTGCTTAATTAATTTTCTACTCTTATAAAGTTTAGTAAAATTATGTCAATAATACCTGTGAATTTGTTTAATAATAAATTATAGTAAGAAGTCGTGGTACATGTGTATCTCTAATAAGTAGAAGTGAAAAGGGAATATGACATCAAAATAAAAAGGGCATGGTGCATGTGTATCTCTAATCAGTAGAAGGAGATAAATAACTAATGAGTCCCTGTACTATACACGGTGTCCGATTTTCCCCCCTCCACTTCAAAATTAACCACTAAACCCTCTATACTTATGGAAATTGGGCACCTTAGATGGAAACCATTAAATTTAACAGCGCGTGGTCAACAGATGCGCTAACTAAAGATATTTTTTAAAAATTACAATTTTGCCCATTCTTTTATTTTATCTCTTCTTCATTCCCACTCTCCTCCCTCCCCCCAACAACTCTGCGCACGCCCCCTCCCCCACCCCACCCGTCAGACCGACCCCCCTCTCCCTTCCTTCCAACTTTCCACTCACACGTTCCCCCATCAGGCCACCCCCCCTCCCTCTTTCTTCCAACTCTGCACACACCCACAAAGTAGCACACGACATGCACATATTGGGTCTGGCCAAAACGACGTTCGTAGATCGGGTTTTATCCGGTGGAGGTGGTGACAACGGGTTTAAAAGGTTGTACGTTAGGGCCGCATTGACGGAGAAATGGATTTCGATGGCTATGGTGAGGGTAGAGGTGGTAGATGAAGGGGTTTGAGGGCCGCGGGGCAGCACCACAAGTGGTGGTCGGGGGAGACGACAGTGGGGGCGAACTTGCGGTGTGCAGCTGAGGAGAAGAAGTCAGACGATGAGCTCACGGAGGTGGAGATGGTGGTTTCACGGTAGTGGCGGCATTTGAGATTGTTAGGGGCCTGTGCAGTCGAGGATGAGTCGGACGGGTCGAGTTCCCAAAGGTGGAGATGGTGGTTTCATTGTAGCGGCGGCATTTGGGTTTGTTGGATGCCAGTGCGGTGAAGGAGAAGGAGTCAGACGATTTTGTGTGTGTGTGTGTGAATGAGAGTGAATGAGAGAAAGAGAAAGAGTTCAGTGTGTAGGTGTGTGTGCGTTTATAGTAGGTGCGTGTTTGTGTGTGGGTTTGGGGTATGTGTGTGTACATTTTTTTTGTGTGTGTGTTTGTGTTCACTGTGCATGTGTGTGTGTGTGTGTTGACTCTCTGTCTCTCTGTGTGTATTTTTGTGTGTGTGTGTGTGTGTGTGTGTTGGGTGTGCGTGGAATGTGTGTATGTGTGTTTATGTGGGATTGAGTAAAAGTGTGAGAAGGGAGAAAAAGAAGTTGGAAGGATGGTATTAAACTAAAATAAGGGTAAGAAAATAAGGGTAAGAAAATAAGGGTATTTTTGGTCATTTCATGCTATTTATAACGGACCCGTCTAAAGTGCCCAATTTCGGGGGGGGGGGGGGGGGGGGGGTTTAGTGGTTAATTTTGAAGTAGAGAGGGGAAAATCGCACACCGTGTATAGTACAGGGGGTCATTAGCTATTTAACCCTTAGTATAAGTGTAAGAGGATTGTGATATCAAAACAAACATGATGATGTGCCGCATAAGTAAAAGGCGATGACGTGTCCAAAATTAAAAGGAGCAAAAAGGAAAAAGAACGCTACAAAAGGTTTATGTGTCACTCCACGACGCACAACATTTCGTCTATTATATATTTATATGATATGATATATATATCACACACACACACACATATATATATATATATATATATGTGTGTGTGTGTGTGTGTGTGTGTGTGTGTGTGTGGAATTAATTTTTTACTCTCATAAGATCATCTAAATTTATAGTAATAATACCTCTAATTTTTTTAATAATAAGTAATTAATAAAGTGTCATGATGCACGTGAGACTTTAATAAATAGAGATAAAAGAAGAATGAAGCACCAAAACAAATATGATAATGTGTCGAAAAATTAAACAAAGATGACGTGTCGCTTAATTAAAAGAGGTAAAAAAGAAAAAGAACACTAAAAAAACTTATGTGTCGCCTCCACAACGCACAATGCTTCGTTTATATTATATATTTATATTATACTAGCAGGGTGCACGTGCGACGCACGTGAACATTAATGTGGAACATAATAAGATTATAGTATAGAAAAGTCATAACCCCATGTATTCTCTAGACTATAACAATCAATTTTTAATGGTCAAACATACAGGTTAATTCAATTGAAATAAGGAGTACAAGTTGAAATTGAGATGTATATGCATGAGGATTGCTCTAAAAGTATCTTAAATCTATCTAAAAAAATGTTCATAATCTCTCAATTACCTTGGTCTCGAACAACTTCTACATAATGTAAAAAAGTGTAAGTCGATTTGATGCCAATGATAGCCTATATTCCTATCATGGTCTTACCCACCATTCTTTTGAAGTTAACACAATTACGTTAGAAAAAAATGAGTACTTAGGCGAAAATGGTTAAAAACCGTCCAAGCCTTTCACGGCAGAAGGCTTTGTCTTGTATTAGCATTTTAGATCAATGCATTTAGTCTAAAATCAAAGGTGTAAAGTTTCACAATCAACAAATTAATATCTATCTATATGTTAGCATACATACTGCCGTGATTTTTGTTACTTTAGCTTTCTATCATTTTTTTTTACTCATTTTTACTATTTATATATACAATGGTCTAATTCTCTAACTTAATGAACATAATAGTTGTTGCAAACGTAGCTCAATCATCCTTAGTCACCTTATTTCATAAAATATTTAATTCGAAAAAATGTCACTCTAAGATTAGTTATCTAACATGTTTACTTTTTAGGGAAAAGCTTCACTGAAAGGTTAGTAGCTTCTAACTAAAAAACATACAAAATGTGTATCAATTTACAAATACACGACTACTTTTTAGAATTAATATTGTTATTACGGATTTTCTTGTTAAAAGAAAAAAGATTATTTGTTGTAAACTAAACATCAATCATGCTTCCAATCGCACTACTATAAGATTTTTGTCGCCTAGAGTGCTTTCATGGTTTTTTTTAACCTCTCTTGTTACACATTATCGAGTGAATTCTTTAATCCCCTGTTGATATGATGGTAAATGTAATATGTGGTTATAGAAATATGCAATACCAAAAGATAAAACACATAAAAAAAACTTGTACTATTGAAATCAATTTAGTCCGTTCTATTCTCTTCATGGCAAACACGTAGAATTGTCCATTCCTGTTAGGGATGGCAATCCAACCCGCAACCGGCGGATCCCCGCCCCGCCCCGGTCCGATAGGAGCGGGTCATTTTGACTTTGACCGGATCACGGGGCGGGTAAGGTTTTTTTTTAAAATCCGCAGCGGGTTAGGGTCGGGTGTGGTATTTCATTTGGCCCGCCCCGGTATTCGACCCGCCTCGCGACCCGCCCCCGCCCCGCTATGTTAACTATTACCTTGATTTAATCCTAGCCGTCCATCCTTACCTATATATATATATCATATAAACCCTAAAAGTTTCACTCCTCAGTTCTCTCACTCACTCCCTCACCCTCACGGCCTCACTCCCTCTGGCGCCTCTGCCGACTACCGCTGCCGCCCAGCCGTTCCCCTCCTTCTCGGCGACTCCGGCAAGTCGTTTCGCCCAGCCACCGCGCTCCTCCTTCTCCCTCTCTCACTCACTCCCTCACGGCCTCACTCCCTCTGCCGACTGCCGCAGTGCCGCTGCCGCAGTTCCCATCCTTCTTCGGCGACTCTCGGCGACTCCCGGCGACTCTCGGCGACTCCCGGCGACTCCAGCCGTTCCCATCCTTCTCGGCGACTCTCGGCGACTCCGGCGACTCTCGGCGACTCCCGGCGACTCTCGGCGACTCCCGGCGACTCCAGCCGTTCCCATCCTTCTCGGCGACTCTCGGCGACTCTGGCGACTCTGGGCGACTCCGGCGACTCCTGCCATCCTTCTCGGCGACTCTCGGCGACTCCGGCCAGCCACCGCGCTCCTCCTTCTCCTTCTCTCACTCAGTCCCGGGAAGGGAAGGGAAGGGTTTGGGCTGGGCGGGGCGGGGCGGGGCGGGGATGGGTTTTCTAAAGTATGTTAGGGTCGGATGTGGTATTAAGGTTTTAGAACCCAGCGCGGGGCGGGTGCGGGGCGGGGTAGGATTTCAGGGGTAGCGGGGCGGGTTCGGATTGTAGCAGATCCGCATCCGACCCGCCCCATTGCCATCCCTAATTCCTGTAGTATCCAATTAGAGATTATCTAAACGGGTAATACTAGTATAAATAAAGATAAATTATAAGAAGTGAAATAATAACAACTTACTCCAACCAAAAGTCGAATATGTTATTTTTTTTATAGCAAAGGCAGAATGTGCTTGGTAAGTGTTCATCAACATACTGTGGGATGGCTATATAAAGGAAATGATAGCCATTTTTCATTAAACTTTATGTTTAAGATTTAAGTTTTAAAGAAGTGGAAGAGTTGGAATCACCTTTAGTTAAAAGGTTATGCCGATATTTAATCAATAAGTATGCGAAATGAGTAATTTCTAGATGTTAATAGGGTATAGTAATCTGCAAGATAATCTTCAACCCTAGCCACAGTCATTACTATATCATAAGATGGTGAGAGTACCCCATAACGTCAAAGTAAGAAAAAGAAAGTTAAGTCATTCAATGTTTTGAAGTTTGAGTTAGAAGTTACTAACATTTGCATGGTCAAACCTAAGATATACAATTCATATAACATATACACGCGCGCGCTCGCGCGTCTGCATAAAATTGTAATTAGACACAAATATAATATCAGGTCTTAAAGCCAACTATAAGATAGCTGAGGGAAAGGATTAATTATGTATAGTTTTAATCTCTTTTTTGTTTGTTGAACCACATTATCAAAATTTCATTTTTAGCGTAAAAGGCTGAACCGGTTATTCATAAAATAATATAAGAGTCTAATTTATCTATCTTTAAAGAAAATCGTTACACTGTAATGGTTATTCGAGAAAAGTTAATTGCTATACTTATATCTTAAGATGTTATCATCAAGGTTTTGCATGTTCTAATCTATATAAAGCATCAAGTTGTGAATAACAATGAACTATTATTACTAATTAGGTTGAAAAATTAGAGAGACATCTGTGTAATAATTGTAGCATTTATGAGTAGTGAAAATTTTATTTTGTTAGAAGAATTTAGATTCAAAGCATGGTAATTATGTTTTCAATGGCAAAGAAGTGAATTTTAAATATAACAAGGGTATTGTGGTCCAAAAAATGATATTCAATGATCCACACTTTTATATGTAGTATAGATATGATATATGATGTGATATGATATGATATATATATAGGTTGCTAAGCAAAAAAAGAGAATGGCATTACTCTCTCTCTCTCAAACGGCATACACAGATTGAATCGCAAGTATGAACGCTTGAAAGAATGATTGAAGTGAGTCCAGTAACTGTATTCATTCGATTGACAGCTATGGTCTCGAACATTTTGAGGGCGATCAGACAAAAAATAAAGGAAAAAATTTAGGTGCTATTCCGGTTGAAGGAACCTTCTTCCTACTTCTCATACAGTGACAATTAATGATCGCTATATGTTTCTAGTAGCTTTTGATTAGTGAAGTTAAAAAAATGTTGCTAAGAATTGTAATTAAAAGTGTTAGCAGAAAAGAGACTAGAAATATTTAACGACTATTAATTGTTACTATATACGGGATTAGAGGAAAATTCCTACAACCTAGATAGCGGCCAAAGTTTGTTAAAAAAATAAACGCAACAATACTAACAACCTGGACATACACACCCCAACTCCCTTGTTTAACTCAAGGACTCGTTGCCGTTCAATGTGATCTTGTCAGGAAAGGAGATTGCTAAGCAAAAGAAACAGAAACGGTACTTAATTCCTAATCATACTATTTTGTAAACTTGATCCCTATTGCATTACTCCCGCCCCCCCCCCCCCCAACAACAACAAACACTGATTGAATATTAAGCGTGAAAAATGACTGAAGTGAGTCCAATAATTGAATTGATTCAATTGATAGCTATGGTCTCGGGCATTTGAGGGCGTTCAGACAAAAAAAGTGAGCAACAACACTAACACCCTGGACATACACATATCCACACACGAAGAGACACACAAAGAGAAAGAGGTCCATGTCCGGGTTCCCATTAGAGTAAAGAATGCTTCTGCTACCTCTAATCAAATAATGCAGTCAGTCCTCGTGTGTCTCAGCTGATTCTCTGTGGAATAAGGTATGCCACCCTCACAAGGGGACTAATCAATATTCTTCATCCAGAAGATATCACCGCTAATGTACAATAAAACCTCATATGAAGGGTTTGAAAAAATACAATATATTGTGCTGGGTATTCTGTCGAATATACGTGTAGCTTTATAGCGTAAAATTAGAAAATGACCGGAATTCGGACCGTCTAAATGAATTATTGATTGCTCTCAAACCTAAATTCTTCTTGGAGAGAGCACAAGTATTTTATATCATATTCACTCCGCTTTATTGGATTCTCTCTTCTTGGCTAGCTACAAAATCTAACGACTAACTTTGTAAAACTGATATTTAAGCTTCACTTATAGCATTCGAGATCCTTAAGTGTGACTAAAGTGATAGTATGGGGACACTTGAGAAACTTTTAATGACAAAAAGCTCAAATCTGAATTTCTTCAATTGTGGAAGTGTTGTTTGATACTTAATTGTACGATTCTCCAATTTTAGTGATCCTCCAATTTTAGTGACGCTCCGGCTCGAAACTTCACTCCTGTATACTGTACCCATTTCTAAGTATATCCACTTCTACTCCCACCCAGAAACCCAATACACTACTCACGCTCTTACTATCAAACTCGCACATGCTGTCACTCTCACTGTCGCTCCGTATAACTAAGGCTTGATATAATACATGTGAACCAAATAGCATTGATAAATTAAATAAGCAACGGATATATAATTATAAAATGCAAAGATGCACCTTGTACTTGGAGATGGACAGAAGGTGATAAGATAATCTGCACCGATTTCACATGTGAACGTACTACTGACATCGTCATCATACACATAGCTGTAGGCGCGTGGGAACGCGTCCTTGAACACCTGCGAGTACAGCGTCGGCGCGCACGTGCTCTGCGTCCCGTACGCGCCAGGCGCAGCAGTACCTGTCCTGCCGGAGCGCCAGGCACGACCCCTTGCAGGCCACCACCTCTCCGCCGCCGTCGCTCACCTGCAGCTCCGCCGGGCAGAAACCATTCAAGTCCATCACACAACTAGCCGAACTACATTGAGCCCCCCTGTCGCCCTGTGGTACGGCCAGCATTGGCAGGTTGTACCCGTCGACAACACTCACGTCAAAGTAGTCGATTTCGTTGGGCCTTCCCGAGGTGAATTCCAGGAGTGTGGTAGGGGGGGCAGGACCGCCCCCGGAGCACTCCACCTTGTCGGAGCCGCAATAGCCTGTGACGCAGGTGAAGTTTCTCGTGGTGGATTTCACGGCGCAGAGGGTGCGACCCCATAACCAGCCGCTCCACGTGGGTGGTGCGGTGATGGTTCGTGACTCGCCCTTTTGGCGCTTGAAACCGGTGGTGGAGATTTGTTCATCCCTGCCGCCGAAAAGGCCCGGCCACACCGTCTACTGGCACTTGTTCTCTACAGTGAAGGTTGCTCCTTGTGATGGAACTGGTGCTAGAAAACATCGGGTAACAACAAGTACAGATAGTACTATCCATTTGCAAATGTTCAGCAACATATTTGATGTGATTGCTGAGAGAGAGAGAGAGAGAGAGAGAGGGGCTTTAGGAGGTGGGGGGAGGGCTGGATGGGGGGATTTGTTTCAGTTGGTCAATTATTGTTTGCATGTGGGACACTTTAGATGACCACGTGAATTAAAAAGACTTCGTAAGGGAATAAACAAATGCTCGTAAAGTGAATTAAAAAGATTCTTGCTTCAGCTGCTTGTGGGGTGATCATGAGTGCGATCTGTCCCTCTGCTTTTCAACCTTTTTATTTTCAGCCTTTCTGTTTGCTCTTTCCTTCCTCTTATGGCTTCCGGTGTTGAGTCATCAAACGATGATGAAGAGTTGGCCATCGAAAGATTCGGCCACCTCATTGAAATATTCTGGATTCAAGGGTTTTTTTTCTAGTATCTTAGAGGTCGTTTGAGATTGATTATTAAAAATAAATTTCGATTAAATCAGAATCAGTTTTTAAAATCAGTTTTAATCCATTTTATGCATAATAGATTAAGCTTGTTTGGGATTGATTCTGAAAAACTGATTTCAGCTTAAATCTGAATCAGTTTTCAAAATCAGATTTAATCTTCTTTAAGTAGAATCGATTTGCTGTTTAGCAAAATTAACTATGAACTATAGCTTGAGTTACAAAAAATGTTTGGGTAGAAAGTGATTAAATCAGTTTTGATAGGGTAAAATGACCATAAAGGACATTACATAAATAAAGTTTCTAATAGCTATTTAGTGAAGTAATATTAACTAACTTTTATTCAAAAATAACTACAATATACAAAAAAAATAGTGAAGAAGCTATTTTCAACCACTTACAAGAGTTGTCACTTCTTAATCGGAATAAAAAATAGAAGAGCGTACAGAAATGGTAGAAAGGAAGAATGCGGCTGTTGATGAACTGTTATGCTCTCTCTCTGTTAGCGTAGAAGAAAATATAACTCCAGAAGCTAATTAAAAGTCACCCAATAATTAGGTAAAAGGGTATGCGTCTTTTTGTAAAAAAAACATGCGGATAGGATGGTAAATTAAAGGGTCAAACCTGATTATAAAAAAGTGATTATTTCATAATCCTCACTTTCCAGGATTATGAATTTAATCAGTTTTTAGTTTTTTAACCAGAATCAATCTCATAATCTCTTTTGTCAAACACTTACACATCTGATTTAATTTAGATTAAATCAGGTTTGACCATTCCAAAATCAACCCCAAACACCCTCTAAAAGTTGTTGAAGGTGTTTGAGTAAAAAGGGATTAAAGTAGGTTTAGGGTAGTAAAATTACCATATAATGTGTTCAAACTGAAATTAAGCATTTAATGTCTTTTTAAAAGTAAGGATATTTTGGTAAATCTCTTGGTCAAACCTGATTCTCCAAAACTGATTAAATTTTAATCTAAGAAAATGAGGATTATGAATTTAATCAGTTTTAAGCACATTAAAACATATTTAATCAGTTTACTTTTTTTTGCCAAACACTTCAAGACTGATTTAATCAGATTTGACCATTCTATAATCAATCTCAAATACCATCTAATCTAACGAATAGTGAATCAGTTTTGGAGGCTGCATGCGTCAGTTGAAGTGAAAGAAATTAGTGATCTTTTTGTGTTTCACTTCTCGGATTTAATTGATATGGAAGGCTATCGGAAGGTCCATGGAATGTTCAAGGTGCACTCCTGGTGTTAGTTAAATAGTTCCATATCAAAGTCTTTCGCGGTTAGATTTCACCACTGTCGACTTATGGGTCAGGATTGATGACATTCAAGCGGAAACGTTCTTTTCCCT
This sequence comes from Escallonia rubra, assembly GCA_033065855.1. Classification (NCBI taxonomy): domain Eukaryota; kingdom Viridiplantae; phylum Streptophyta; class Magnoliopsida; order Escalloniales; family Escalloniaceae; genus Escallonia; species Escallonia rubra. The sequence continues at coordinate 20,634 of JAVXUO010002365.1, read as the reverse complement.
CCGTCCCACAAAAATTGATCATATTTCATTTTTTGGTCGTGCCACAAAAATTACTCACTTTTCAAATTAAGAAACATTATGTAAGTACTTTTTATATATTTACACTTTTTATACTTTTTTATACTATTTCTTTCTCCATTTAATTCTTCACCATTTCATTTTCTCTCTCCTGATCCACTTTATTATACTTTTTTATTTTATTTCTCTCTTCATATTTAACACTCCACTAACTCATTTATCTCTCCTGACCAACTTTCTTTCCTTCGCCTCACTAAATGATATAATGGGAAACCCACAACATATGACTTAAATCCTTAATTTGCATCAAAAAAAATATTTATGTGGGACGAATGGAGTACTATGAGATCGCTGGAAAAATAGGTAGCTTTTTTGGAGAAGTTATGGCTGTTGATTGGTCTTCTACTTGACAAAATCGTCGTGACTATTTCTGTATACTCATCTGAGTAGTTGTCAGTGATTCGTTAGTGGTTGGTGTGTTTGTCCATACTGTGGGTGAACATGGCAATTGGGTTTGGGCTTCTTACAAGAAAAAATTTCATGTTTGCTACCGATGTGGAATCATCAGTCATGTAAACCAATATTGTTCAAGTTCTCTCCCCCAAGCTTGCCAGAGGATTGAGTTTGTGCTTGATCGATATGCTCATAGCGATTCATCCCAGATGTTTCATATCATTAGCCTCATATATAGGCCAGTATTTTTAAGGAAACTTCGGGCCTTAGCTAACAAAAAATGGAAACGCACAAGTCACACACACACACACATCAAGATTCCCATGTTCTGGCGAATGGTGAAGTTGTGATTTTGTGTGGTTTCATTTTACACAATGATACAGGTGCTTCATCTTTGTTTGGATTTATGTCAAATTTTAATCTTCCATCTTTTGTTGGTTTGCCTAAATTTTTTTATCAATCCATGAATGAGGAAGAATTTTTTTCAATTATGGAGGATTCAACTAAAAAAGTGACATCATCGTCAAATTCTGCTTCTTCTCCGGTGATCAATGACGTGATATTCGGGGTTGCCACGTCTAACTGTGTATTGGACACGTGCCTTTCCGCGTGGCAAGTAGTCACCCCTTTGCAAATGTGTGGCGTCGGTTTTCTGAGGTGGCTCATATATATATATATGAGCTGATGCGTTGACCGTGCGGGCAAAATGTGCTAAGTTGCCCGCGCGATCTGTGGACGGTTCAGATTTTCTTTTTTTTTGTGTTTTTTAAGTACGTCCGCTACATAATGTAACGGACGATTTTCTGACCAAATTGCCCCTCAACCCCAATTACAGTATTATAAAAATATTGCCCCTCAACCCCCTCCGCTACATAATGTAGCGGATTACATTTATAAAAAAAAAAAAGCATTCTCTCTTTCATGTCTCTCTCTTTTCTCTCTGGACTCAAGGGCGATAGCACCGTCGCAGCAACTTTTGACAATCGAGGACGACGCCGGGGTAACCACCACCTTCTCCTACCACCGGGGGTCTTCAATCCACTGTTACCGTCATGAATTCTTCGGCTCCGTCACCAATTCTTCCGCCGCCGCAGATCTACCGCCGGAGTGGTCATCAGTTAAACCGTCGCCTGCCACCGCCAAGGACGGTACCATGCCCTTCTCTAATTACTCTACCTCTCTTGAGAGTTTTTTGTTCTATGATCTTGTAGTTACTGTATACATAATATCCAAGACTTAGCTTTGTTCATGAAGTTTTGGTAAAGATTAGTTCAATCAAGGGAGATGCAGTGGGAAAAGGCTGTACATGAACCTTTGTTCATAATTGTTTCTTCTTCCTAGCAGTATCAATGGCAGAAACTATAGAGAACTTGTTCATTCTCTGAGACTTGCTTTGTTGCATGTTTGTTGCACTGCCGATGAATGATGATCTGGGTTGCTAAATGGTAGTAGTATTTTTGGAAGGGACAGATTCTGTCTCTTTCCTAAAATATCGTCCACTACATTAATATTGTCCGCTTCATAATGTAACGGACGATATTTTAAGAAAGAGAACATCTTGACTTGGTTTTTGAGGGGTATATTCGTCAAAAATATCATCCGCTACATTTTGTAACGGACGATATTTAAGAAAACGTAAAAAGAAAAATAAAAATAAAAAAGATCTAAACCGTCCATAAATCGCGTGTAATACATGTGTGTGTGTGTGTGTGTGTGTATGTGTGTGTGTGTGTGTCTGTGTCTGTGTGTTCCCAGATATGGATGAAGAGAATAAAGACAAACCTTTGGAGGATATGGGTAAGTAGTGGGCTGAGGTTTTCTTTGGGCTAAGAGCAACTGAATTGGGCTATTGCTTATCGGGTCCTTTTCCAAAGCACTATCCTTATGCGATTTCCTCTTTAGCTGGGTTGGACAATTCTACAGATCAGGAAATGGACTGGGCCAATCCCTAAAAACAACTTGACAATTCCTTGACTGCTGTTGAGCCCAAGTCTCATAACGATCCCATAGAGAGAAAACGAAGGCTCTTCAGTTTACATTCGATCCCATGGACTGTACATCTGTACAGGTTCAAATACTGACTTTTCTTCATCAAATGATGATGACCTTGGTCAACAGCTTCGAGCCACACTGAATGCAAACATGGATATTGATCATGTCTTGCTGTCTGAGAACGTGCCATCTAATAAGGGGTTGCTCTCTATGCACTACCCATGGACCCCTTCTTCTTCTCACTCAAATTATGTTTCTTTGAGGCCCGACGATCCCGAAGACTCAGATCATATGAACCATTTGTATTTATAGCTCAAGCAACGCAATTCTTTTATGCAAAAGGTGTGACAAGGAAGGACCCGAATCGGCATACTGTTATCAAGACCAAAAGAGGCTTTGTTGATGATGATGTGTTCGTTGAAATGTACCAAGAGGATGGTTCTCCCACATGGATAAGGCTTCATGAGGATAACGATCTTGCTGATGAGCCTCTTTGCGATTTAAGCCATGCTGGGGAAGAGGTCGATGTTGAAGCCCTCCGTGATGATGATGATGATTCCAAAAAGCAGTTGAAGAAGAAGAAGAAGATAATGATGAAGATGAAGGGGACGAAGATGACAAGGAGTAGGAAGACATACATTCTTATCAATCTACTTTTGCACATGTGGTGTTTATTATTTAAATTGAATTGTCTATTAGTGATGGTGGTTGACTATATAAAGCTAAAACATTGTTATCAATTAACTTTTGCACTTAAGTCTTTTATTATTCAAGTGAACTATATTTAAAACTGTAAACATATCAATTGCTTTTAGTTATGATACTTGTTGTTGAAGTTTTCTTATGTTACTCTCGAGTGCTTTTTTGTAGATATATAGAGGTCTAGTACATCCCGAGGTCGTGGAGACGGCCGACGCGAACATGCTCTGACCCCGTCAGCCCCCCTCCCCAGGATTGATGACGGCGCTACTAATGAGCAGGCGATGTCATTAGTAACTTCAGTATATGGTGACACAATAATATTTTATTGTTATAACATGTTTGTTGTAAAATATATAACGTCTTCCTTTTCAACATTTGTAGCTTCTACTGCATCTCTAGAGGTCTCACGCGTGGGAGACCTCCTCCAGCCACCCCAGAGCTGAGGATTACTGCTCATGTTCTCAACAATTAATATGTTTCCAATTTTCGAAGCTCAATTCTTACCATCTTTTAGCTAACCTATCTAACTTAATACCTTGATTTTTGAGATTGACGTATCTTTTGTGATGCAATTTAATTAGCTTTGTTAAAGATTGCGTTAGGACCAAATCGATCATATTATCAAATCCCACCTCCCATGGCCTTATCCGACGTGGAAGGCGTGGACTAAATCAGACAAGGAACTTGTCTGGATGGAGTTCTTGGTATGGATCGTCTATTGAATGTTTTTCATTGCTTTATTTAGAAGTATATTATTGCTAAATTTTTCTTGCTAATTCTATTTGAAATTGTATTGAATTATGTTCAGTACTACTTCAAATTCGAGTCCGACAGAGACGAAGAACTTGGGAGGTAGGCTTGGGAGTGGCATTGTTCAAAAAATTACATGAAGTGGATGCTCAATACAAGGAGGCATGCTCTAGCTCGGTGTAATGGGATGAATATTTTATGGCCAGGGAGTTCAATCCCGAGTACTTCTCGGAAGTCATGTGGGAACAGCTGGTGGATCATTGGTGTACAACTGAATGGGCCAAGTTCAGTGAGCGAGGCAAGGATATGGTGAGTAGTGAGAAGAAAATGAAGCATAGTGCTGGATCACGTCCATATGATGTGCACAATCTGAAGCTGAGAGAAGAAGACCCTGACAAAAGGCATCCTACTATGCTCCAAGGCTTTGAGGTCACACACAAAAATAAAGATGGGAAGTGGATTTCTGATAGCTCAGAGCAGTTTGCGGTGAGCAATCAACTATTCTTCACTTTTGCATTCCTATTGTATCCTTATTGGTTGTTACAATATTTATTACTTTCTTATACAAAATGCATTTAAGGAAAAATTTGAGGTCAACTCCCAGGCAGATGGTAGCCAAGCAATGGACGAGATCTCTTTGTTGTCAGAAGCTACAGGGGGTCCTAAGAAAAACCGTATCCTTGGCCGCCCTCGTCAATCTGCACGTTCATTGCTAGGCAGACAAAAGTCATCAGGTATGACCAGTTGTAGTGGTTCTTAGTTTGAAGAGATGGAGAAAGAGCGCTTAGACATACTTGTTGAAGAAAAATTGCTATGATGATCCAACAAGGTTTTATTATGCTCGGAGCCAGACAAAAGGTAATACCAGTTTTCTTAAGTAGTTATGTATTGTGGTCATTTAGTTTGTGATCTTGATTTGATTGTATCAGTGTGGATAAGGTATTACTACAATTGTGTTGAATTATTTGTATGGCTTCATGTAGAGCGGTATTGTGCCTTCTGCCCAGGGGCGGATCCAGAAAGTCTGATCGATGGGGGCCAAAACATGATAAAAAATTAATTACCTCCAACGAAATTTGCTACTTTATGGATGAGTTAACGGTTGGGCAGAAATATAAAAATAAGTAGAGATCAAGGATTGTGTCTCCCCTTCTTAGGCACTCAGCAGTGTGCCATATGTTATTCGTTACTAATTCCACATTGTTGCCACAAATAACCTTGTTAGAAAATCTCCTTTCAGCAACTTTTTGTGGCAATTGTTTGATTTTTAGTGGCATTTGGAGCCTTTGGCATCAATTTTAACCTGGTAATAATGTTTTCCATGGACATGTGGGGGGAAGATGCTTTGACTATTGAGTATTGAAAGTGCAATTGGCCCAATATTTCATTTGTAGCCCGCATAATTAGACCAGGTACAAGCTGAACCAAAGTATTTCCAAAGAGCCCAAATACTGTCGAAAGCTCTTTCTCTTGTCATCTAGAAGGTCCCAAAATTTGGGGGTGCCTCATGTGGAAGGTCTGTCACTGCTTTTGCCGATAATTCTCAAGGGGGTGAAGACATTGTTAGATCGAACGTGCCTTCAACAAGAGATGAAGAAAATGATGATAACGAGGTTGATGAGTCTGCCAACTAGTATATTCTTGGGGTCCTATATATTGTAGTTGTGTAACTCATGAACATATTTTTGCCTCATTTTTTCAATTTTGGTTCAAGACTGT